>JAJJMC010002939.1:9169273-9271956 GCA_023531435.1 Papaver californicum
CAAAATAAACTAGAGATGTTTTTAGAAAATATGGAGAAAACCAGGAATCAGGATTCAGTTATTTCCCACAACTATGTGATTAATCATGTAATTCTTTTTAAATACTAAGCTCAGATATTGCCGAAATAGGTTTTTATGCAAACAAGTAGAGGTAAATCATAAGCATGGATCATCAATGGTCGTCAACCCAGCATGATCCATCAAACAAAAACACCACTACTGAATGAAAACCGTTTTTTTCTATTTTGAAACTATGCAATTTAATAGATAAAGAATTATAAATAAATTAAATAAAATAGACTTACCACATAAAATTGAGAGAAAAAACTCATCCATCATCCCAGTAAAGAAACTTAGCTCATGGTGAAGAAAACTTGCTCAAATAATCTTTTCATTGCTCAAAATATTGATTACAAGGTTGAATAATGGTGTAACAGTCGATTAGATACGCTTATAAGTGTTGCTGGAAACACTTCAGCTGTAACAAAAGGTATTTTGAAATAATGGAAAGAAAGACGGACTGCGTTAATGAACGACAGTTATGTTCGTTAATGAACGACAGTTCTACCTGTATTATGTTCTTCTTCTCCGTTTGAACAGCAGCAGAAATGTGTTCTTCTGTTCACTTTTTTTCCGCTGATTCCAACCTATTCTAAGCTTCCCGATCAATTCTCTCCTCAACCCAATTGATCTTCCCCTCTATTTATACCATCCCCAGCCTTAAATCACATTAAAACTTCCTTATAATTCTTTTTAGAAATCACCGAAACAAATTCTAAAAATAGAATTTTCTTCCATTTCTCTGTTGGTTTGATTCTATCAAGAGAATGTTGTTTAAATCTTTCTCTTCTTCCTTCTTATTACCCAATTTAATTCTGCTTTCCAAACCAAGAGAAAATTTCCAAAAAAACATGATTTCCAAAAGCCGATGGTTTCCTATTTACGCTGTTTGGGTGAAGAAGAATTTTCTTCCCGCCAAAATGCGATTCAAAATCCTGGGTGTGGCTGCCCTGATCCAGAAAATGGGTGCCTTAATCCAAGTTGAGGGTGCCTTTAACATTTCTCCAAAAATACCTAAAAAGCAATAAAAACCATAATGAGTACAAAAATTAAATACCAACAACATATAAAATTGAGACTAAATCGGACACAAAAATGTGTCTATCAGTACTGTGGATGATTAGATCGAAAAGATAGGACATTCATGATTCATTTTCTTGCTTTTTAAAGATGGTGGATTTGTAACTGTAGTTTTGATCAGAATTATGATCTGTAAATGATTGAATTGTTAAAATATTTATCAAATCATTGTTCTTAAAGAGGATTTTGTGTATCAGTTCATTAGTTAAAATTTTATGTTTATTGTATAATTATTAAATCATTGGTTATTAATGTCAAAAGGAAGATTGGCATAAACAGTTAATATGACGAATTTATATCACAATTGTTAAATTGCATCCATTCCAGATTAATATGACCAGTCCATACTAGCTGCAGTGTGGAAGTTGTCGTCCCTCAAACTACGCCCATACTTGCTACCTTGTGGTGGTTGTTGTCCTTCAGAGAACTACGCGGTCTAGAACTTTGGTTTGCAGGAATAAGCCCCGGTGGAACTACCCAAGGTTTTTTTTTTTCTTTTTTTATACTCCCTCCTCCCAACAAAAGAAACTCTATTACTTTTTAATTAGGGTTTTGTTAATTTGTGTCACTGGACATACGCTGAAGCAATGATTGGAACAGCCAATGCTTGTTTCCAATACCTCATAGTGCATATTTTTTAATAATTTATTATTTCTAATATATTAGAAAATATTTTTCAATATAATAAGACAAAAATATATTCCTTCCAATGTATTAGAAACAAGCATTGGTTATCCTAAATGCAAAGAATCATTGCCTTTAATTATGTATCCATGGATACACAGGAACGGAGCTAAGTGCTTCCTAAGGATGGCTCCCGCCTTCCCTAAATATTCTGAAATCTTCTATGTATTTTTTAAGTTTACCACAATTTATAAGGAAAAAAGATAAATTTTACCCCTCTTGATTAATTTTTTGTTAAATAGCCCCATATCGAAAATTCCTAGTTTCGGTCCCTGGGGATACAAATTAACAAGATCTAACTTATTTTAGAAGCTTGATATAGGGGCTCCCATATCCTGGAGGGGCTCCAATAATAAGACGAAATAGAGACATTTTGAAGTAAAACTCAAAAACCCTTTATCCATAATATTTTTACAATACCCAAACCACCCCTGATTAGTAATCTTAATTACATTAATTAATTAAGATTAAATTAAGCTAATCATGATTAATTAAACATAATCTTGTATTTAAAAAACCGAATTCAATTTTTTTTTTTTGAATTTGTGTTTTGTGGGAAGAAAAACTAGATGAAATTTAAGAAAATTTTGTCGTTTTTTTTAAACCCTAGATTTTGATTCAATCAACCACAGTAGCATTGAGTATACCTCTAGCTTAAACTCTTGATCTTTTTATGGCTCAAATTTTATGAAATCACGATTTGAAAGATGGATTTTTTGTTATTCAGAGAAACTTACGGTTGAGTTTCATGTCGAACCCAACCGTAACACCAAGAACACCCCAGATTTACGGTTGGGTTTTCAACCAGACCCAACCGTAACTATTTTGTTCTTCATATTACGGTTGGGTTCGAATGGAAACCCAACCGTAACTAATTTGTTCTTCATATTACGGTTGGCTTATTAAACAAACCCAACCGTAACTTCAAATGTAGGATATGAAGATTCAATTAAGATTTACGGTTAGGTTTTCAACCAAACCCAACCGTAATTAATCTTTAAACCCCAATCGTAAAATTAGATAAATATATTTTAAGATTTTTTTTCATTTCTATCTTGTAGAGAATTGAAAGACAAAGCTAACGTAAAAAAAATAAGGTCAATCGGACATCATATGAAGGAGTTATGATCAAAACGGTGAAATCTATTTGTATCCAAGAATAGTTACGGTTGGGTTCGCCAATAAACCCAACCGTAATTTTGGCCTCAATGAAGCCCAAAAATCTCAAATTTACGGTTGGGTTTATTGGCGAACTCAACCGTAACTATTCTTGGATACAAATAGATTTCACCTTTTTGATCATAACTCCTTCATACGATGTCCGATTGACCTTATTTTTTTTGGGTTAGCTTCGTCTTTCAATTCTCTACAAGATTAAAATGAAAAATCTTAAAATTTATTTACCTATTTTACGATTGAGGTTTAAAGATTAGTTACGGTTGGGTTTGGTTGAAAACCTAACCGTAAATCTTAATTGCATCTTCATCTCCTACATTTGAAGTTACGGTTGGGTTTGTTTAATAACCCAACCGTAATATGAAGAATAAATTAGTTACAGTTGGGTTTTCATTCGAACCCAACCGTAACATGAAGAACAAACCAGTTACGGTTGGGTTTTTCATTAACCCAACCGTAAATTTCCTCTGTAACCCAAAATCCTCATTAGCTTGTTTAGTTTTATCCGGATTGTCATCACTACTACTTTCTACACATTTATTAGTATTCTTCATCACGAAATTGATAGTTTAATCGGTAATAAAATTTTGATTCGATGGAGAAATTTGATTAAAATGGAGAAGGAGAAGATATGGAGGAGATGGAAAAATCTTAATTAAAGGAAAAATTCATTTTTTTTTATTGGGTAAAGGGTAAAATGGACATTTAATTTTACTCATAGGACATCCCTTAACGAAAAATTGGGTCATCTCACCTCCTAGAGGAGTCCCTCCAGGATATTGGAGCCCTTATATCAGGCTTCTTATTTTATGAGAAAGGAATGTGAATTTTTTCAAGAGAATGACAAACTTTAGCTGGGGATCGGATTATTTGACCTTAGACATGAGAGGCGGGCTTCTAGGCTACATCCCAAAGTTGTAATGTAGCTCATTTTTGATGTTCATGTGTCATAAACCTACACGTTTATGTTTATCTTTTGATCCAAGAACATAACTGCACAATCCTGCTTTTCCTTGAAACCCCGCACAATGCACGTGTAACTAGTAAGAGTATTGGCTATATTATCTCATGAAATATGAGATTTCTCAGACGGCTGAATTTTATTCACTATAACCAAACAAAACGAAAGTTCAATAAGTTGACGGTTTAGCTCTCTCAATAAACTTATCTTCTTGAACACATTGTTAAAACACAAATGAAGGGCTTAATTCAAGCTCATTCATAATGGTTATTACTCAAAATATTTTCCATTATAATTAATTTCTTTCCTTTCCATATTTACTTAACTTTTGGAGGGGAAATTCAATTTCAAAAATTCAAAAAACAAAAAAATTTATAGTAAATTCCCACATTAATTTCTTACATCGTTTTTAATTTAAGTAAGAAAATGTGCTCACACTGTAATAATAAGGCCTCATAGTCAAACCTATGCGAACCATCAGATTAGACTTGATCAAAGATCTAACGGTTCGTATCGAAGTTTCAATAACTGTATACTGTTTGACAACGGTTTTTTCGAATGAGGCGATGATAAGAGAAAGAGAGAATATTAAGGGGGGCAAGAGTCCTTAAAAGACGGAGTAGGCTCTTATTAAGGGGTTTTACTGTATCAAATAAGAAAAAGGAAGGATTTTTGTTTTCTACTTGGAAAGTTTTTTTTTTTTGGTTACATTCCTCATTTTTCAATGTTGTTTAATTTTGGATGAGAGTGTTAGATGTGAGGCGGACCCATTACCCTACCACCATTTCTCTTCTACTACTTATCTTATATAATCCTCAATTCTATAGAATTATTATTCACTAAATTTTTCTTGTTAGATTTTGTTTCTCTTTTTCATACTCGTTCTTTAGTAAGAAACATAGTGAGAATAGAGAGAAATGGAAACAATGACTTCTGTTTGGAGTTATCAAGAGGTGGGTGTTACATTTCATTTCTCCATTAATGTACTACTTCTTATGTCTTCTTGTTTTTGTGTGTTTGGGATATGAAGATCTCAATTCTCCAAGATTTTCTCATTTATTTTGATTCTTTTTTCTCTTCTCATTAATGATTTCTGATTCTGGGTTTATTTGTTCGAATCTTTAAGATTTTCTTAGAAAATTCTGCCTATAATTCTAGTACTTTTTTTTTATGTTAATTAGAAGTAACTTTTGTTTTTGAGCGCTTATTCTAAAGTTAATTTCAGTTATAGTTTCAGCTTCTTATGGATTTAAGTTTCAAGTTCTGAAAGTGTTTTTTTGTTGAAAAGTTGATGATTTGATTCAGTTTCTCATGGATTCTCCAAACTCATGTTGAAGTATTATTACATCATCTACCAATAAAATTAGCCATGTAAATCAACCAAAACCGAACTAAGTTCCGCATTCAGAAAAATTTGGGCAAAAATGGTGATTTATAAAAGCAGTTAGGATTGGAGTTTTTCTTGGAAGATTCTTTTTCTTCTACTACCGCTTTGATCAAAGCGAGACCAGTTTTTTCTGCCTGCATCATTTATTTATGATAACGATTGATCTTTACAGAAATTTTTGATCAATTCTTCAACTAGAAATCATTCTTGATGATCAAATGAACCACCATTCTCCATTTTTTGCTCGTTCTTTCGCGAAGTCTTCTGTTCCGGCAGTTTGTTTATACATAATGCCGTTAGTTTGACTAGATAATAATTCAGGGGTGCGTATTGCGCCTTCGGCATTCATTAGTATGGTTGAACCTCAAGTCAGAAATGATTTATGCCGATACATTTGATAATCTCATTTTCTTTGATTTTATTTATTTTGATTTTAATTTTATTTTTTGATTTTTACTGTTTGATTCTTATAATCACCTTTAAATCATATTTCTTGATACTGATACTACAAAAAAAAATTGTAACAGAATTGTGAGCAGTTAAAGGAATTACTTTTTTACACGACATACGAATTGGAAACGGCAAGAGCAGAAGCAAAAGAAGAGATGAAAAGAAATGAAGCAAATGTAAATAAGTTAGTTCATCTTTTGAATCAAGCATGTAGAGAAAGAGATGAAGCAAAAAATCAGCTTCAAAGACTATTGAACAAGTTTACACCATCTAGTCCAACTGAAAACCTCCCTGTTATGTCTAGTCTTCAACCCAAAACTCTCCTTGTCAATCCTACAAAAGGAAATTCTAGTATCACAGAAACTGATAGCGTATCCGAAACGTATAATCACCATTCATACGGTTCACCACCTGTTGATTCAATCTTCGAAACCGTTTCTTCACCGCAACTATCTAATATCAATGTAGTTGACTCGAATATCGTTCAAGTAGCACACCAGCCTTTGAATGTGCCGCATCAGCCACTACACGTACCACATCAGCCTTTTGTTCAGGAACATAATGTATGGAGTTCGGCAGGGGCTGATCAAGCATCACTTGCAATTGATAATCTTGTTAAGGGGAAAGTTCTTCCTCAGAATGGAAAATTGTTGCAGTCTGTCATGGAAGCTGGGCCATTGCTTCAAACGCTACTTTTAGCGGGACCTTTACCCCGATGGAGAAACCCCCCACCTCAGCAGACCCTACAACTACCGTCTTTATCAGTCAACGGTTCCAAAGCTGTTCATAATTCTGCAAGTTTTTCTTATTCTAATGTTTCTCATGGATCTGCACACATATACTCTACATCTATGCTGAACTTTTCAAGTGGTCATGATACATGCTTAAACAAGGCTCAAGTGTTATCTGCTGGTCTCAATAGGAATTTCATTAACCATTCTATCCCTACCGCGAAGCGTCAAAGGCTGCATTGATATTATTATGGATTTGTATAAAACTAATGTAAATTGGAATTAAAGATTTTTGTTTCTGAAACTGAGTTAATGAAATATTTCTTCTTTTAATCTTCATTTGAACTTTCACTTTTACAATCGTAGCTTAAGAATTGGAAGGGTGAAAGATTCAATAGAATTGATTTGACTTGTTACATCAAAACATTAATCCTTTTTTACTGATCAAAATACTCACACAAACAAAAACGAACAAATGAAAACCAGAATATCTCTGAACTGACTTCTCTGCTAACTTATTACAAGTAATTTGTCAGAACAGGCTATTGGTGTGTAGTTCTAAAATACAAAATGAGAGAATTTTTTTTTCAATTTCTTGTAAAATCGTGAGATAAATGCATACGATAAAGGGGCACCAGTTGAACTATCTCCCTTTTGGACGCATCAGTTGTGAAAGTACTGCACTTGTTGTGGCTGCATTCAACCCTGACTCACTGGCGATTTCTTCACTATCAAGATCAACGGACTGCATTCGAGAAATGCACTCCGGTAAATCAGGTGTGGAATTTGCACTATCAACTTTTGCAACTGATAGCGTTGAAGCTTCTTGAAGTTGAAGAGCATACTCTAAATTCCACAGAACATCTCCCATTGTTGGTCTATCAACTCCATGTTCAGCTAAACACTTCTCCGCTGTTTCACCAAATTTTCTTAATGAGTCAAGGTTCAAAGACCCAATGAGATGGGGATCGATTATATTCTCTATTTGGCCCTTCCTTTGCCAGTGGATGGCCCATTCAGCTATATTCACTTGTTCCCTAGGTAGAGAAGGATTTATGGCCGGCCGAGCGCACAAAACTTCCATTAGCACAACTCCAAAGGAATACACGTCAGATTTTTCTGAAAGTTGCTGCCTACGAAAGTATTCTGGATCCAGATATCCAAAGCTCCCTTTTACTGCTGTACTTACATGAGTTTGATCCAATGTAGGGCCTAATTTCGACAACCCAAAATCTGCAACCTTTGCCGTGAAATTGTCATCGAGAAGGATATTGGTAGTTTTAACATCTCGATGTATAATACTCTCAGCTGCACCAGTATGAAGGTAGTGCAGGCCTTTAGCAGCTCCAATGCAGATGTCAAGTCTTTGTTTCCATGGAAGTGGTGAGGAACTTGAACCGTACAAGTGTCTCCTAAGAGGTCCTCCAGCCATGCACTCATAGACAAGGATCATCTCATTCAGTTCTTCACAGTATCCTATAAGAGAAACCAAATGTCTATGCCGAAGCTTTGACAGCATTTCAATTTCGGTCTTGAACTCAACTAGTCCTTGTTGAGATCGCGAGTTGCCACGCTTAACAGCAACTAAAGCCCCATTTTCCAAAACTCCTCTGTAAACCTTTCCAAATCCACCCACTCCAATAACTAAACTTTCGTCGAAGTTATTTGTAGCGTCACGTATCTCTGAAAATGCAAGAACACGACCGAAATTTTGAGAAGGCACTACGGAGGAGAAACTTCCCATTGAAACCTTAGTTTCCGAATTTCCTGCATGGGTTGGAAGTGGTAGCCATTCTGGTATAGGCTCCTTAGGCTTCTCCTGACGCCGGAAATACCGGCAAAGACCAGCTATGATAAGCATTAGAATTGAGGATCCTACTAGAGAAAAAACAACTATTATTGCAATCATCCTTTTCTTCTTACGAGTCTTCGAGCGCATGTACTGAGTGCGGAAAATTCCATCCAAACTGTTCTCAATGTCACTAAGTTTCATGATCTCTAACCCATTAAGGATTGCATTAGGTGGCACATTTCTTTGATTGGGAGGACCGACTTGAACCAGAATGCTATCTGAGCTACTAGAAACATTTGATACGAAGTCGACATAATAAGCAGCGGACAACTGATTTGTCCCGCTAGATATATCAAAAGAGCTCATAGCAGATTGGTTGTTGATATAAACATTGAAAATCAGATTGTTTAAGGCTATACTTACAATATCACAAAAATGCATCCGAATGAGGTAGCTGAAACTGTTGTCAACTTTAAATGACCATGAGATGTTAAACCTTTGATCTCCCACGTTCGCATCCGCCATTTCTTGAGCTGTTGCATATACCATATTCGGTGCAATATTGACAGAAACCCCAGCTGGGTACTTGACCATACTAGGGTTCACGGAGACGTTACGCGCAGAACTAGGATTAAGAAGAAAAGCATGATCCGATACCCATGTTCTCCACAGCGGATCATAATTCGCCGGTAGAAGAGGTCCTCCCATGTTAAGCCGATAAACCGTTTCAAGTGCGGCATGTGTAGGAATTCCAATCTCAGGACCCAAAGGAATCGGAACAATAGAAGAAGGAAATTGTTTGTCAGGTAAAGAGATTAACTCTATCCCATTGATGAATGCCACCGAATGGTTCGACGGCGAAAGTGTTAATGTTAATGAATGTGACCTCAGATTGATCACATATTCTTTGAGAATACAAGATTTACCGTTAGCTGATTTTGCAAAAGAGAATTCATGAGAAAGTGTGATTGCATTAGCTACAATCGAAAAAACTGAGGATTTCAAGTTATAATGTGGACTATTAGCAGCGGAAAAATGTAATCTCAACCAATGCCTACCAATATGTTTGGTTCTAATGGTATAATTAGACGTTTTCTTAAAAACTCGAGCGGTATTATACAGATTTGAAGGATGGTGTTTAGAATCAATGACAACAACGTGAGAATTCGGTGAGATACCCAGACTAGAACTCTTTGAATCTGGTACAAATGATCGACCGTCGTCGTGTTTTAACGTTTTATTTCCTCCACAATTAACCAAGAGATTGTCAATAGGACTAAAACTAGTGTAAGCGGATGGAACACATATGAAACATAATGAAAGGTTTATGAGAATGAACAAATGTGAAGAACTAATACCCATCTCTTCATTCACAAACTAAACTCTAAAACACACGCCCCTTAACTATACCACCCATTTCTTCATTTTCACCGAGATATCAAAAGATTTGAACTACTACTACACATTTCTTCATCCACGCAAAACACCCATATCTCTACATTCAGCAAAATTTGGATACAACTGCTACAGATCAATATAGAGGGTTTGAAGAGACAGTGAGTGAGTGAGTGAATTTCTATGACTAGTGTTGAGTTGAGTCCCCTCTTTAGGAGGTAAAGGAAATGAATAAGACTGGAAAAAGTGGAGTCAATAAAGAAGATGTTATCATGATGTTTTTTAGACTGAAAAGCAAAAGCTTGGGAGCAGTGATAGAGCTAATGGTCCAATAGAGGTGGTGGGAGAGCTGATGTTCTTCTTGTTACTTACTGCTATACTGCTACAGTTTCCAAGATCTGGTCTGTAGAATTGAGATTATTTAATGTTACTTGAGAAAGATTGGTGGTGGAGTTCATTTGTTTTTTCAAAAAAACTGGCGGCAATTTAGGAAAAGTCAGTTGGAGGCAACAAAGTTATAATTATAGTACTGTATAACTTACAACCGTCTCTTTCTGTTGTTATCCAGTAACTGTCGCACTGACATTACTGTATATGCTAAACACGCGTTCCATTATTATTAACAGCTAATTTATGCGAAAACCAGACGGGAATAGCTCTTGGCCATGTAATAGACTCTAGAATCTGAGCTCAGTAGTTGCATTATCTTTTCTAGAAGAAAAAGAATTTTAAATTCTTGCAACAAAAACGGGATTGTGGTTTGCTCTTGATGCAGAATGGCATAATGACAACTATCTTACAGTTTTTCTACTAGTATGAACTTTTGCCTGGGTCAGGTTAGACCAAAAGACAATCTGAATTGTCCCAGCTCTCATAATACAAATTTAAGCAAGACTTGGAATGTTGTGTGGTTATGATTTCATATAGTAGGGTTAAATGCAACCCCTTACTGATTATGATGGAGTGATGCAAGATTTATAATGATGCATTATGCCAATGAACGTGCAAAAGGTTCATCTCCCTATAACTTGTTTATTTTTAAAATGGTTCATACTATTTTTTATTAGTCTTTTGACCAGTAACAAGAACTCACATGCACATACGCTATTAACATAATTAATCAAAGATTGATTTCAAATTAGATCTAATTAATCATCATTTGACCTCACGCCATAATTAAGAGTTAAGACAAACCCCTATGGTTAAAACTAGCTTCTTGTTTTTTATTCTAGGACTCAAATGTACACATTGTTACTTACAGGCATTGTTAATTTTATGAATCTTGTTGTTAAAAGTGAAAACAAATTAGGGGAAGCCAAACATTTTTCCACCACACCACACATTATCCATTTCTCAAGGAGAGAGAAAGATTGAGGAAAATAGTTGGTTTAGATGAAAACACTCACTGGTTAAAAACAAACAGCTTAAAATCCAGGGACATAAAATGGCAGCAGCACCAGCAGCAACTTTATCAGTCCCAGTAGCGAAATGGGGTTCATTCCTTCCTAAGCAACAGGTAGACTTTTACTTTAAAATTTGTTAAGATCCATTTTACTGATACCCAATATATATGCTGTGTTTTATTCTGAAAAATAAATAAAATCGCAGAATTCGGCGTTTCGCTGCACAGCATTACCTTCATGTGCAATAAATTCAAGCTTAGTGGAGGCAACTTCTTCGGAGGAAAGTGAGTTAGATGTGGTTCCCTTTCATGATTGATTCAAAATTGAACATATCGAGTAGCAAACAATGTCTCACCATATCCCATTCCAGGTTTTCTTAAGAGGAGGCCGATATTGCTAGGAGTAGGTGCATTAGTCACAAGTTTGTTTCCTGCAAGTTCTGGTTCTGCTAAAGGTATCCGGGTTTGTTAAAATTTCCCTTCCTCTATTTCTCTTCCCAAATTCATGAAAGAAATATAAAACTTGTCCTGTTATCCATTTCTTGCAGAAGGACTAGAAAACTATCAAGCTTTTGTTGATTTACAAGATGGATATACATACTATCATCCTGATGATTGGGTGGTGAGTTTCATAGATTTCTATTGAATTTCTCGATATTTGGATAGATTGTTTACATTCTGTTTGTTCAGGACTTCGATTTTAGAGGACATGATTCAGCATTCAAGGATCGATATTTGCCGTTACAAAATGTTAGAGTGAGCTTCGTACCTACTGATAACAAAGATGTACATGAGTTGGGACCAATGGATGAGGTAAAAAAGAGGGTCTCTATTTTGCTCAATTATTTGTTGATGTTTTGCAGATTCTTTGATCCAACTTTTTCCTTTGCTTACCAGGTAATTTATAATTTGGTGAAACACAAGTTTTCAGCACCAACTCAAACACCAACTATATTTGACATGCAAGAGGTGAGTTTAATTGACTTTTTTTTCTCTCCAAACATAACCAAGAATAGAACTACCATAGACGTCATTTGAAAAATGTAACAATTTCTTCTATTGACTGGATTCAGAGAACTGTTGATAGAAGAAACTACTACACATTTGAGTACGACTTAACATCTAGAAATTTCTCTCGCACTGCCTTTGCTACTGTCGCCATCGGCAATGGTAAGATTGACCAGCTTTATATCCTCCTACGCAAATCTTCATAATTTACTTCATGAGGTAAGATGAGTGCTTCAATTTTGATAACTGTCTTCATTTTCAATTAGGGAGATACTACACGCTGATTGTTGGAGCCAATGAAAGACGGTGGAAAAAAGTACGAAACCAACTTAAAGTAGTAGCCGATTCTTTCAGGGTTCTTGAGATTTGAGACAGTAAATGTATAGCAAATTCCTACGTCAGAGAGTCGGCTAGTAAATTTGCTTTTCTACATAACAGTTCATATGTAGAAGGAAGATCAAGTCTGTAAATTTCTCTCTGTATGTTAAAAGATCTCCATAGCATAATTTATCGGAAAGATACACGGTGTAAGAGACTAATTACCAACCATCAGGAGGAATGAATGGTTCAAAATTTCTCAACTTAGACTGATTTCTTCAGTCTTTCTCAAACCTGGCCAAACAAACTGCCTAAAGAAACAGAATGTAACTTTCTTTTGATTCACCGACAAGTTAACATTCTTTTGCTTCACTGACAAATTAATTTACTAAGGGGGACAAATCAGAAACTCAAGCGCGAGTCTCCAAAAGAATGAGACAGACAAACTGCCGAGTACAAATTCTCAAGCAGTAACAGATTCTTCTCACTCCACCCATAATCCACAAAGCCTATTTGAAGTATCCTAACTCTGAACCACCACCCTCAACTGCATACAAACATACTTACAAACCAATCCATTCTCTTCTTCTTCCTTTCTACAAACTCCCACCAACCAATTTAAAATAGAGAAGTCAGCAAATGGGAGGAATGAGGACTTGACTAAATATAAAATTTACATCAATTACAGACCAATCACCTATACAAGCCGATGCTGCTGCCTACGACCCTGTCGAAAGTGGGGTTGCATTAATCGCACATATAAACCATTCGATGATACCAAGTTATCATGGGTACCTTGCTCCACAATCTTGCCACCATTTAGAACCACAATATTGTCTACATGCCTCATCATAGCTGCTCTATGCGCAATCAGAATAGTTGTTTTATTCCCCATGACTAATGTATCCAGAGCTTCTTGTACCACACGACTCGACTCCGACTCAATTGAAGAACTGGCCTCATCCAATAACAAGATGGGTGCATTTTTGAGCACAACACGTGCAATGGCAATTCTTTGTTTTTGTCCAGGTGTCAGATCCACCCCCCTCACGCCCACATGCGTGTCGTAACCATGCGGAAAACTACTGATGAAATGGTGAGCATTTGCTATTCTTGCAGCCTCTTTCATCTCAGCTTCTGTTGCATTGTGTCTAGCATAGATGATGTTCTCCCTTATGGTTGTTGAGAAGATAATTGGTTCCTGTTGGATAAGACCCATGTGGTTCCTTAACCATCTTAGGTTAAAAAGCTTCAGATCTCGGCCGTCCAGTAATACTTGACCAGCGACTGGATCATAGAACCTTTCCATCAAAGAGATTATAGTGCTTTTTCCAGATCCTGAAACTCCCACGACGGCTATAGTTTGGCCTCCGCTTATTTTAAGGCTAAAATTGCTCAATATCATAATTTCAGGACGAGATGGATAATAGAAATCAACATTTTTCAGCTCAATGCTTCCATAGACATTAGGGGGTTTCAATCCAGTGCTATCATCAGGGTCAATCTTAGGCGCACGGTCTATGATTTCGAATACTGAAGCGAGGGATTTTCGACGTTTAAGAATGTACGGAGCCAGGCCAAAAGGCTCAACAAGGGCAAATGTTGCAAATGAAAAGACCATGTACTCCTTCAGACCTGTAGGCAGATCCAGACGGCCGTTTTTAACAGAGATAGCAGTGTACCATAGTAGGAGAGCATTGCAGGAAAAAAGCAGAAACTGTGAGAAGCCAAAGGCAAAACCAATGGCCATCCCGTGGAGGAAGCTCTGCTTGAATATTTTTACCAACTGCAATCTGTAGAGCTCCATTACCTTGTTACCAGCACAGAACGCCACGACAGTGTAAATGTTTCTAACCGAATCCTCAAGGACCAAAGATGCTTTCCTATTCATCTCTTGAATACCACGTGAGAAGCCTGCAATCCACAGCTTCTGCAAAATGCAACAATCAAAAGTCTTAGGTCTCACCGAGGAAACGATTTTGAGTTACTAAAGTACAGTGTTATGGGTATAAATCAATGCAGACCGATGAGATTGAGGCTATTTCTCATAATGCATGAGCTCCACAAAATAATAATATGAATCTGTAATCCATGCGTAAAACAGAAAATAAGATTGAGAACAACTGCTATGAAATCCATGGAATCTTTTCCCCTTTATTCTAGAGCATAGAGGTCAAGTGCAAACCTGAGCAATGGCAGAGATGATAAGGACTGGTAGGGTTGCCAAAGCCACTAACGCAATCCGCCATTCCAACAGCATCCCAATAAGAAGAGCCACGGCAACAGCTGTACAGTCCTGGATAAAGATAGAAAGCCGGTTGCTGAAAGCAGCACGCACAAAAGTAGCATCATTTGCCAAGCGCATGGATAAGTTGTCAGCACTGTTGTCTTCTTCATCAAACCAACCAACCTCGTTCCGCAACATTGCTGGATGGGAACAGAAACACTTTAGCTCAGAATGAAAAGTCATTATGCGAACATCTTACCCAGAAAACACATAAAGGAAACTATTATTAACCCTAATAAGGAAATTGGGTATAAACCAGTGAACATAAATACCTGAGAACATCATTCTCCTAACTCGTTCAGTCATTTTCTCCCCCATTATACCAAAATAAAAGTGCTGCAAGAAGTTGGCCACCACTGTTACAATACCCATGCCAACAATGAACAAACACCATTTGTCCACTTCATGGCGCTGGTGATGACCAGTATCTCTATAATACGCTACCATAACCAGAGCAAGAAGATACGCCAGGAGAGGATTAAAAGAACCAAAAATAGCAGCTCCTGTGCTCCCTAAAAGGGCATACAGCCACTCAGGGAAGCTGAGCTCCACAAGCCGCCAAAGTGATGGAGGTTTCTGAAGCTGTGTCTCCTTCACATATTTCTGCTTTACTGGGATATCATCATCGAATGAGCTGAGTTGTTGACTAAAATTCTTTGAGTGTGAGCGCTCATTTTCAGGGTCGGACACTAAAAGTGGTGAAATAGGGGATTCAGGGTCCGAGCCAGTTGAGAATTGTTGTTTTGCAGACGGAATATCAAGTTTGGGTAGCTCAGGTAACCTCATCTCAAAACTGTCTTGCCCTTTTACGGATTGTGCCTCATCTGTAGAAGCCAAGGGCATCCCATTTTCTGATACTTGCTCCGAAGGTGGACTCTGAAGTTTTGGCAACTCTTGTGAATTAAATGTGGCATCTGAGCCCCAAAATGCATGGGCACCGTGTGCTCGCTGAAGAGAGGGTGACTTACTCATCCTAGGAGATGATGATTCTTGAGTAATATGATCTGATGAGATGCCCTTCTCATTTTGACTAGCTGTGGTGGCTCTGTTCCTCATAGGGGTCCTGAAAGAGAATGTGACAGTAAGGCAAGTCCCTAAACAAGAGTAGATGAACCAATATGCCAAAAATAGATCGACTACTAGAGAGTATGCTACATAAGTTTAACCAAACGAGATTATCTACGGAGTTCAAAACAACTACTTCGATCCTTAATGAACATGTCCAAAAACTGTATCTGCAAATAATCAAACTCAACAGATGAGATTAAGATTGAAGTGAGGAATCTTGGATAAAGCAGATTCCAAAGCTTGATTGGGCGTGGGAAAAAGTATGCAGGCTTAGATTACATAAAAACAACCTTTTTTATGTAACTTGGGGATCCAGGTGTTAAAATGTAGAATAAGAAAGACGATCACCAAATGATGGATGCAACATGCAACACTATTGCACAAACAACTGATATTGCTAACCAAATTTAGAAGGATATTCAACCTCACTAGATGAAAATGGCATTATTCACTAATTTTGCCCATCTAGACTTTACCTATGAACAAAAGCTAATTCTAGAGTTTAATTTAAACCCGAATGAGTAAAATTGCCAAATACCTCTTAGGAAGCTTTGCTGCTTCTTCACATCTTAGAAGCTCTGTGTATAGGCCATTCAGGGTTAACAGCTCATCATGTGTGCCCATTTCTACAAGTTGACCCTCCTCCATGACAGCTATATAGTCAGCATTCTTTATAAAGCTAAGTTGTCGAGCTATTATTATAGTTGAGCGACCCAACATGAGGACATCCAGAGCCTCTTGAACAGCCTTTTCTGCTTCAAAATCAAGACCACCAGTAACCTCATCAAGCAGAAGAATAGATGGGTTTGAAAGCACTGCCCTAGCAACAGATAATTTTATCTTCTGTTCTTCCGTTAATGCCAAACCAGCTCTACCAACCTGAAATGCATAAATGATGAGAAACCCAAAGAAGACATCTGAATTTAAAACATACACAAGCGATAGCAACATCTATTATTCATATAGGTAGTCACCTGTGTTTCATATCCTTTCTCAAGAGAGCTAATGAATGAATGTGCATGTGCTATTTTAGCTGCTTCTTCAATCTCATCGAAGGTAGCACCCGATCGCCCATAAGCAATATTATCTCTAATGCTCAAACTTAGCAAGGCAGGCTCTTGAGTGACAAGTCCTATCTGGCTTCTTAACCATTCTATTTTCAAGTTTTTAATATTCTCACCATCCAAAAGAACCTCTCCTACATCAAGATATTTATTCTCAGTACGTATTCATAGAACCTTGAAGAGAAAGGAAGAAGGAAATGAAAATGGAGATGATGAGAAAACTTCATAACCATAATACCTAATGTAGGATCATAAAACCTTTCCATTAGAGGAATAATGCTGCTTTTTCCCGAGCCATTCCTTCCAACAAGTGCCACAGTTTTTCTAGCAGGTACAGTCAGGAAAAATCCACTCAGGATAGGTATCTCTGGCCGAGATAGGTAGCTGAAATAAACATTCCGAAACTCAATGGTCCCTTGCACAGAAGCCAAGGTATTTCCTTCCTGATTCACCGAAGAAGTTGACCGGCTAATCATCTCATATAATCTATAAGCAGCAATACGGCCTTGCTCAAACGCATAGAAGTTTGTTGCTGCTTGATTCAGCCCACTAGATGTAATAAAGGATTGCAGTCACGACAATGTGTGGAAAACAAATTATCAATACATGTGCAAAAATGATAAGTACAAAATACTTACAGGCCACTCAAAATAACAGAAAACAAAGCTATTAAGATTTGATCGCCCTGCTTTTTGTGATTCTTAATCAGGAACCTTCCAACCCAAAGTTGCAAAGCACATGAACAAATGGCAAGTCCATATGTAAATCCAAGTCCAAGACCTTGCACAAGACTTATCAGGATACCATATCTCAACGTTGCTTGGAGTGAAGTAGCATAAGAATATTTGGCCAGTGTTTCATTTGTGAAAGCGTATAAGGTCCTAACGTAAGAGATTGCCTGCACAAGTAATGAAAATATGTTTGACCGGTACTACTGGAATCACAATGCAACTTAAGCACTTATCTTGCCTAAAGATTTCTCGGCAGAATTATATAGGAATGATATATAAACCACTAACCTGTTCAGCAATGCTTGCTGCTTCAGCATAAGCGTCCTGAATATTTTCAGCAAGCCTGTGGAGAAATATGTTTGATATCCCACCAGCAGCTACAATAAATGGGCCAGTGGCTAATGTTAAGAGTGCAATCTGCCAGCAGTTGATTAACCCGATGACGAGACCACCAAAAAAAGTCGCCATATTATGGATATAGTTGCCAACCTGGTACACAAATTCCAAATTACAAAAGGTAATATCCACCGATGACACAGCAGAAGCACGAAAAAGTTGAAACTAGCATAAACTTAAAATTCTCATGGAACAAACATAGACTTTTAAGCAGGGAAAGATCTCAAGTGAAAATGTGTATTCTTTCTAGTTTCTATTCCATGGTTATGAACCAACACAACAGTGTTACCATTACAGCATACCTTCTCACTAAGAGCAGACTGAATAAGCAGCACATCACTCAATACTTGGCTCACAATATCCCCATTGTTCCCATATGTGTCAAAGAAACTCATATCCTGGTTAAGTAACACCTGAACATACTTTGACCTAATAACAGCAGTCTGCCTCTCCCCAGTAAGAATCCAACATGACACCTCTGCTCACAAAATCAAATTACTTAGTCAGCATAGTGAATAACTTCTGTCTACACTAACAACAAATACACCAAAACACGGAGAGACGCAAAATGCATACCAATCCACGCAGCGGCAAAAACAGCAACTGCAATGTAAATTATATATAGTGCATACTGCAACAGAGACCATAACACAATTAAATGAAACTGATAATACATTAACAAAAATGAAATTCAAAAAAATGAAAAAAACAATTAGGGTTTGGAAAAATGTTCACCTTAGTGAATTCCTGAAACAAAACATCAGAATTTCGAGTATCTCCTCGAAAATTTAACAAGTGAATAACTTTTCCAAAGAAATGTAAATAAACAACAAGAGCAGTTCCATGAGCAGCAGCAGCTAATGAACCAATAACCATTAAAAACCAATCAAAAGTATCAGCATGAGCAAATAAACTAGAGAAAGGTACAGCAGCAGGTGGTGGCTCCATTTCATCATCTCCATCATCAATATCTTCATCATCTTCAACATTATTTATTGATTCAACATTTGAATCTATATATGGTGATGGTGATTCTGGTGGTTCTGATACTTCTGATACTGGTGTTAATGGTTGTACATGTGATGGTGACCATCCAAATAATCCTCTTGATACCATCATCTTTACTAAATTTTAGTAAAGAAAACCCTAAAACCCTAATTCTACATAATCTCACACTTCATATGACTAAACCAATTCAACGGATCTATGAGTAATCAAGTAATTTCTTCTTCTTCGGAAAAAAGAATTAATTTCTCAAGTAAATCGAAGATCAAAGGACTGAAAATAGTTGATCAATAAAATTTTGATGACGGTAGAGAGATGTCTATTTATTTCTGGGATCTATCTGGAAACTCATTGGCAGTTACTGGCGTTACGACTTACGAGCTAAGAAAATTTTGATTTTTCCTTTTTTATTATTAAAATTGATTTTTTTTTTAAATACGTTTTCTATCCCCAACAACACACAATGCAGACATCATTGTGCCGCGCCAGTCCATTCCACCTTTGCTTTGTTTTTTCTCTTTTTCTTTCACATCCTTGAGTTATTTTTTTAATTTCTTTATAGGGCTGCTGCTTTAATGACCAGTAATGGTCCTCTTGCTTCTTGAACAGTTGCACCTATAGTCGGCGATTCTTCCCTTTGATCCATCAGTGCTACATGTTGTGGCAACAGCGTCAAAAAAAAGTAATTAATTTAAGCATTTTCCCGCTGCAGTTGATGTTTATCGAGGACGAAACTCTTATAAGCTTCTCATATTTATAATTCATGTTTTTATTAATTATAATTTATACGACTTTCGTCGATAAATTTTGATCAACATTTTAAGCTTGATTTATTTCTATTCATACTTATAGCCCAATAACTAGGTAAATTAGCCATTGTGAGTAGTGTTGTACATGGTAACGGGTTTCTACGGAAACCGAACCGAATAGGGCAAAACCAAACCGAACCGTTTGCTAATGGAATGGTTTTGGGAAAAAAAATCTAGAAACTGGTAGTCACGGTTTCGGTTTTGGTTTGGCCAAAAACCAAACTGTTATACCATGGAAAACCGAATAGTTAGGACCGTTGATATAGATTTTGATAGATTTAATCTACACCCTCCATACCCTTCATATATATAACCCTTCCTAACTCTCATAGTCTAATCCTCTTTCATTTTTTTCAGCAACAGACTCCCGACTCCGCCTCCGCCTCCACCTCCAGCCCTCCTTCAAAACACAATTTCAATCAAAACCCATAAGTTTAATAAGCTTCTCATCTTCAAATTTCTTACAGAAGAAGAAGAATTTGAATTTCCAGAGAATGTTTTTGCTTCCCTCAAGATTGGAGCTCAGGAAGCATATAAAGGTATGGAATTTAAACATAGGTTATTGTTAGATTGTTGAATAAATGACTTAATTTTGATGTGGTGTAATTAGGTGGGTGCTAAGAAAGAGAGTTTATCATCAGACGAGGAAATCTAGTATCTAGTTTCTGATGGAGGAGCTGTAGTGAATCAAGATGAAGTTTTCTCTTGGACTTCTGTGATTCTACCGTAAGTTAATCAACCCATTTCTCATTTTCTTTGTATTCATCATTAAAAATGAGGTCTGAGATGGAACCCCATTAGTTGAGGACTAGTTGGAGTTGGTGTGAGAGTGTGCCTTGGTCCTGTCACCTGTGTGAGTTTGGGGCATTGCCTCCCTCATCCTGGGAGCCTGAGGTTTTGAGTTTGGTTAAGAAAATGGGGATTAGAATTTTGAAATCATTGAAATTTGTGGGTGTTTTTCATGTTTCATCCAATCGGCTTCTCTAGCATTTTCGTCTACAAACTTGTTTATAGTTATACCGTTGTAAATAAACTGGATCTAACAAGCCATGCATGGAGCTCCATTATATATTGCTGAGACTTGCCCCTCTCAAATCCGTGGAACTCTTATATCTATAAAGGAACTCATGATAGTTCTTGGGATACTGGTAATGTTCTGTAATCTGTAAAAGTGAATCCAATGAACTGGATAGACATCGATTTGAAGTATTTTCATTCATTTGATTAAATCTCGTAAGTTACTTTTTTTTTCCATTCAGTTAGGTTATCTTGATGGAAGTATTGAGATTGATGTCGTTGGAGGCAGCAGGCAGCAGCAACAGCAACAGGCAGCATCAATTTAATGAACAATGGATGTTGTTTTTGTCTTTAAAAATGGATTTTTTGGATGTGTTTGTGTTCGAAGAATGCATGAATTTTATGTTGTTTGAATTGCTTAAATGTCTGCAGGAATTTAATGAAGAAAGAATATAAAAATATTTGTTTTTTTGATTTTTTTTGAATTTTGCACTGTCAGTTCCAGGAAACTGACACAACTAGCCGGTTAAACGAAACCGGATGGAAAAAACCGAAACCGAGAGAAAACCGAGTAAAACTGAACGGCGGTAAATGGAACGGTTTTGGAAAACTTTTTGGAAAACCTATACCGATTTCGGTTTTGGTTTGGCCAAAAACCGAACCGAACCCGGCCATGAACAACCCTAATTGTGAGATAATGAATCAAAAGTTTTAATATTCAATAAAAACACGTTGTTAACTAGTAAACCATTTGATGTGTGATACTGTGGAGAATCCGATGGGCAAGTTTTGACCTACACTGTAATGAGAAGATTATATGAGTTCAAACAGGAACTAGTGAACTACTTAGCTCCTAGCATAATTAAGAGTAAATTAGTATTTGGATCGTTAATTTTTGTAGTCTAAGCATTTGGGTCGTAAATTTATACAATTTAGTGTTTGGGTTGTTGACCCGTTAGTCAACTAGGTTAACTAGTTGTTTTTGTAACTGTTATTACGGTTAACTTTTCAGTTAGGTAGATATTTACAAACTTTGCCACTCAAATGTTGTGCACCAACAACACCTTTATTTCAATTAAGATTACTCTTCTTAAGATACTTCTTCCTTTTCTTCTTGATTTTCTGAACTTCACTCCCCTCGTTTCGAGTATTTCTATTGAATTCCCCATCATGATAATGATATTAATTGTCCCTTCATTTTTGAGCTCTCAAATCCTTTTTCTTTATAGTTTTACATTATTTTTTTGGCTCTAAGTAGGGCTGTCAATGGAACTTATCGAAACGGAAACTGGATCAACCGGGTTCCGTTACAATAAGTATTATTGGATATCCGATAACTTCCGATATAATCTCAAAAATCCTAGCCGATTCAGTTTCGTTAAGGTTATCAGATATCAGATTTTTCCCGATAAATTCAGTTATCTGACAGAAATCAGAAAAACCTGTTTTTCAGTTCAAATTTCAGTTTAAAAATAGGTTTTTAGTTCAAACAGAAAGAAAACACACACAAATGTTCCTAATTGTAGATTACATGTTCTTGCAAAATAAAACATAAAGATATGCAAAAAAATATAGGATCCTTGGACTGAAATATGTGTTGTAAGCAGCTTGCAGCCTTCAAAGTAAATTTGCATTTCAAAGAAACTGAAATGTGTTAGTTGGCAGTGCAAGAAATATGAAAGGAAAGGAAAGTTGCTAACCAGTACTAGCATTGTCACTGAGATCTGGCAACCAATCACCTGAGAAAAGCACTGCTTGAATAGCTTCTGGATCTAATAAACTTTTGTATTTTGTAAGAACTCTACCACCAGCACTGAACATGGATCTTGATGCTACACTTGTCACAGGAACAACCAGCACATCTCTCGTAATCTTTGCTAGAGTTGGGTACTTAGGAGCATGACTCTTCCACCAACTCAATATATCAAACATAAATTTCTCTTTGGGTGTGCCTTTAGTAAGCAGGGGTTCTTCTAAGTATTTCTCCAACTCTGACTTCTAAACCTCAATCTCACTGTTTTCCATCATAAACTCATCATATTCATGGTCACTTCTAGTTGTTCTAGAGTTCTCAATTCCACTTGAACCTGTTCCACTAGCTGAACTCCCAAAACCGAAATAATCTGGAGTTGTAGAGTTACTTTCACATTCATATGAAGAGAAAAGTGCAGTCAGTGCTATTTGAAATTTGTTATAATTAGTTACATAGCTATGCACACCATATAATTTTTTATAACAAACTCTACTTATATAGCCTTATACCTAGGATCTAAAACCACTTCAATGCTCATCAACATGTTACATTTTGTCCAATAACTATCAGATTTTCCCCTCATCTTCAATCCTATGTCTCTGATATACACATGAGGACTAGATTCATATGCTCTTATTAATCTCATAGACCTTGTTGTAACACATATTTGTTGTTGGATACTTAATCCTTGCAAACTTAGTTGAAATATGATCAAACACTTCCAAACACTCACAAATATTTATTCCTTGTTGCCAATCCTCTGAACTTGGTAGAAGAGAAATGAAATCAGAATCCAAATCAGCTAAACAGACAAATCCTTGGCGCAAAACAATTGCATGCTTTAGCATCTTAAAGGTGGAGTTCCATCTGGTGTCCACATCTAAACTTACAGACCTTGCATGAAGCTTAAGTTGTGCTAAAACATTTGCAATCCTCTCTTTTTAAGCCTGCGAAGACTTGACATATTTCACACACACGTTAATACTTTATATAAATCCAACAGCTACTTTCATCCCTCATAATACAACTAATACAATATATGATTGCTACACCTCATTTGAAACAAACCCCCCTCAAGAACTAGACAATCCTTGTTACCAAGCCAAGTCTTCAGATGTCTCATCATAACATCATTGGCTCTAGCTTGTCAGCAGCTAAAGCAAAAAACTTATTATCTATATTCCAATTTAGAGCTATTGCTTTCACAAAATCTGCAAGAACTTCTCCTGTATGTTGTGATAGCACTAAAATGTATGCTCGTGTTTTCTTATTTTAGTTTCCATTCATCATCTATGTAGTGGCATGTTACAAAGCAATAACCATCTTTTGTATGTTTACAAGTCCATATATTAGCTATTAGAACATATTTAGATGTCACTGAATTAAGTTCATCTTGTAATTCAACTTTGAACTGAGCATAAAGTTTCATAATGTCTTCCCTAGTTGTATTCTTACCGTATAACCTAGCAGAAGGGTTCAGAGACTTGACAAACTCTCTCAAATATCCATGCTCAACCATATTTATTAGATAATCATGCTTAGCAATAATTTTAGCAACAATTAATCTAGTAGCATCAGGATCATCTTTCTAATTAGCTAACTTAGTGACTTGGTTACCAGGTTACCAGTTTTGATAGCAGTAATCTTTGTTTGTCCAGGATGGTTCTCCGGCTTTTTATTGTAGGAATTTAGATAGGACCTCAAGCGGCTCGTTCCTTTTGCACTTGCTGTCTAAATCTTCTTTTTACAATGAGTGTATGCACCGATAATTTCAACCTCCTTCTTCCCATCTGCTCCAATATTTTTAGTAACAATCTTTTTAAATTCACTCCATACATCTGGCCTTCTTGTACATAGTTTCTTCATTGCTTCAACTACAAGTGGATCTTCCTCTTCTTATCCATCTTCTCTAGGACGAACCACAAAGTTCATTTATGAACCTTGAACACTTTCTTCTTGTAATTGTGATGTTACTGAACTTGATGGAGTGTTTGAGGTACCAAAATGATTTAATGATCTTTGACTTTGTGACATGATTGATTGATTGCCCTAATTTTACAATCACAAATAAAATTTTAAAACTCTAGTTTTACAAATCAATTCTGAAACCCTAAAGTAAGTTTCAAAAATGAACCCAAAATTGGATTTTAAGAGAAATCCTAGTTTTATAATCACACATATTCTCAAAGAAACTCTGATTTGAACAGAAACCCTAAATTCAGTGAATCACTACTCATAGTGATTTGTGTAATGATCTTCGATTAGAAATAGAATTGAGAATCCATATAAGAAAATAGATAGTAGACTAGAAAAGAGATGAGGAGATAAAGGAAAAGAACAGGGGGGGACGAATTCACTAATGAGAGTCTGTGTTATGTTCTTCAGTTCTTCTTTATTATGTATCGACTACTACTAGAGAAGGGGCATAAGGCTATAAAATTAATAATGGTTTTATATCTTATTGGTATCGTAACATATCAAAACAGAATATGGCTTAGCCGGTTCCGTTTTGTTAAGGTAATAAAATCTGATAGAATGTCCGTTTCCGGTAGCCGATATCCAGTATATCGGATAATATTATATAAGATTCTGGATTATCATAACGGATGTCGGATTTTTGGATAGTGATTGACATACCTAGCTCTAAGTTTACTCTTTTATTCTTTTCCATCTTCAACTTAGATTACTTCCCCTCCATCAAGTATCTTGTAACTTGAATAAACTCATGAATCAGATCTTAGCTTTTAAACTAAAGATATATACTCAGTAAAAGATTCAACATAATAAAATCTATAATCCTCATTTATATTGAAGCAATTTTTTTTAGGAAGCTTGATATTAAAGACATTAAATCCCATATTATTTTATGTTTTCAATAGTGTTAAATTTAATAACTTAGGTTCTGTTAATGTATAAGTTGTTCAATAGATTATAAAGAGAAGAACTATTGAGGCTTTTCTACAAACAATTGGTATGTAGCCTTGTTGTGTATAAAGGTGTTTTTTGTGGATGCTTACTCTTTATACCCAACATTCCAAACACCAGGATTCCAAAACACGTCTTAATCTTCACCATTCATCAATAGAAATCAACGACAGTCACATTAATTTTAGTCTCATATTCTCACTGGTTTCTCATCCAAATCTTAACTAAATCTCCCTAAATTAGAAAACATAATTTTTTACATCTCTTGTAGTATTCCTTGTTTATATTTAACACGAAACACTCCACCCCTCTTGAATCTTCTATACAATCCACAACAACATAGATTTTCTAACCATAACTTGACCCAACATTATACTATTGATTTTAAGATTTTTAAATCTTCCGATTTGAAATCAGAAGCTTACAACTACTATCAGAGAAAAAAATTAAAAGTGAGTGCTCCTTTCCAGAAAATACCATTTAATATACTGTGGATTTTGACTGAGGGAGGGAGAAGATAAGAAGAAGAAGAAGAAAGTAAATCCCTCCGGAAGAAAGAGTTGTACTTCCACATGAATATAATTCCCGTGATCTCATCTCCCACCGTACGCGTGCACTATATTAGTCGTTTAAATCAATAACATAACGAAGTTGATGGGACGCTTAACATACGTTAATTATCTTAACTGTTTGACCAGATAACATAGTTGACTAACGGGTGAACGACCCAAACTCTAAATTGGACAAACTTACGACCCAAATGCTAAGACCTACCAAAATTAACGACCCAAATACTAATTTACTCCATAACTAGTTTTGCAACGTCAATGTAACTTTTTTTCTTTGATTAGCTTATCCCTGTAGGTAGTTGTTGTTCCTATGTCTAATAAGATGACAAACACACTTAATGATATAGAAAGGAAGTTATGGTTGGAATAAGAAAGGGAATGCCATGGGAGTTTATTTAAGGGGTTGGGATAAGATAACTAGTCATGTAGCTCTAGGTGGTTTGAATATCTAAAAGACTGAATTTATTGATTTTGCTATGTTGACTAAGTTAGCTTGGAGGATGATTAATGAACCAGCGCCTTGTGGGATAGGATTTTAAAGCATAAGTTTTTTCCTGATAATAATCCTCTATATTTTTTGAATGATAGCTCATGCTCCTGGGTGTGGAAAAGTATATATACAGGTCTTGATGTGATTAAAGAAAACTACTGTTAAGAGGTAGGGGATGGTAAGAGCATAGTTATCTGGAAGGATACTTGGATACCAATAGGGATACTCCCACTAATATCACTTTTGCATTTACCAATATTCAAAATGTTATCAGCTTATGGTTAAAAATGAGTGTAGATAGAATATGGAAACCCTTAATACTTTGTTTGACAGTAATATTGTTAGGGAAATTACTGTTATTAGAATATTTTTTTTCCTTTTTTTAATGCGAAACGGAAATTTTATTAGCAAGAGCTTTTGTCCAACAATAACTGACTAACGAGAACTCTAGGTGGCTCATCATACCAAGTACTGGATATGTTATGCCTTCTACTATATTTAGCAAGTAAATTTGTTGCTTTATTACAATCCCCCTTTCCATGACTACACTTCCAAAATCTAAAAGTCTTTAATAAATCAAGAGCATCAAGCAAAATGTTCTCATTTTCCCATATGATGGTAATTGAATCTTCATTGACATAGTCATTTATACTACACAAGTCTGTCTCAATAATAATTTCTTTAATCCTCAAGTCACAACAACATTTAACCGCTTCCAAAAATGCAAGGCATTCTGCTTGCTCCGAACTTAAGACTCCATCCAAGCTTTTTGATGTACTTCCTTTCGAACCACCTGCAAAATCACTAAGTGTAATCCCAATGCCACCAAATTTTTTTAATGATGCATCACAATTAAGTTTAAGATAAGGTTGGGGAGGTGGTATCTATGGAGGAGGTACTCCTGTAGTTATTAGAATTCCTTCTCATGGAACTGATGTGCTTAGATGGAATCCTAAGTTATTCAAGGATCAAACATACATATATTGGATAATGTCATTTAGTATTTGGCAGATTGACTAGTGTAACTATAAAACAATATTGGTCATGGGATACCACGGAACAAAAGACAACAACAGTGGCAGTTTCCAAAGAAGAACCTTATGAAAATAAACTTTGATACCTCCTTTCTTAAAGAATTTAAAACAATGGGTGCTAATTTGATTATGTTCATTGCTACAGGTGAATACGGTGGGGCAGCATGCATTCCATGTTTAGCTAAGGATGCGGAGCAAGAAGAATCCATGGTAGCTTTTGAGGCAATAAGATGGGAAAAGGAAGCTGGTGTGATGAATTTGCATTTGGAGGGAGACTGTCTAAATGTGGCGAAAGCCATCAACATTAGTGCATGGTCTGTTAAATAGACCAATGATAATGTCATTTTCGACTTTAGAAATTTGTTAAGGTTGTTTAGTGCTTGGAAATGCACATATGCGCCTAGAGAACTTAATGATATTGTAGACCTTCTATCTAAAGAAGCAAAGTCAGGAAACAATAGTGGTATTGTGAAGGATCAATTTTCTATTTGGTTAAGTACTCTCATTGGAGAGAAACTAAGTGTTATTCCTAATTAAGTCATAAGTTAATTTTCTTTCTAATTAAGAAAAACAAAACTTACAAAGAGTGGGAAAATTATTTTTCAACATGTTGGGACATTTTGCTGCATATCATGCCAAATATAAATGACATGTAATTCTTTTTGACCTAGCACATCTATGTTGATTTATTCAATAAATCTTTTATGCTTTATGATACCTTTCCTAACCCCTTCACCTTTAAGTAGGTTATAATATTTGGGAAACAATATTTCTGACTTTTTTTTACACCATCTCCATAAGGCTTGTTTCTATTCTGCATATCCCCGTGACACCTGCGATGAAAGGTTTATATGCAGCTCCCAAGTTGTAAAATCTAAGCCACAACTTACACAAGGTTTACAAACCTTTACCCAAGATACCTAACACATCTTATGCATAATTTTGTTTTTAATTTCACTATATCTAGAAGTAGGGGAAAAGACATGTAATATAAAGAAGCTGGATAATAAACTCTTTATCAAGACTAGTATGCCCAAATTAAAAAGAAACACTTTTTTTTTCTTTCAAATAACCAATTTTTATTCCATTATGTGAATCACTTATTCTCAAACATAAGTCTCTCTCACAAAAGAACCAATCGGTGAAGGTATTTATTTGGTAGGTTATCTGCATTACATTTGAGTGCAACTTTGTGCACCTTGGTACCCCATACCACTCCTTTCATTACTATATTGGTCTGTTATCTTCATTAGTGCAAATTTGAAAGTGAATTCTAATAGCAAATGTTGGAACTTGTAACAATGAAACAACAAACGTTAGATGAATCTAGCAATACTAAAAATAATCAACAACTGATATTGAACATATAAATTGACACATGAGGGCAGAGCCACCTGCTCATCAACAAATTGCCTTTAACACAATAATCCGCGGGTACACCTCAAGAATGAGAGATGTTATACCCCAAAAGTTGAGATGTGTCCAGGATAGAACTGCCCAATATGACTTGTATAAGCACAATATAAGTTGCCCACTCTTTAAACTTAGCCGCAAGGATTAGGAAGAAAAATAAACAAACAAAGCCCACAACAAAGCGAGAAGAAGATAAAAGAGCAAGGGATAATAACATGCTCTTTTATTGGGAAAAAATGGAGTTAAACCAAAGCACCAGTTAAGACACAAGTTATGCTCGAAATTATAACATAAATTAAATAAAAAATATTCAGGAAATATTCTTTCATAATGTTCCAAAAATACTTTTGGTAAGTAAACAAATTTCTGGTTAGTGTAAAGGCTCTCATTAAGCAAACAATTCAGAGAGATAAAATTTGTTTTAATTTTCCTTTAGAATAATCCAAAATATTTTGACCAAAAAGATAGATCTTGTATGAACTCATTCCCAGGACCAAGCCCGACCCGGCGTGCGTGCTTCGGTGCGAATGTCATACTAGCCATTTCCTAAGTCCTCCATCTCACAAAAGTGTGTTGACCCAAGAGTAATACTTAGAATCTCAAGGATCCCACTAATAAGGAGGACCTTCATCTTTAGTATACTCAATGTGTGACTAAAGAATCTATTTTAATCACAAATGAAAATAGCTAGTGAACCTTAGTGACCCATAGGTCCCGAGTTCAATCATACGATGACCAAAAACATTTTAATAAAACTCTATTTTCTCCCACAGAAAGTAGGTACATGTGCACCCTAGATTTTATGGGAGCACAAATTTGGATTGATTACGTCCCATCTCTTTATATTAAATACGCCGCCCGTCCCAGAAAAAAGTTATTGTCATTTTTTTTTTCATTTTAACCTATTTTTATGAAAAAATGAAAAAGCGAGTAATTATTTTTCTAGGGTGGAGGTAATAATAAATTTACATAGTTTCTCACTACTTAACTTTAAACTTGTAAAAGATTTGGATAAGAATATATATTACCTCAATTGGATCAACATCGAGGAATATCATTGTAACTACTATTTTTCCTATAGTTTACGTATAGAATAAATATGAAAACTTTTCAGCATAAGCAAGGCATTAGCGATAAATATGAGTAAAGTATTAAAATATGAATAATGGATGTGTTACTCAGATAATGTCAATGAGAAAGAATACCACAATAATATAACCAAATATGGTGCAAATAAAACAAATAACTAAGTTAATACTTAACACACGAAGTTTTACGTGGTTCGGCTATGCCTACATCCATGGGGTAATGAGTTTAATAGCTAATTATGTATCTTGGATTGGTTTACAAGTGAGAAAAGAGAGACTATGATTACAGTGAAGTGATTTGACTAGATTTAGAGCTTTTCTTTTCTCTCATGGCTCTAGCAAAATGTTTGACCATTTCTCTTGAGATCAAGTCTAGTATTTATAGACTTTCTCCTGGCTCTAGGTGATATCATAAGATAATATGCGGATCTTCTAGGTCTCTTCCTTGAGATGTGATAAAGTGAATCAGGTGATGATCCAGTGCATCTCTTTGATTTCATGCTTCTCGCATGTAACATAACCCTGGTATAGATCTGGGCTTTAAATAACGCCACATGTTAATCGGAATATTTGTATTCATAGTTTGCCCATTTTCTATCTCATACTACCAAGGGTAGAATGGAAAGAAAAAATACTCACGTCTGCAGCCATTTAATATGTTTCCCACGATCCGCTTCAACTTCTATTCGTGCAATCAATTTTCCTTAGGATCTAGGACTGACCTGAACTTGGATGTTCCCCTTTATAAAAGTGTTTTAGTGTGAAAACAAATGTACTGTAAAATGATACTTTCAGGTAGGTCCGAGAGATCAAGCTCGAACATGACGAGCCTAAACCAAGAAATGGTCATTCATGTCCTGCTTCAGTTACAAAGATGGAAAGGATTTTGGTAGGTCTTAGGGGAGGGAAGCAAAGAAGGTTGAGAAAATATCAGTGTGATAATGTATAAAGAAGAAAAATGAATTCTTTGAGAGGAATCGCTAATTTTGTAGGTTTTTGTTTCTCCAAACTGATTGTCTTGTCTGTCTTTGTTTCGTATAAATGATAATCATCTATTCATAGTCATAGGAGACACACTGATTTCTCGTAAGTCGTGGAAGTTAGGGAGAGGTGGAGAAGTGATGATTATGGAGATTGTAGTGAGGTGGTGCCTGGAAAGTAGGGAAGACCTGTCTGACTATCATGGAGGTGGTGTCACCACCCATGATGTCGTAGACCGCCATACCAATACCCTAATGAGAATCCCCCCATGTTGTATTTGATATCTCGTAGAAATAGTGGAGTCATAAGCCACTATGGTTTTGATTAAGTCAGGTCAAGTCAAATAACTTGCTAAGTCAGTGAGACAAGTTGTGTGACTCACTGGATTGATAATCAGACTGATTAATGTCGAGTCTGGGAAGTTTCATGGTCATGTACTTTCTTGAAAGTAATGTGGCATATTTAATGGCTAAGTATTAGCTCAAAAGCGACTTATTGTAAGTTTGAGAGGCATTTGAGGCCAAATGTTGTAGACGGCTCCTTGATCAAGGAGACCCACTGGAATTCGTATAAGACTCAATGTTGGACCTATATTAAGAAGAAAGGCATATTTCTACGGGAAGTAGCTAGTGAAGCTGACACTAGCTACTTAGCGCAAATAAGAATATGCTAACTCTTTTAATGTAAAAGGCTAGTGTGCTACTGTCTCAGGAGTAAAACCAATATACACAACTTCTAGTAAATATTAATTATACTAGGATAGGAAGCTAGTACCAAGGAGGTTCGAAGTTAACACCTCAATTGGATAGAATAGTTAGCATTAAAGTTAATGAGCTTGTGGCTAAGTCGTTCAGTATGATTAGGAACACATCGACCTTGGTTGGGGACGCGCTAGGCTAGCAAGGGACATATTGGCCACTAGGGACGCGCTAGGATAGCATGTGACACATTGGCCTGGAGGCGCATTGTCTTGGAGAAGTGCTAGCTTGGAGACGCTAGGGCCTTGGACGCGCTAGATAACAAGGGATACAGGGGAGCTATGGTGCACATAAGCTAAGGCGTACATGAGCTTTTGCTAGGGGCGCATTGGATCCAAGGGCGCCAAGGAGAAGGCAAGGGCGTCACGGAGCTGGGAAAGGGCGTCATGGAGCTGGGGATGCGGCTTTGGAGGCGCATAGGCCTTGTGGCGTACTTGGCCACTAGTGTTAGTGCATTTGACGCTTAGCTTTGGGTTAGCACTTTGGTGCTAGGGTTTAGGGGACAAGGTGGCAATACGTTGGCTAAGGCCTTAATAGGCTAAATGTGCTAGCTAAAACCATTTTTGGTTAGTTAGCGCTTCTCAGGTACTAAGTTTTAGTGTCAGGAAAGTTAGCGCTTTTAACGCTTTTATGGATAACTGGTGCCAATGTGGTGCTATGCCAAATTGATAGTTCTAACTTGGTGCTAGTATGAGAAAAGGCTAGGGTTAGCCTAGCCCAGAGATTCAATGCGTCTTTTATGGTATTTCTTCTTAGTTGTGGCGCATCCGAGAGGAGTGACGCATTATTTGTGGCTTATATTTAAGCAAAGTGCTAGAGTAGCATATTTGGGCTCAAAAGACCAATTTGAGACAAGTTCGTTGCGAACGAAGCGTTAAGCTAGAATATATTTTGGGGTTTAAGCATTAGATATTCCCAGATTATGCATGTAGTAGTAAATTGATATTGTTTAAATAAGAATTTAAGTATCGACATTGCTCTAGGAATAACACTATAGAAGATATTGGATACAGAACAAGCTCTAGGAATAGCACTAGAGAAGACATTAAGCTTTAGGAATAGCACTAGAGAAGACTCAAATTGCTCTATACTAGTGGGCAACCCATCTAGGAGCTTGAGACTTATTATGTAGAGATTATTGATTACATTGTTAGCATAAAATGCTTGTAGCCTTTTGTAGAGACTGCATCCTCAATTCTCCTGCGGAATATAAGTAGGAATACAATATTTTGTATTTTGATTTGTAGTCAAAAGTATACGCACAAGTATGTGCGGATATTTCTATGTTCCTGCAAGTACGCAGAAGGTTGATTTTATAATTCTGACCCTTGTCAAAAACTCACCATCTACACAAAGGAAGACTTTGGAAAGAGAACAAATATTCGTTTTTGATTTTTCTCTTGTATTCTTCTTCTTGAATAACTTTAGTATTTAAGTCTCCCTGTTGCTGAAGCTATTCATCCTCGGTGTTAATCATCTAATCTTCTTTGTGATTAAAGCTACTTCTGTTCTTCTTTCAAGGTAAGTTTTCCACTTTACTTTTTCTGATTTACATATTGGAAAGAGTAGTTAAGCTTTTAATCTTCGTTATTGATTGATTTCTCTTGCTTTGATCATAGTTTGCAGTTAATGATGCTATGATCTGATTTCCCACATGATTTTTTACTTGTAAACCTTTTCCGTTCTTAACCTGTTTGAAATTTTTTCTTCATGTTTTAGAGTAAAAACCCCTCATGATTCTGAGTTTACCATGTTTAATGACAATTATGAACTGAAGTTCTTTTGAACCTTTTATTATAATCTTTTCTGATTTTTGATTTTGAAGTGAGAAACCATTTTCTATGTTTTTTGTACCTTGGTCGTCAGAAGTGATCTTACTGACCTTTGACTATTTTCATATATTGCATGTGATGTGTTGATATTTTTTTATTTATTTTGTTAATTGCTTTCTCTGTTATGCTCAGTTATAATGAGGCCTCCGCGACGTTCCAATCGCAGAGAAGATGTTATACGCTCATCTCGTTCCAAGAGTAAATCCAATCGCTATGCAATTGACAAGAATAGACGTAGGCCACATCCAGATCAATCTCCTTCTCTTGAGATTGGTGTCAGCGCTACGCATTCCCCTCATCGTAGTCCTAGGGAGCCGGTTATTGCTATTGCAGATGAACCTATATGTAACATCCGTAATTTTCGCATGACGCTTACTCATGGACGCGTCATGGCCTGGGTTGAAGCTTCATCCTAAGCTTATAAAGCTTACCCAGATATGCATTGGGGTGTGGATGCCTTGACCTTAAATTATAGTGTTAAGGCCCTATTACGCGTGATGCGTATTCGAGGAGGCATGATAGTCAAAAGGCACTTTTATACCGAGCCGAAGTCACGTAAGTGAGAGCATCATAGTGCTAAGGCACTTTTATGCCGTGATGCATGACCCAATGCATCACCGAGCCGAAGTTGCATAAGTTGGAGCATCATAGTGCTAAGGCACTATTATGCCGTGATGCATGACCCAATGCATCACCAAGCCGAAGTTGCGTAAGCGAGAGCATCATAGTGCTAAGGCACTATTATGCCGTGATGTATGACCCAATGCATCACAGAGCCAATGTCGCTATTCGATAAATACATCATAGTGCTAAGGCACTATTATGCCGTCATGCATGACCCAATGCATCACCGAGCCAATGTCGCTATTCGATAAATACATCATAGTGCTAAGGCACTATTATGCCGTGATGCATTATCGAGAATGCATCACCGAGCCAAGAATTGGCTTTGGCAAGAAATCTTCATTTTCGGCCTTGCAGTCGATGGATGGCCCTTACCTTTCAAATATTTATTTGTGGAAATGCAAATAAAATATATATAGGGAGGGAGCTTTGCTTGAATGTGAATAAGCGGTAATGCACATATAAATGCGATGTAGCTTATACGATGGAGCATACTTGATACTCATCAACGTGTTTAACTGTATCTTACCCGAGAATGCTTCGCTTGGCTTTGGCCAGAAATCTTCATTTGCGGCCTTGCAGTCGATGGATGACCCCTACCATTCTAATATTTGTTTGTAGAAATGCGAATACAACATATATAGCGAGGGAGCTTTGTTGGAATGTGCATGAGCGGTAATACACATATAGATATGCGAAGTAGCCTATACGTTGGAGCATACTTGATGCATAAGCATCAATATGCTGGTAGTTTAGCTGATGAAGCTTAATTTATGCGAAAGCATCTTTCGATCGTGTTACGTACTTGATAATGCATATTTGCATAATAAACAGTGATAGTTATGCACAAGCTAGTGCATACCTTGCGAAAGCCCTTTGGCCTACACGGACTAGGCTTTGCTTGTCCTTTGGCCTTGCGATGAAGTTGGAATCGAAGTTGGCTTTGCCTTAATAGGCTTAAGTTGCTTGTCCCTTTCGAATTGACCCTTTGATGAACTACGGTCATGCTTGATCCCATCAAGGTACGGGTTGGGTACGTAGGCAGCCGCAGTGCAATGCATTGAGGTGCAGCACCTTATCGCTCGTATCATCTAATTTGGGAAATGATTGCGGCATTATGGTAACTCATATCATCTGGCTCGGCTATGCTAAGCAAGAGATGATTGTTGCCACACTTGATGAGGTAGTTGCAATTTCATTTGATGGATTGTTCATACTTCCTTGGAACCGTCGCGGCATGGAATGACATGTGCCTGGATGTTGCACTCTTGGCAAGAACAAGATAAGTGCAGGCTCCAGCGCATGGTCGAAGTAAAATTGATGAAGCGAGAGCTTAGGCTTGAAATAGCCTAGGTGTTGGCCCAAGGCATGAGTTAGGCCTGGACAATAAAGCGAAATTATGTGATGCTTGCCAAAGGCATCCCATTAGCTTGTATAGCCTTCAACCCTTGGTATAATGAGGGTAAGTTGGAATGGTATGCTAGTTAAAGGCATTCACCATGGGCTTTAATGGCCTTGCACCCTTTGTAGGACAAGGGTGTGTTGGAACGATATGGAGACTACGGTTTGACTACCATGCTTGCAAAGCATGTTTGGAAAGGCAAATATGCCTGGAACGGTATAAACGTAGCTTGAATGATGTGGGAACTACGTTTCGAGTATAATGCTTACAAGGTAGGCTTGGAAAGCAAAAATTTACCCGCACTTTCCAGCGAGATGTTATGATTTAAGGTCCGGTCACACTCTTTTAAAATCACGCATCGGGAGTTCTGGCCTGCCCAGCGCAACGCGCCGGAGGCAGAAATTTTCCCGTTCGTGATAAATGATATCAGAGCAAGTTCCGAGAAAAACACTAGGGACTGTGAGTTTTGGACTCGTCGGTGAGCATTTTGTATTATGACAACAAAATTTTCCTTCAAAGGAAATGGAAAAGTTGGAAGAGTAGGCCAACTGTTGTGCGAAAATAGAATGGATAAATAAGGCCAAGTGCCTATACAAAAGAAATTGTAACTCACTAGTTACTCCACTAAGATTTGGACGCGCTCGTTTGCCAGGAAACCCGTTTGGAACGGTGGCTGGTATCCGACTACCCTTGGCACTGGCACTGATCACCCCTCACCCGTGCGGCACGGTGTGCGATGTCAGTTCGGCTAGCACCCACTTACGAGTGGAAGATCGTCCGGGACAATGGCTTGCATCCGACTCCACTAGCATTAGAGTTCGGTCCTTATAGTACTACGCTAAAAACTATTCATAAACTCACGATGACCTTTTTCAACCTATATGAATTTTGGGGACTTTAAGTGTATGGTATGGGACGTCCACTTAAGATCTCGTGTTGAGTAAATTCTTTTTCATTCTTGAGCATGTGGTATGGGACGCATGTTTAGGGATCCAATTTGAGTTTTCTCTGTAAAGTTATAAAAACCTTTGTTGATCCTAGAGCATGCGGTATGGGACGTATTTCGGAAGGTCTTCATCGGTATTTATGGCAAATCTTAGGCCCTATTAGGATTCTGGGATATGCGGAATGGGACGTATATTCAGAAGGTTCTAATTTGTCCTCACTAACAAACATTGGACCCTTGCAAGATTTCCGTGCATCATGGAATGTGATATATAGATAGAAAACCTTAATCGATGAAGCTTGTCCACAATAGTTTTGAGTTAAATTTCGGGGACGAAATTTTTTAAAGGTGGTAAGAATGTAACACCCGCAATTTTCGCATAACGCTTACTCATGGACGCGTCATGGCCTGGGTTGAAACTTCATCCTAAGCTTTTAAAGCTTACCCAGATATACATTGGGGTGTGGATGCCTTGACCTTGAATTATAGTGTTAAGGCCCTATTACGCGTGATGCGTATTCGAGGAGGCGTGATAGTCCAAAGGCACTATTATACCGAGCCGAAGTCGCGTAAGTGAGAGCATCATAGTGCTAAGGCACTATTATGCCGTGATGCATGACCCAATGCATCACCGACCCGAAGTTGCATAAGTTGGAGCATCATAGTGCTAAGGCACTATTATACCGTGATGCATGACCCAATGCATCACCGAGCCGAAGTTGCGTAAGTGAGAGTATCATAGTGCTAAGGCACTATTATGCCGTGATGCATGACCCAATGCATCACCGAGCCAATGTCGATATTCGATAAATACATCATAGTGCTAAGGCACTATTATACCGTGATGCATTATCGAGAATGCATCACCGAGCCAAGAATGCTCGGCTTTGGAAAGAAATCTTCATTTTCGGCCTTGCAGTCGATGGATGGCCCTTACCTTTCAAATATTTATTTGTGGAAATGCAAATAAAACATATATAAGGAGGGAGCTTTGCTTAAATATGCATGAGCGGTAATGCACATATAAATACGATATAGCTTATACGATGGAGCATATTTGATGCTCATCAACATGTTTAGGTGTAGCTTACCCGAGAATGCTTTGCTTGGCTTGGCAAGAAATCTTCATTTATGGCCTTGCAGTCGATGGATGACCCCTACCTTTCTAATATTTGTTTGTAGAAATGCGAATACAACATATATAGAGAGGGAGCTTTGTTGGAATGTGCATGAACGGTAATGCACATGTATATATGCGAAGTAGCCTATACGTTGGAGCATACTTGATGCATAAGCATCAATATGCTGGTAGTTTAGCCGATGAAGCTTGATTTATGCGAAAGCATCTTTCGATCGTGTTACGTACTTGATAATGCATATTTGCATAATAAATAGCGATGGTTATGCACAAGCTAGTGCATACCTTGCGAAAGCCCTTTGGCCTACACGGCTTAGGCTTTGCTTGGCCTTTGGCCTTGCGATGAAGTTGGAATCGAAGTTGGCTTTGCCTTAATAGGCTTAAGTTGCTTGTCCCTTTCGAATTGACCCTTTGATGAACTACGGTCATGCTTGATCCCATCAAGGTACGGGTTGGCTACGTAGGCAGCCGCAGTGCAATGCATTGAGGTGCAGCCTCATATCATCTAATTTGGGAAATGATTGCGACATTATGGTAACTCATATCATCTGGCTCGGCTATGCTAAGCAAGAGATGATTGTTGCCACACTTGATGAGGTAGTTGCAATTTCATTTGATGGATTTTTCATACTTCCTTGGAACCGTCGCGGCATGGAATGACATGTGCCTGGATGTTGCACTCTTGGCAAAAACAAGATAAGTGCAGGCTCCAGCGTATGGTCGAAGTAAAATTGATGAAGCAAAAGCTTAGGCTTGAAATAGTCTAGGTGTTGGTCCAAGGCATGAGTTAGGCCTGGACAATAAAGCGAAATTATGTGATGCTTGCCAAAGGCATCCCCATTAGCTTGTATAGCCTTCAACCCTTGGTATAATGAGGGTAAGTTAGAATGGTATGCTAGTTAAAGGCATTCACCATGGGCTTTAATGGCCTTGCACCCTTTGTAGGACAAGGGTGTGTTGGAACGATATGGAGACTACGGCTTGAGTACCATGCTTGCAAAGCATGTTTTGAAAGGTAAATATGCCTGAAACGGTATAAACGTAGCTTGAATGATGTGGGAACTACGTGTCGAGTATAATGCTTACAAGGTAGGCTTGGAAAGCAAAAATTTACCTGCACTTTCCAGCGAGAAGTTAGGCTTTAAGGTGCGGTCACACTCTTTTAAATTCACGCATCGGGGAGTTCTGGCCTGCCCAGTGCAACGCGCCGGAGGCGGAAATTTTTCGGTCCGTGACAGTATACCTCCTCTTGCGCAGTTACCTCCTCCACCGTTGCTTCATGATGATCGATTTTAGATGGGCCTTGCCTATAGCTATCGTGATTGGACTATAGCAGAGATCAAGTCCTCTTTTCACTTGGAAGGATTTGAGGTGGAGTTGTTCCAAGGTGATGCTTTAACGGTGAAAATGATTCGTCTATTTCTTTTTGATGATATGAATCTTATCATTATTGTCGGTCAGCTGGAAGCTGGACTTGTTATTCCTCTTTACAGTGTGAAAAACCCTTTCTTCCTTGATGTTCTTGCGAATCGCACCAAGCGTGCTAAGGATACGAAAACTCAGATACGCCATATTGCCCAGTACTTGGGGAACTGGTGGCACATCCTGAATGAGTGTTGGCATCAGAGTACTGGTAGAACTAACGATCGCCAATTTACTCCTCAGTTTGATTCCAAAGATTATACTCCCGAGAACTTTAATGCTATGTACGCTGATTTCGCTCAGAAGACTAACACACTCCCTTGGAGTTGTAGTCTTCGTCGTACACCTATGGGTGCAGCAGAGAGAAATAATGGTGGGGTCTGTGTCTTGAATGATATTCACAATAGTAAGAATCAGGTAGTCTATAATCGTGCTACCAGAAATTATGTGCCTATTTATGATGAAAAAAGGCTACGCATTTATCATGACTTTCGTTGGTACCGAACTGTTTTGAAGATTAAAGGGCCTTGGTTTAGAGGCTGGTCTGCTACCAATGTGCCCTGCACCTCTCTTCCTGCGAAGTATGATGGCTATGTGCCATGGCGTTTTAATATTATTGGATGCTTAGATATAAGTCCATCATTTTCGTTTTCTTTTTCATTTTTATTAAGCTACGACTTTTGCGTGCGTTACTCATTGTTCCTGCTTATTTTGCATAGAATGACTGTCCCAAAAAGTCTTTTGATAGCCGTGTTGCTATGCCGCAGTCTTCTAGGCGCATACAAGGTTCTGGGTCTGCACTTGATGAAGTAAGTGTTTGTACTTTCCATTTGCTTTAGCGTGGCTTATAGTTTCCCCCAACACTTACTAATTCAAGCTTTTATTGGTGTAAATATCCAAAAAAACATAAGGTGCCTTCCAAGCCTACTAACTCCTCTACTCCAAGAGTTGAGAAAGAGGTGGATGAGACCACTTTTAGCTCACAGGGTCTAGTCCCTGAGATTGCTGGAAGCAATCAGAAAGGCAAAGATGTTTTTGTTGATGGTAAGGAATCTAGTGATGTCTCTGATGATGGAAATACTGGTGGTGGTCTATTTGATCAATAAGTTTTTCTCGAGAAAGTAATGTTGAGGATATTGTTGTTATGTTGAGAAAGTCATAGATGGAGTTGATGCTACACTGCTGTTGGCGCAGACGGAATTAGTGAGGGGTTTATTAACCCTTCACAAGTTGCAGAATCATTTCCTTCAAATTAAGATTTGGTTGCTTCCTCCTCTACTACTTTGCAGTTGAATCAGGAAGTTAAGAATACTCCAACAGATCATGGTAACGTATTTGTTGAATCTGGCAATCTTTCTGGGCTTAAGTTCAAGTTAAGCTTTAGTTCATTTTCTTTTGACAAAACGTCTGCTGCTGTTGTTGATGGTGGATTTTTGACAAGAGAGAAAATTGTAATATTGATTTTCGCCTAGCTGCAGAAGCATAAAAAAAATATGTATAAATTCCAAACCCGACATTGAAATTATGAATACATACTGTTATCTTACATTCCGCAAGAGAATTGAGAATAAATATTCAGATCATGGCTAAATTAGCCCTGTAGCTCTTTTGCATATATATGCGCCCGTAGAAATTTCAAGGCTTTACTCAGTTAAACCCTTGTTATTTTATGTATATCCATGCAAATTATTTGTATCAATCAGAATGCGCTGATTATACAAAATTATAAACATTCAGAATAGAGGTTATGCCATATCTGAATAAAAAACACTAATTAGATGCATAACATCTAATTGCAGAGTCGAATCAAGCATTACCTCAAGTTGCAAACTTCCACAACAGAATAACTTGAAAATGTTTTGTATGCACTGCATAAAATTTAAGCATAAATACTAACATTAAATCACATACAATCGAGGAACCTTAAACAGGTCATAAATATGGCCACAACATCGACAGATGCCAAAGCTAGTGGTGCATGGGCAATAATCATGGCACAAGCAAGTGCTAGCCTTAGTGAACCCTATCCACACTCCCAACACCAATGAATAGCACATACATGTGCCAAAAATCTAGAAAAAAAAGCCAAAAAGTAAAAAACAAGAACAACAAAGTCACGTGCCAAACGGGCCTTAGCGGTGCTAGCTACAACACTGGCAGCAGTGCTAGCAGCAGCGCTGCGCTTATGCTAGCGTTAACGTGCCTGCGCTAAGCGCCATTGCTAGCCTTCCCCTCTTTTCTTATTTGTGCGTCTCTTCACCCTATCATCATGCTTTTACCATCATCCAGGCTACAAGCATGACATCGGTGGGTACTAGCAACACCACGGTCAAGCCTGTAACACTCATATACCTCATTATAGCTAGCACAAACATTCTTTTACAACAAAACTTAGAGTCCATGACTTCACTAACTCTTACAAGAATCAAAACAATTACAAAGGGGGATTCTTCATGGGGTTCTGGTATGGTGGTTACGACAAAATACGGCGTGGCAACACCCCATGATAAGAAAGTTACAAAGTAGTGGTAAGACTGAAGAAGTTAATGGAGTAATGGTTTCCCTAAGATTCCAAGGAGGTTATACTATTATCCCCATGACTTCCACCTCTTCATTTCTTCACTAACTCTACTACTTTACAAGAAGAAGTGTGTGTTACCAACTATTATAAATAGGCTACTTAACCCATTTCAGAAACAGAACAAGCTTACCAATCTTTCATAAGCTCTGTTATTCTCCATCTCTACAAACAATTCATCATACAAAAATTCCTTCAACCTTTTTTGCTTCCCTCCCCTAAGATCAACCCATTTTCCCTCCTCGTGACCGAAGCAGCGCAAAACGGCTACTATCGTGGTTCAGGATTTCCCTGTACGATTTTGATTTCCGAATCTAAAAGAAGTACTTCTACAGTATATTGTTTTGCCTGTAAGTAATTTTTAGGTATTAACAATTGGCGACTACAGTGGGAGATCAATTTCTCGGTCACGAATTCAATTCTTCAACCATCTGAAAATCAATTATTCAATCGTTCTAAAAATGGTGGAGCTTAGGTCAGGTTCAACAACTAACCCCAATTCAGGTTCAAAACCTACTCCTAACCCCAACAACATCAGTGGTGGAACGCCAAAAATCATATCTCAAAATACCACCGCCTAAAACACCAACACTTCTTTTCGTGCCACTGAAGGTGTCAGAAAAAAGGAGCAGGCATCACCAACCATGGATGATATGATAAAGCGTCAAGAAACCTTGGACGAAACGCAAGTAGCCATGGCTACTACCCAGAAGGAAGTTCTTACCTTTCTTAATACTTTAACAGAGCAGTTATCACCGGAGCAGTGTCATCATCAAATGGAGAAAACTAAGAACACAACTGCCAGCGGTGCCAACTCGTCAAGAGCTAACAACCAAAAATATGATGAAGTACATGTTATCATCGGCCGTGTACTAGAGAGGAATCAACAATAACAGAACTTTATCACTTGTGAAGATCTAGAAAGGCTTATATGAAACAGTGGAAAAGAAGATTCACCTTCATTCCATCAACACCAACCCCCTTATCCAGCAGAAAGTCAGAGGATCACGCTGCCAAAAGGGTATTCATCTCCTACATTCTCATTGTACAATGGTACCGGGAACGCTCGAGAGCATGTTTTTCGGTTCTTGGAATCTTTAGGGGAGCATGAATGTAATCAAGTGTTGCGGATCAAAAAGTTCTCCAAATCTCTTATAGGGAGAGCTTACACCTGGTACAACAATCTAGTACCCAACAACATCTCTAGTTGGTATGAGATGGTCAATTCCTTTTATAAAAAGTATTTCTTTGTATCTAAGGAAATCACTCTCTCGGATTTGAGAAGAATGTTCCAGAAAAACAACAAGCACCCGAACGAATATGTGAAGAGGTTCAGTACACAAGCTCTTGACTGCCACGACCAGAACGTAACTGAGCAACAATTGGTGGAGCTTTGCATTAATAGTATGATTCATGTTTATCGTGCCTTATTAGAAAATTTACGATTTCAAACTTTCTCTGAGCTACACGAGGCCACCAAGAGATGAACAACGACTGCTCTAGCCTTGTTGGAAAGAACGAGTCCCGCCAAAGAGGAAAATCGTGGAGACACCCGTGGGAGTAAACGCCTGGTGAACAAGTAATACTCTTCCCAGCCCTCTATAGGTATTGTCACTAACGAATGGGCCAAAAGAAAAGCAACACCTCAATCGGCATCGCAGACTAAGCAACCTGCATCAACCTCACTAACGATGCCAACATCCGTTCAAGGACGAAGCCCATCCAAGATTACGTCAACCGCCACATCCAAAGACAGATCCGACAAACCCGGATTTCTCCTTTCCCACGGAGGAGGTCCTAAAACTATTGGAAGTATGAATTCAAGACGGAGCTATCGAGTTACCACCTGTGCGATGCCCTCCAACCGCTGAAGGGATATCATATCTAAAATATTATCGCTTTCACAGATTTATCAACCATCCTACCAATGATTTCAATGGCTTGAAGCATATATTCAGATAAAAGATCGGCTTGGGAGAACTACGCCTGGGGACTGAAGGTATTCACAAAACCCCCCTCCCTGCCATAAGTTTCACTCTTGCTGGAGACTCCATCGACAAAACCGTTCAATCCATGATAGAACACATGTGTGAACTTCTTTATCTTCCAAAAGCAAAATATAGAGATATTTTTATTGCCCTTAACCGTGCATGTCGGGTAAGCGTTTACTCTTTGCCAAAAAATCTACTGTACATCTCGAGCCTGCTCCAGAAGGCGTAACCAACAAGCATAACGAGAAGCCTAGTTGGGGACTTTTCACTACTGCCTACCTCAAAAATACTGAGTTTAAGAAAACATTAATCGACGCGGGAACTGATATCAATATCATCACCATCAAAACTCTGAGGGCTACGGGATTCTCCAGGAACGAGGCGACGCACTCGCCGGCTATAATCAAGAATCTTAAAGGGAAGTCCAGGAGTACTTACGGGTATATCACTCTCGAAGTAAAAATGGGTGGCGCTCATACACATGCCAAGTTTCACATTATCAAGGAAGATCGAAATTATGACATGGTTCTGGGACGCCCATGGATCTGTAGCAATAAGATGGAATCATATGTATCTCCTCTGCCAGGGCCAATACCTCCAAGAATCTCAAACAAACCAGCAAATCCCGAAGACGGCCTATCAGACGAGTTTCATCGCGCAATGAATCTGGATGTGAAGCAGTTTCCAAGAGAGGGCATGGTATCATACGTCCGAAGGTTTCGCACACAAGTAAGTCATATCCAACCGACTACTTTGCAACCAGAAATCCCACGTTTCATCAAAGCTTAGGGACTTGACCTGGATATCAACTTACTTTGACCCTTCGATGTGAATGGGAAGCTGATCCTTTTGAAAACTTTATCGAATGGGTAGGGATTATCTCTACCAGAGATAAGCAAACCAATAACCCAGTTATTCAAAATACATGTCATGAAGTTAAGGATCCTAAACCCAATGCCTTCCATGTCGAAGATACGGTAGAGAAAATCACAGCCTCTCCTGAAGAAGAGCCGTATCTCATCACCGAAACTCTGATCGGAGGTTACTACAAGTTTGTCAATACTGAAAATCCAGAAGGGGTGGTCATACATGGCAAGTGGATTATATCTCACAATGCTTAACACACTCTACCACCGCTTCGCTTTATTTCCCAGTTTTATATAATATTTGTAATTCCTCTAAAACGTTTGCAATATATTGCATTCATACTTAGGATTTCGATTTATTAATCAAGCAAAGCATTATTTCTTTAAAAAAAAAATCCTTGCAAATCATTCAAAAATCTCTACCTATTCAAATCCCAAAAAATAAAACCACAAAGAAGTCATATGTCTTAGAAAACTATAAAACTCATAAAATCAAGAAAAATTCCTTGAAAACCGGTTCAACACCTTCAATGTATGCCCTCTCCAATTGCTCAAGAATCTCAGTCGCAAGCTTCAAATCCTGAGAAAGCCTATCAAATTCACATTTACCCTTGACAACCATCTCTGAGTTATAAGATACGCCTTTCTCTTGCAAATGCTTTTCAATAACTTCTAAATAACGTTGAAGCCATGAAACATTATGTTCATCTCTTTCATCCTCATTCAAGGAGTCCTTCCAGTTTTGAAGCACCATCTCATAAATTTCTTTATGGGGAAGAGAAAACATCTCATGCACAGTTAGAACCAATACAAATACATTCTTCTCCAGAGTACGATAGTTTTCAGGGTTACCTATGAAGAAATGGCCAAACTTCTTCCATACATTGGTATATAGCTCAGCGGAGGTGGAAAAAACAATAAATCTTCCGATGTACACATTTACATGATGAATTCTATCAAACTTGAAGTCAAAATTAACTCCAGCATTCGGGTATTCAACCGGAACAATCTCCATCATATCACTATTTTGTACGATAATACCACTCGGAGTGCTTTCTCCGACAACTACATCAAAAGGAGATTGCTCATGATTTTAAGATGTAAAATACTCATCACCATTTCTACGTCTCATGGTAATCTCCAATCCTTCACCTACAAGTTTGTCTCTCTGATTTGGTTCATTCTCCCCCTAAAAATGGAGACACTGTGGAGATAATAAGCTAAAATAGCTTAAACACAAGGAATTTAAGCATAAAGCATAAAGTTCATCAAATATGTCCATTAGAAACCTAAAATATCATTAAAAAGTATTTTGGTTCATGGCATATGGTTTAGAAAAGATATGGGTCGTTTCGCAAAAATGTCGTCGGAAACGTTTTTACATAACCCCCCGGAAGAACTGAAACTGGAGGTAGTTGATAAGGAATTTGAGGATTATTTATATACCAAATGATTCATATGGATGTCTACTATAAAATACTAAAAGGGAGCCTCAATCAGAAAAGCGAGCTAATAAGGGAAGACAAAATGATCGACTACATGACAGCTGAAAACCTACAAAATTCTGCCTAAAAAAGTTCTAGACGCTCGGTGTCAGGTCTTTTTCACCTAGAAAATGAACTCCAAACTCAGAAATTCTTTCTTCATAATTTATATCTACCTCTTATCTAAAGAATAAGAGGTCAAATGCCTAATTACGACTTTTGACGAAGATTCTACGGCGGTTACGGTAAGAATACCTGAATCTGAATTTTTGACAACGAAAATTGCTAAAGTCTTTCATGAAATCATGTATGATTTTACACATTTGGTGGTTTAAGAGCTATAATCATGTCATTGTGATTCTAAAAAAATAGAGCAAACTTACTTGAAGATGCGATAATCTATCAGAAGCAGAAGGCATCTCATAATACGACTCGCCAACGAGTTTTTCGTTTTCAGTTCCGGATTCTTCAATTTCTTCAGTCTGAAACGATCCTTCAGGTCCATTGTCATCTCGGCCTTCTTCCTCAGTACTTCCAACCACATTGGTACATCCTGATACTAGAGTATCCGTGTTGCTAGTCATCTAAGAATGATGATTATTTATAAGAATCATAATTCATTAAGTTCAGCAAAACGAAAATTCCTACAACTCAAGATTTTTCAAGAGAAATTCCACTTACATCATAAGGCGCTGAGGAGCCAATAAAAGTTGGGACGCCAAACTTGAAAGGTTGAATACTCAAGTCACCTTGATGAGTTATACTCCCAGGATACGTAAAGATACTTGTCAGAACAAGGTACATAAGTACTTCATACAGAAAGGAAGAATAAGAGAAAACATAAGACGTTTACCTTCTTCCAAGGACGGTCTCTACTTCCAGGCATAATTATCCGTGGTCTCTTCTCCCAGACAGAGGAATAACGTCCGCTGTAATATCAGGTGTAGGGTGTTCTGGGAACCACGATTGCGAGAAAGAAAATAAATACTTAATTACTGAGTAAAGAATGACGATTTGAGGTACCTGAGTCAAGTTAATAATCGAATCACGCCTCGCTCAATAAGTAATTCTCAAATTCGGACAAGTTTCTAACTTGTTCTCAAAAGGCTCACCATGTGCACCAGAAGGCTCACTAGACACGAAGTTCTTAAGAAGGGTAATATGTGCGTTCCAGAAACCAACATATTCATCAGTGACACGTCCTTTTATATCAGCCTGGAGGAAAGGAATGCTTCGATCAGGAATGGTATGAGCACCCTCGGATCGTTGAAGCACGTCTATAGGAGGCGCCTTAGTACGGTAACAAGGAATAGACTGATCAAAACCCATCCTCCGACCCGCCCTATCGATGTTATAATTCTGTATGACATAACTATCAGAGCGAACAACAAGAATATACCCCGGATTATAACTATTCATAAAAGTGGCTTCACCGACTGTAGCAATATTACTCTCATCACTAGATCCAGAGTGTAGGAAAATATCAGAGCTCTCAGCAAAAGTCTCCGGAGGAATCACGTGTGGAAGCCTCAAACCCCAAGGTATGAAATTCACCTTCTTCTCATTGTTCATTAAACTAATAATACTAACAGAAGAAGGTTTCTTCTTACTCCAACTGAGTATTCTAGCATACTCCATCTTTGTACTTGGATAAGAATGCTTGGCCTTTGCGTATATTTAGGAAAATGCTCATATAGCCAGGCTTGCATAAACATAACAGGGATAAAAGACTCTATCTTGGCGTGACCATTAGAGATCCTCATGTCACAAATGAAAGTATCCAAATGAGAGTATAAAGAGCCTAGAAACAAATTACCAAGAGGAAGAGTCTTTCTACTGGCAAGCACAACAACAAGTGGAACAAGTGAAGACTTCAATTGACCGTCAGGAGAATCTTCGAACAAGTCTCTGGAAATCCAAAGTACAAGAAACGCAAAAATGCATAAAGGATTGTAAACATCAAGGTCGTCAACACTTGTACTTCTGTTCCACCAATACTCAACCCAAGATGAATAATTCTTGTTATTGCAGCGACCGGACTTCTGTAAATCTTCTATCTTCTGAGTGAGGATGGTGCCATATTTCTTCTCCTCCTCATACTATTCAAGCGGAATGCTACCAACAACGGGTTGTTCCAGCAAGACCGCCACGTCCTTCAAGGTGATTGTTAACCATGGCATTGATAGGTACTAACAACATCATGATCAAGCCTGTAACACTCATATACCTCATCCTAGCCAGCAAAAACAATTTATTACAACGAAACTTAGAGTCCATGACTCCACTAACTCTTACAAGAAATCAAAATAATTACATGGGGGGATTCTTCATGGGGTTTTGATCCGGTGGTTACAACAACTTGCGGCATGGCAACACCCCATGATAAGAAAGTTACAAAGTAGTGGTAAGACTGAAGAAGTTAATGGAGTAATAGTTTCCCAAAGATTCCAAGGAGCTTATACCATTATCCCCACGACTTCCACCTCTCCATCTCTTCACTACCTTCACTAATTTACAAGGAGAAGTGTGTGTTACCAACTATTATAAATCGGCTACTTAGCCCATTTCAGAAACAGAACAAGCTTACCAATATCTCATAAGCTCTGTTATTCTCCATCTCTAAGCACAATTCATCACATTAAATTCCTTCAACTTTCTTTGCTTCCCTCCCCTAAGATTAACCCATTTTCTCTCCTCGTGACCGAAGCAGGGCGGAACTGCTACTATCGTGGTTTACGCTTCCCTTTACGATTTTGATTCCCGAATACAAAGAAAGTACTTCTATAGTACATTTTTTTGCATAAAAGTATTTTTTTAGTACTAACAGTTGTTAGGGAACCAATCTCGTTTGCTTCTAAGAGAGATCAGTTGCCTCCCTCTTCTCCTCCAAAGATGCAATTGAATTGGAGTAAATTTTCTGCTGTGAACAATGCTGGAGATAATACTTAGCTAAATTCCACAGCCTCTAAGTCTATTATGCATTTAGATTGTTCAATTATGGCTTCTTTCGCTGAGGCAGTAACATGCATCAATGTGCACACTGGATCATCTCAAGTGAATGTCTCTGCTCCATCTCGTGTTTGTGCAATAATGACTAATACGGTGAGCATTTCCGCATATGCACACCCTTGCGTAGATGCTGGTACTCAGGTTATGGCTACTCGTCTTTTGATTCATGAGGAAGTTGATGTTTTTCTTAGTTCTTTATCGGATAAGGGTAAAGCTCCCTTAGAGCATTTGGATTTTGATGTTCATGCTTCTGACGACTCTATTCTTGAATGGGTTTTGAATGAAGCCAATCTCCCTTTACCTGGTTATCCACTTCAAGTTCAGAACTCTATGGGTTGACGCAACTTACTACCAGCAGCGCACGAACTTTGTAAGAGCTCAAGAGTTGTACTTTAATCATTCCGATATGATGGTTCTAATTTTTATGCCCAAGTTCCTAATGTGGAAGTGAAATTTATGGAATCCTTTATTGATGGACATGCCAATTTCTTTCCCCAGTTTACACACTTCTTGGTATGTGTCTCCTCTTTACTTTGTTCGATTTTTTTACTTCCTCTTGATCTTAATGATTGATTTTGTTTACCTTCTCAGCGCACCAGCAAGAATATTGCTATTGCTTATTCAAGATATACCGCGTGAAATCTGCAAAGTATGCTCTTCTTCTTGAACAATCTCAAATTGACCGTGACTTAGTGAATATTCAGTTGAATGGGCTGAAGAAGAATCTTGAAGATCAAGGTGTGGCTGGTGATCTTGAAGATGTTCAGCGTCAGTTGAATGAGAGTAAGAAGGCTTTGGTTGATGCTGAGGCAGCTTGTGATGCTGCCTTACGTAAGCGTGACCAAGCAGAGCAAGTGCGCTTAGCTGCGGTTGTTGCGCATAAGACTGCTGATGCAGCTTACGCATCTGAACTCTCTAAAGTTTCAGGTCCGTTGAAGTTTTTATCCCTTTTTTTATTATATCTCAACTAACTCTCTTTTTGTTGTGAGTCCCTGATCCTAGGAACCGTTGATTATGAGGAGATATTAAATATTCGTAGAAATATCTTTTTCCTTAAGCGAGATCTCTAGTAGTCTCAAAAGGATAGTGAGACCATTCCCTTCAGTTAAGCCAAGCTATTTCCAAAGCGAATTTATTGGCCCTGCAAGTTCGTGACCTTGCGGATAAAAGGAATGATTTTCGTAACAAATGGATGCACTTATGCCAAGATCACATATCAATTGTTAATTGGAAGAATGACACTATTTCCAATCAAAAAAGTGTCATTACTAACTATGAAAAGCGTTTAGCCTGCGCTCCTTCTCAGTCTACGCTTCGTTTGGACTTGAATAAGTCGAAAGCTGCGCTTAGCAAAGCTACTGAAGAGAAAACACAACTACAATTGGACATTATCAATCTTAGGAATGAACTTTCCCATAACCGCAAGGGCTTGGATGATGCTATAGGGGAGATTTCCTCTAAGAAATTTGCTTACGCTTCCCTTAGCCGTAAATGGAGATTTTTGAGGAAGATTTTTGTTGCTTATCTGCCGAAAACACCTCTTTTCGTTTAGAAAAAAGTGAACTTGAGCTCAATTATGGTCCTTTGTATGAGGACTTTAGCCGCGTTGATGCTGAGAGAGAGGAATTATCTCATGCTCTGGAGAAATCTCTTTCTTATGCGGGAGGTAGCTATTTTGTTTGTCATTATTTCTCCTCAGTACCTGTTTATTACTTAGTCCTTAATGCCTGATCGCCCAGAGATTGAAGATCGCATTCAGGGCTTGAACATGAGGATTAATAGCTTGGAGACTGAAGTTGTCGGTCTCAAGGAGAAGGCCAAGAAACATAGTGATCTTTCTGCTCGCAACTTACATTTGGTGGTGACTCATGATACCCGCGCCAAGGGATTCGAATCTCGGAACCAAATGCTGAGCAAAGAACTTGATGAGGTGCGCATGTCCTCAACTGAAACTTTGGCTACTCGTGAGGCGGAGCTGAAGATTTTTTATCAAGCTTCCATGGTGGAGCAGGTGAACACCATGTTCCGCCAAGTGGAAAGTCGAATTCCTAGCCTCACTCTTCCTGTTGTTACCGCTAATGATTAGTTTGGGTACCCTGTTATTTTGTTGCTCAAGTAGATGATATTTCATAGAGGACATACTGTTATCATGGTTGCAAGAACTTTTCCTTACTTTGGTTTTATTATCCCCCCACTCCTTTTTGTAACCCCAAACAAATGAAATGGAATTTTAGTTTTATGTTTAAAACTAGTGTTCATGATAGAACTATTTTGCGTGAGTCTGGGTGGATTCGACCACTGTCACATGACCTTTTCTTATTCCTTCAAAGAATAATCGACTTGTACTCAACATAGCTTTTGCCCTTGATCAGAAGGGTTCAGGTAATGAGTTTTCGATCCTAATCATAAAAACATTATTAATGGATGTACATGCCTCCTAGTGGGCATCAATTAAGCTGTTTACTTCGATATAAGCGCTCTATTTTGCGTTTCCACGTGAGTCTGCCTTGGCCTACATAAGGTTATTATTTTACTTTTGTGGTATCCAGAGCGGCACCTGCTTGCATGCGCATCTCATATCTATTTTATATACACACATTCTGCGCCTTTCACTTTTCAAAAGTAATATTTTCATTGAAAAAATACCTTATAGGGATAGAAAAAAAATGCGCATTTGGCATTTCTTCTCTTAGGGTTTACATTACTTTTTCATCCCCTTTCACGGATGATATTTCTTAAGGAATTGTGCATTCCAGGGGCGTTGAAAAATTTCTCCCTTCATATTTTTTAGGTAATATAAACCTTTCCCCGCAATACTATGAATAATGTAGGGACCATCCCAATTTGGGCCCAACTTTCCCCAAGCTTTCACCCTTTGATACTTTGGGATTGTGCGGAGCACATATTCCCTTACTGCAAAATTACGCTGGTGGACTCTTTTGTTGTATTCTTTTGCTAGTCTGTGCTGATAATTTACCATCCTTTATAGAGCAACCTCCATGCGGTCCTCGAGATCATCGAGCTTGGATAGAATCAAGTCAGAGGTTAGGTTTTCTACCCACACTTCTGTCTTTGTTGTTGGGATTATGATCTCTGTTGGGATGACCGCCTTTGTTCCATATGTTAATAGGAAATGTGATTCTCCCATAGCCTCTTTCTTTGTAGTGCGATACACCCATAGCACATTATGGAATTTCTCACACCATATACCCTTGTGCTCATCCAAAGTCTTCTTTAAGTTGAGTGCGATTGTCTTATTAGTTGCTTCGGCTTGTCCGTTGCTCTGAGGGTAAATGGGTGTTGACTTGTTCTTTTGGATATTGAAGGCATTGGATAACAAATAAGTATTTTTCCCTTGAAGCTGTTTGCCATTGTCCGAGACAATGGCCGTAGGTATTGCTTAATCTACATATGATATTTTTAAATAGAAATTTGAAAACATCTTTATCTTTAATGTTAACCAGAGCAGCTGCCTGCACCCATTTGGTGAAGTAATCCGTTGCGACGATAATGAACTTTATCTTCTGCGTCCCTTCCATTAATGGTCCTACTATGTCCACACCCCATTTTAAAAATGGCCATAGACTTAGTACTGGATTTAAAGCCGTTGCTGGTGCTTTAATCTTTTTTTTCAAATCTCTGGCACTCCTTGCATCTTCTAGCCATGTGTAGTGCATCCCGATTCATAAATGGCCAATAATAGCCCTGCATCTTTGCCTTATACACTAGTGAACGCATTCCGCTGTGATTTCCAGCGTCTCCGTAATGCATATCCGTTGAAATTTTCAAGCATTCTGCTCTTGACAAGCAGTGCATCAGTGGCCCTAAGAAGGACATTCAATATAAACTTCTGTTCCTAAGTTGGTAATTAACAGATCTCGCTAGGATCTTTCTTGCTTGTTTGATGTCGGAAGGAAAAGTTCCTTCTTTGAGGTACTGATAAATCAGAATTCTCCAATCCTCTTCAACTTCAATTCCATCTTCTTCCACTAGGAGTTCTGTTCTCAAGACCTCCATTTGCATTGTTGATGAGTCGTAAATGCGTCCTATGGGAATTGCCCGCATATTTTCATCCTTTAGCATTGACGCTAAGTAATCCAACGCATTTGCATGCCTAGTTTCTTTTCGGTTGAGGTGCCTGATCTTCACGTTACGTATTTGGGCTGAATAATGTTGTACCATTTTAAGATACGTCATTAGAGTTTCATCTATGACTTGGTACTTTTGATCTATCTGACGCATAACGAGTTGTGAATCACTGCTTATTCGTATGTCGGTTAAGCCAATCTCTATGTATATGCATAAATCTTGTATTATTGCCTCATACTCTGTGACGCTGTTTGTCGTTTCGAATTCCAACCTGTATCGTGTACTATGCATCACCCGTAGGAGTTGTGAGAACTATTCCAATTCCGGACCCTTCATTGTTAGAAGATTCATCCAAAAATATTTCCTACCTTCGTGAGTTTACATTATCTAAGATGTCTCCTGGTTCTTGTTCTTCTTCCTCTAGCCCTGGTATGTCCTTTATGCTAGCGTCATCTGCTAGAGGAAAGTCTGCTAAGACTTGGGACTTTTCAGCTGTTCTTGGCTCAAAGATGATCTGTAATTGCTTGATTTGCGCATTCTACTTAGCCACCCTTCCTCTTTCAGCGCTTTCAAGGACTTGCCTAATTGGAGCCTTTGAGAGTTCTACTACGGGGTGGGCTAAGAAATAGGTATGCAAATTTTGCATGGCCCAACAAGTGCTAATATTAGCTGCTCCATTTTGGTGTAATTTCGTTCAGCTGAATTAAGCGTTTTGCTGAGGTAGTAGACTATTTTTTCTACCTTTTTTTTGTTCTTACCAAGACAAGACTTATAGCATTATCGGTTGTTGATAACTAGAGGGGTTAAAACCTCTTCTCGTTCCGGCTTTTGCAGGATTTCCTTTATCTTTTGGAATGCGTGTTCGCATTCCTCGGTCCAAGTGAATTTGCTTCCCTTTTTGAGTGAGGCATTTCCTTTGATATTTTTTGGTGAGGGCATTTCTGTGATGGCTTTTATCTTTGTTGGATCTACCAAATATCCTAAGAACTTACCTGACGTCACCCTGAACGTGCATTTTTCAGGGTTGACCTTCATTTGATACTTGCGCATCGCGTCAAAAATTTCCCACAGGTATGATAAATGATTTCTGGTGTTTTTGGTTTTGACGAGCATATATTCTGCTAGATCAATCTGATTGTATCCTGAGCATCCATCCATGAATGATAGAGCTTCGTACCCTTAAGTTGCATCTACCAGTTGGTCGATATTTAATAGCAGATAACTGTCCTTTGACATGCTTTGTTGAGATTACTGAAATAAATGCAAATACAAACTCCCCCATTCTTTTTGGGTACCACAACCATATTGGATATCCAAGTTGGGTAATGCGCTTCTCTGATGAAGCCTGCATCCACCAGCTTCTGTAACTCCTTTTCTACTGCGTCATGATATATTGGTGCTACCTTTCTAATGCGCTGCTTAAAGGGTTTCACATATGGACTGATCTTCAAGTGGTGGAATATGATTTTGGATCAATGCCTGGCATATCCTTTAGCTTCCATGCAAATACGTCTGTGTATTCTTTTAGAAGAGCAAGCAATGCGTCCTCCATTTCTTGCCCCAACAAGGTCCCTACTTTGATCATCTTTGGCTTCTCTTCCGTTCCGATATTAATTTCTTTGGTAGGTTCTATCATGGAGAAGGTAGATTTTGGAGCGCTGATGAGAGTGGATTTCTGTAATTGCTATTTGGTCTGTTCAATATTCTCTAGCTCTGAGGATTTCTCATATGCGTTATCAAAGTTAGATTTATCTACGGGGTTGGTATCGTAGGTCAAAGAAGTTGTATTGACCATATAGTCCTGAAATTCTTGCTCATTTCCTTTTGCATTGCGCTATTTCCTTCGTTCACGCTCAGTTTTGGCCTTTTCTTCATTCAACCTTATTATCGCAGTGTTGCAGCGTCTAGCCTCAGGCTGATCTCTTTTGATTTCCATCTCGCCGTCGGGTCATGGAAAGCGCAGGCATTGGTGATAATCTTCCATGGTCATGTTATATGGGGAGGGTGCATCAACGACTGAAAATCTTGTGTTGATTTTTAATGGCCCTGCATTGACTTGAAGAACAGTTTCTCATTTTGGGGTAGATGTAGAGCCATTAAACCCATATAAAGTATATGAGGATGGACACATTTGCTCGTCAAGCAATCCCATCCTCTTAAACGGTTTGTAAAAAAGAATAATAAGGGAACTTTCGCTATCAATTAGTATCTTAGTAACGTTCCATCCATGGATGGGCGACGTTAACACTAACAGATCGTTATGAAACTCAATCTCTTGATTCATGTCCTTCTTAGAGAATGTGAGTGGTGTATTCATCCAGGGCTCCCAATCAGTGAGTGTCTCCCCTTATGCTACTTTGAAGATTTCATGCTGCTCTATTCTCTTACGGGTGCGCTCCAAGATGGTTTCAGTCACAGTCTCCGCTGTTGGGGACTCTGAGCATGTAATCGTATGAATGTGTTTTGCATTCTATGGGAGCTGATGCGGTTAACATTACCTGTTGGTGCATGAATTTTTGTTAATTCCACGAACTCTTGCAGATACCCTGCATTGATGAGGTCTTGAATTGTGTGTCTGAGATGCTTGCAATCTTCCATGGAATGCCCCATGTATGCGTGATACTCGTAATAATCCTGGTGATCTTTTGTTGCGTCAGGATGCTTTCCTTTGTTGTTAGGATACTCAGGATCTGAGTAACGCGAGTATTTAGCTTTATAAATACTCGATCCCTGAAAGTTTCCCTCTTTGTGCTACGATCGTTTCCTTTTCTACTTCTAAAATTTATACGCTTATCCTTATTGTCGGATCCTCAGAACGGTTCCGCTGCTCTTTTCGCACTCGAGCCTTCTATTATCTCAACAAAAAATATCATTTGCGGCTGTGCTAATCCCTTTTGGAAAGAGCGCTGATCATCTTTTTGAACCTCCTGGAGTAAGATATACTTTTCCTTGATGGTTTGCAAGTCGCTCAACGTAGCTGGTAAATTGGCATGCAATCCTATGAAGATGGGCGAAGTTCTCATCGACCCATATTTGTAGTAATTAATTTATACCTCGATACTACATTTTCCGATAGCGTGACATATTTTCTGCCACCTATCTGTGTATTCCTTCAAGGTATATCTTGGACATATGGCCAAGGAAAACATTCTATCGAGCCCTACCCTTGTGACTCGATTGTACATGTATGTTTCCATGGATAGCTTTGATAGCTGCTCAAATAAATCAATAGAATTTGGTGGTAAGTTATCATACCAAGTGAGTGCCCTTCAGGATTAAAGAAAAAAACCTTCACATGACTGCGTCATCATGTTCCCAATGTGCCAGTACTCTAAAATAGTACTTTAGATACGCTGCGGCTTCCGTAGTTCCATCAAAGCAGTTATATGTTGGGAGAGGACACTTGGCCGGGATAGGTGCACTGATCTGGTGGTGTGAGAGTGAATTAATGCGTGCTTCATGGAAGACTTCCTCCAATCTCCCCTATTCTGCTTTTCTTTCAGAGCTGCAAGCGCCTCTCCCATCTTGATCATTTGCTCAAAAATATGGTTGAGCTGCTGAGAGGATCTTTGAGTTTGAGTTCCTGCGCTGGAGATAGTCATATCCCTAGAGGGATTGTAGGTAGAATCTTCTCTGGATGCGCTCTGTACTTGCTGGTTCGGGTATTCCTGGTGAACTACCATCCTATTTTCTGGAATCTGTGCTACTCTTTCCAAAAGAGTATGCTGCCTGGGTATCTTAGTGTAGGGCCTCCCATCCCCTGCATGTCATGTTTCTACTCTTTCATGTATCCTTAGAACGGATACTTCTTCCCCATTTGAAAGAAGATTCCTCAGCTCCTGTTTTATTGTGATCAACGTAAAAATTTTGTTCGCTTGTTCTTTGTTTGCTCTAGCTAACTCATCCAACTGAGCTCTGAACAACACTGTCTCATCTGACCTATCATGACCATTAATAGGCTGATCATTCTATGTTTGTAGCACAGTCACCACGGGAATAATAATTAACTGTTGACCTAAATCATTTACACATGTTTCAACCATGATCGTTGAAGGAAAGTTTAGATTGAGCCCTGCTGGGTGAGTGATTCATGGTGGGTGCTTGAGTTGATTCTGCCCCCTTCCCTCAGTTGATGCAGCTGCTCCTTTTCTACGCACACGATCGTTGTTTCGGCTATCTCTTGTATCAATTGTGAGATTTCTGTAAACACGTAAAGCAAATATTATATCCTGGTTCGCAGCTGTTTGACTCCTTGTTTGCACCTGACTTTCTCTTTGATTCAGCATCTGGCTTGATTTCACCATCTTAGCTTGAACCTTTTTTCGCAAAGAGAAAAATGTTTACCATAATATTTGTTAGCGTAACAACTTAATCTTTTACAAGTTATTCCACGTAGAGGAGGTAACTCGTACTTGATTAAAGTAGTAGAACTAGTATACGAAGACGAAGAGTCGTAGTGTATACTTTTTCTATTGGCAATTTTCCCGATCTACTTCCAAATCTGCTGAGAGAAGTTTATACTCAACAAACCAAGAATGAAAGGACTCAACGTCTACTATAGAGTAATGCTTAATCCTTCTCTTTTTTATATCTTGAAAAAATAAGAAACCAATTACCAAAATAAAAAGCGAGTAAAGAGTTTAATATGTTGAAAATAACAAAACACAAAGACATAAGTCCCTGTTTCTAGTGCCAAACTGTAACTACTATTTTTCCTATAGTCTACGTAGATAATAAATATGACAATTATTCAGCATAAGCAATGTAGTAGCGATAAATATGAGTAAAGTACTGAAATATGTAATGGTTGATGCGTTACTCAGATAATGTCAATGAGCAAGAATACCACAATAATATAACTAAATACGGTGAAAATAAAACAAATAAATAAGTTAATACTTAACACACGAAGTTTTAGGTGGTTCGGCTATGCTTACATCCACGGGGTAATGAGTTTAATAGTTTATTATGTATCTTGGATTGGTTTACAAGTGAAAAAAGAAAGACTATGATTACAATGAAGTGATTTGACTAGACTTAGGGCTTTTCTTCTTTCTCCTCGCTCTAGCAAAATGTTCAACCCCTTCTCTTGAGATCAAGTCTTTTATTTATAGACTTTCTCTTTGCCAACTATCTTTAGTTGCGTAACTGATTGATGTATCTCTTTCTTGTGCCCGTTACGATCCCACTTGGGATCTACGTTCGCTGAGAAGTATACACCTGTCTCGTGTCCCTATCAGCATTCAATGCTGAGTGGAATCTAGCCACGCGCCTGACACTTCTGATGAGAGCTACACCTAGCCGACGTCATAAAATAATATGCAGATCTTCCACGTCTCTTCCTTGAGATGTGATAAAGTGAATCAAGTGATGATTCAGTGCATCTCTTTGATTCCATGCTTCTCGCATATAACATAACCCTGGTATAGATCTGGGCTCTAAGTGGCGCCACATGTTAATCAGAATATTTGTATTAACAATCATTGTGCCAATAACAAACTAAGGTTGCTTATAATTCTAAGTTATGTGTTTTGTTGTTAGGCTGCATATATGATGTACTATTTCAAACAATGTATTTTCAGTACTTGGTTAAGTTTTTTAACTATTAAGCAAATATATCATATGGATGCTTACAAATAGAAGCCGGTTTTAGAAGACATTACACCATAAGTGACGTCTTTAAACATTGGTAACTGATTTATTGACCGATGAAAGGGGACCTTCTATATGGTCACTAAGGTGTAATTCGTCATAAACGTAATGTGATTCAATTTTTTTGCAAGTTTTTTTTTTAATTTTATTAAATTGGAAGTCAATTGATCGTTCCTTCCGGAATTGAGTTGATAATCAGACATCTACACTATCCAATTACAGCTATGTTCTATCAATTCAATAAAAAAACTCCTAATTGGTCTTTAATTGTTTCAAATATAAAAGAACTTAAAAATATATTGTATAATCACTTTATTTATTTATTTTTTATTTCATCCAATCCTATCGAACTGGATCATTTTTTTCAAAGTTAATCTTATAATAAGATATTTTTCAGACCTCAATTATTATTTTAATCCATAATATCGATATTATCTTCAATTACTTTAAATTAAAATTGAATAACAACATCCGTTAACAATATTTATAAACATTTTTAATTAATATTTTTAAAATCGTTATAAATTATTAAAATATAATAAATTAGATTTGTTCGAATAAATTTAAATTTCAATCGGCATCTACTGTTAAAGCAGTTGTCTAATACGATACCTTACGGAGATATATCATGATGCCGATGCAGCCGTCATGAATTCCAAATTGGATTTTGATTTTATAAAATGACCTAATTGGACCATGGAGGACCCGGCTAAATCATTGACAAAAAAATAAAAATAAACATAAACGATCTGAAATAGTTGACAGTCTTCTTACAGATCTCTTTAACGGAGCACATAACAGAAAAAGAGAATGCAATCATGGGTAAAGTACATAGTTTTCCAATCTCTATTATTTATAAATAAAAGACCATTCCAGCAAGCCTTAATTTTTGACCAACTTGAGAGTCAAAAAGACTGCATATAGTGCTAGAGATGAAAGATAAATCTCTACAGAAGTTTCTGTTTTTGCCCATTCTATAAAAGTTTCTTAGCCTCGTTGGCATTGTTCATAGCACGTGAATGGCACCTACTTTTTTTGTATCATTTTGAATTTGATTTAAATTTGTTACCGTAATAAACATCATAATCCCCTTGTAATAGTTAACTGTAATAAATTATGATAAAAAATTCCAGCAGAATAAGAATCAATTCATCACTTTATTTGGAATGCTTAGAAAAAAAAAAAAAAGTCACGTAAAGCTTTAGAGCTAGGTCTCTCTAGGTGTATATGCTCTGTTTCCCATTCAATTTCTAAAAGCATTTCTAATTAATACTTGAACCCACAGGGATTTTCCTTGGAAATTAGACAGGTACCCTTGCCGCCTTGACTAATAAGACCATGTGAGCAATTGTTCTATCGTGGTGTCTTTTCCCTTTTCAGTTTGGAAAAAGATTAATATGCCCTACAAGCTAACCACCCATCCCATGTTTATAACTTTATATCGGATAATCAGATGTTTCAGTGAAACTAGATACTACTGACGGAAGGAGTATGTCGTTGTACCCCTGGAAACCCAACTGGTGGATTTAGTTAATGTTTGTGGTACGCTCAATAGAACGTAAATGGTTAACGTTAACGGTATATAGCTTAACATGATCATAAACACATGCATAAAAGAAAGTGAAGCAATTTACACAGTGGATTTATGTGGTTTGCAAAGCCTACGTCTAGAGATAATGAGTTTGAGTTTTTACTATTGATTAATGAAGTTACTATGGTGTTACAACTCTTTGTTTCAATAAAGAAATACTCTCAGGGATACAGGTTTTTAATCTCTAATCCTAGCCCTCACTCTACAATCTCCGAACCCCTTCTTAGAATTTCCAACTCTCTATTTATAGAGTTTCCGATCGAGCCCTCGTTCCGCTCTCTCTTCCGTTAGTATAACATGGCGGGTATTGGATGATGTTGATCTTCGCCTTGTTTTGATTTCGCTTGTTCAGTTAGCTGCTCATCACCACGTGTCCAACTGAATCAGGCGGTAGACTTCTCTCGCACACGTCCAACAACTATTTCCCTGTCTTGTTACATTAACTGTTTCATGGTATTATCCAGACCATTCGTTTGAATCTGCCTATGATTGGGAAAAGTAGATTTTGTTCTGGATTCAATACTTCTCAGGCTTAATAATGCTCGGTACGCCTGTCATGTGATCGTGTTACGTGTACGGTGATTATTTTACAGTTAGAGCTTGCCCCTTGTCTTGCCTTATCTACCAAGGGAAATATGATAAGACAACATCCCATAATTACCGCCACTTTTGCACGTTTTCCACTTGGCATTTAATGCTCCTAAATCCTCGCACCTACCTCATTCCTTATTTAAGAGGGTTTGAACACCTGAATTAACTTTTATTTTTAACTTCTGATATCGTATGTCTTTTAAGGTTTCTTCATCTTCTTCTTCAATTCTATCACCACTTCATCTTCCTTATCTCTGTTGCCTCTGTTTATTCAGTTAAAGCAGATTTTATTGATATTTCTGGCTTAGTTTTACAACAGATACAAGTAGAGCTTTTATAGCTTTTGATGCACAATTAGATACTCACATAGAAGAGATAAAGTTAAACTAGATATCTACTGAAGACTAGGAGAGGATGTTTGGGTTTGTTGATGAATCTGGTGTTATATTACCGGAAGCTGTTGAAGACTGTGAACCTGGAGAACATGTGCTGGCACATGACTTGGTCACAAAAGATGATGTGCTAACACTTCCCCTCAAGTTGAGTGGGAGTTCACGAACATTCAACTTGTCTCTTAGCTGCTGAAATCTACATGAAGAAAGACCCTTTTGTAAAAATATTTGCTATTTGATCTTGTGAAGATATGAATTGTACTTGTAGCTCTTTGGATGCAACCTTTTCCCTTACAAAGTGGAAATCTATTTCTATGTGTTTGGTCCTTGCGTGGAAAACTGGATTTTCCGTCAAGTAAGTAGCCCCTAAGTTGTCACACCACATGACAAGAGGGGCTGATTGTAATCCTAGTTCCTTCATCAAAGATTATATCCAAATAAGTTCTGAAGTAGCCATGGCAATGCCCATGTATTCTGATTCAGTGCTGGATTTGAAAACTGTATTCTGTTTCTTTGCACTCCAAGAGATTAGGTTGCCTCCGAAGTATACGCAATACCCACTGGTGGAGCGTCTATCATCTAAGTTCCCTTCCCAATCTGCATCTGTATAGGCCTGCATAGAAAGATCCAAAGAGATTAGGTTTCTTTGAGTGAGTTGCTGAATGACACTTTTGTTTGAACCTGTTACTATGATATCATCCACATAAATCAGTACATACAGAGAACATGATTGTGAGATTTGCACAAACAATGAGCTATCCGTAATGGATCATCTGAACCCTTTATTCACCAAATAAGAGCTAAGGTTAGAAAACCAAACTCTTGGTGCTTGCTTTAGGCCATATAGAGCTTTGTTTAACTTGATACTTGATTAAGAAAGTTTTGATCCACATACCCAGATGGCTGCTTCATGTAGACATCTTCTTGAAGTATTCCATGTAAGAAGGCATTTTGAACGTCTAATTGATGAATGTGCCAGCCGTGAATGGTTGCAAGTGAGAGTACAAGTCTGATTGTACATGATTTCACTATAGGACTGTATGTTTCATAGAAGTCTACACCTTCTTTTTGATGGTAACCCTTAGCCACAAGCCTTGATTTATAGCGTTCAATGCTCCCATCAGCCTTGTGTTTTACTCTGAAGACCCATTTGGAGCCTACAACGTTCATCCCTTGTGCATATGGGACCAAAGACCAAGTACCATTCTCTAAATGTGCATTGTATTCCTCATCCATTGAGGGTCTCCAGTTTGGATCTTTAATTGCCTGACTGTAGCATGTTGGAACTGGAGAAGTTGAAAGCACAAGTGGATGTTTTTTGGCAGTCAAACAGAGATGATTGACAGGCTTTTTGATTCCCAATTTCCCTCTAGTAATCATGGTGTGAACAGGTTCAATAATTGATGGAGTTTTTGACGTTTGTGCTGGTTGAATGGCTTCGGCAGCAGAGAGGTCTGGAGACAGTTGCGTCTGTAACGTCTGAGCTTCAACATTTGTACATGCCTGATCGACTTCAGTGGAAGATATTTCTGGATGTATTTGATGATCTAACGTCTGTGTTTCATTAGCTACACCTGTCATAATATTTTCCTGGCATTGTTCTTGACATGACCGATTGTTAACAGACAATGGGGTGAATATATTTGAAGATAAGGTTCTGGTTGAAGGACTTACTTGTTTTTGTTGTTTCACAGGTACTGACACCATTGAAAAGCAGAACGGGAATGTATTCTCTATAAACTTTACATGGCGTGAAACATAGAGTCTCTTGGACTGTTGATGGAGGCATAAATAGCCTTTGTGAATCCCACTGTAACCTATAAAAACACATGGTAAAGACCTGGGTTCAAGTTTATGATTGTTATATGTGCGCAGGCTTGGATAACACATACAACCAAATACTCTAAGAGATTTATAATCAGACTCTTTGTGGAACAATAGCTCTAGTGGAGTTTCTGGTTGTTTCTGGGTTACAGGGCACCTGTTAATAAGATAAGAAGCAGTGGTGAAGGCTTCAGACAAAAAGGATGTTGGCATTGAGGCATGAAAGAGTATAGCAATGCCAGTTTCTGTGATGTGCCTGATTCTCCTTTCTGCCAGACCATTTTGGGAAGATGTGTGTGGGCAAGAGAATCTGTGCACAACACCAGTATCATTTAGGAAGCCTGTAAATTTCCGGTACTCACTTCCATTATCCGACTGAAAAGTTTTTATTTTGAAGTCTAGGAGGTTCTCAATTTGTTTCTTAAATTGGATGAAGACAGGTAATGCATCTGACTTGCGCACCAAAGGATATATCCAATTGTAATGCGAGTACACATCAAGAAGAAACATAAAATATTTGTAGCCATTTCTTGACAAATAGGGAGACACCCAAAGATCTGACACAATTAAACTGAGAGGTTGATCAATAACAATATTGTTAGAAGAAAATGGGAGTTTGCAACTTTTGCTTAGATGACATGAATTGCAGAAATCAAAAGCTTTATTTGAAATAGGTAAAGAGTAGTTTCTGATTATTTTGGAAACAGAATGTAGCATTAGATGTCCTAGTCTCTGGTGCCACAGTGGCAATGTTTCTGACACATAAGCAGCTGGTTTTGATTGTTGGATTGTATCAACCCCATCAAAGATATAGAGACCATTCTTATTCCTGCATTTCAACAGTGTTGACCCTGTGAGCTTTTCTTTCACAAAAAAAGAACTTGAGTTAAACACAAAATATACATTATTGTCTTTACAGAACTTAGAAACAGATAGTATGTTGGTTTTGATGTTAGGAACATGGAGAATATTGTTTAGCATGAAATCTCTGTTGTTTAATGTGAAAGTAGCATTACCAATATTCTCAACAGGTAAACAGTTACCATTTCGACTTGTACTGTCTCAGTTCCATCATACTCATGCTTGATTTGTAGGTTGTTCACATATGATGTCAGATGATGTGTAGCTCCTGTATCAGTTACCCAATTTTCATCATTTGTTCCACCAGGCAAGGCCAGATAAGCTGATGCATTGGTATTCTTTTGGAGTGGCTTATCTTCTTTGTATCTGAACCAGCATTTTCTTGTTGTATGACCTGTTTTTCTACAGATTTGGCAGGGTATTGGGTTATCTCTTAAACCTCTTTGGGTACTAGAGATTTGATGTTGTTTTGAAAAGTTATTATTGGGATTGAATCTTTTAGTGTATGTTTTTGGGTAATAGTTGTTGGTGTTGGCTGCAATATTTGTTAATGGTTGCAGGAGAGCAAGCTGTTGCTGGAGGCACATGTCAAATGTGAGAAGATGAGCATAGAAAGTGCTCATTGTCATGTCTCCTGCCAGATTGGGAGATGTAACAACTGGATCATAAGATTGATCCAGTCCATTCATAACAAATGCCTTCATGTCTGCGTCTGATAGTGTTACTCCAGATGCTAATAAAGCATCAAAGATTTCTTTTTCCATGTTGAAGTATTCTTCCATAGAACTGTTGCCTTTCCTGAGATTGTGAAGTTCTCTTTTAAGATGCATTTGGTGTGCTTGGGTATTATGAGAAAATCTTGTTTCTAGAGCCTCCCATACCTGTTTTGATGTTGTTAATCCAACCACTCTGGTTATTACCCTCTCAGTTAGAGAAGACAACAGCCAACCCATTAGGATTTGATCATGTTCATGAAACTTTGTAAACTCAGGATTCAACTGGGTTGTATTTGGTAGGTGTTTTGGTGGTTGCTGAAGACTTTCATCTATATATCCCATTAGGTTGTAGCCATTAAGAAGTGGTAAAAACTGGGTTTTCCATAAAAGCTAATTTTTCTCATTCAACTTAATGTTGACAAGATGATTGATATGTAGTTGTTGCAATGTTTGTGTGTTTGAAGCCATTGTATTTGCTGGATCGGTTAGGCTGCTGCCAAGTTAAAGTATATTTTATTGATATTTCTGGCTTAGTTTTACAACATATACAAGTAGAGCTTTTATAGCTTTTGATGCACAATTAGATACGCACATAGAAGAGATAAAGCTAAACTAGATATTTACTGAAGACTAGGAGAGGATGTTTGGGTTTGTTGATGAATCTGGTGCTATATTACTGGAAGTTGTTGAAGACTGTGAACCTGGAGAACCTGTGCTCGCACATGACTTGGTCACAAAGATGATGTGCTAACATATTCGTTGTTACCATAACTTCCCAGTTTATCATCACTGTTACTTTCTTTTCTCCTTCTTATACCAGGTAAAATTACTTCATTTCTCGTGTGTTTAGTCTGCAGTGATTCCGACTTCCTTCTTACTTTTTACCTCTTGTTTTCATTTTACTGGAATGATCTTGGTGGGTTTCTTTACTCATGTGCCTGCTGACGTTTTGACTGATTGTTTGGTAACTGCGTGTTGCCATCTTTCCTCATTGTGCATGCCTTTCAAACTATTTTCTTATTCTTTCTTTGTCTTCATTGATGCATATGATTTTCCCCTGTGAATGCAAACAAATCTTCATTTTGCTGTAAAATCCTTTTTGCAGCATTATGTTTATACATAGCGGTAAAATAACTATAGTCGTTGGTACCACAAAAGCTACCCGTTATCCGGTAGATAGACCACCATGAAGAGATAAAGGTTTCCGGTGATCAAACATAACCGGATCTTGAGTCTCCGGATAAAACATCTCCGCACAGCGAGCGCCAGCCTCCTTCTTACCGCGTTGCGGCTCCCGGGATGGAAAATGACCATGATGGGAGTCCTTTCTCGGATCTGATGGCACAACTCCTGCTCCTCCTAGCCTCTCTACTGACGAATGCCGTGTTCTCCGTCAGAAAGGCAGCTTCCGAAATATTTCCTTGGAGGCTATCAAGAAAGAGTTCAATCTCGAGCGTTTCGAGATTACCTTTTATGGTGAGCATGACGATCTCACCATGGAGATGATCCAGGAATTTCCATATGACATCATGCATCTTCTGACTTTCGTGGGTCAGTTAAGAGCAGACTTGAAGTTGCCCTTATATAAGTAGTATGAAATTCTCTACAATCATGGTCGAGACAAAAAATCCCATCTCGGGGCAATGCCTCAATATATTGGGAATTGTTGGCGTCTGATGAAAAGAGTGCCATCTCCGAAGTCAGGGAAAAACTAGCATGACTCCTATACCCCTACCGATCAACGGGGACTCTATACATGGGAGAACTTTAACACCACTTTGGGTGACACCACCTCGAAGACGAATCATGTTACGTGTGGTGTGGTTGAGCATCGTCAACCTCTGACAAATAAGTAGAATGCGGCCGGCGAAGTGCGCCTCTTGAATGAGATTGATATTAATGAGATCACGTGTGTTCCCGATTCCGATGGCGTGCAACTTCCCGCCTATGACTTTCTCCGATATGATCATGATTTTACCTGGGCTCGTACTACGGTCATCATTATTGACCACTGGGATTACGGTTGGAGTTATGATGACTTATTGGATCCCCCAAAAACTGCTCCCGAGCGACATCGCGAATACTGCTCTTGGAAGCTGAACTTATTTGGCTGTGATACAGCATGATGTGCTTATTCGGGCGTTTGTATCTTCCTTTAATTTGTTTCTTTTGTTATCCTTAGGGTAGCGCGACAAGTTCCGAGACGCAACCTGCTGCTCCTAAAAGGAAGATGGTTGCTCATGTTGACCAGGTGTATTTTCCCGTCATTTTCTTGCCCTTGAGTAAGTTGTATCATAATAATATGTAATATCAATGGATTAACTAACTCCATGTATGTTCATCTGTCAGTATTCTAAGAAAGTGAAGACTTCTCCCGTTGAGTCCACCACTGCTGCTGCTAAAGAAACTCTTGACGAGGTGTCCAGTCCTTTTCATATTTCTGGCGAGGAGAGAGATGGGGAGTTGGAGAATGAGTCCGAACAGGAGGGTTCTGGCGATGTGAACCCTACAGATACATTGCCTCTTATCGAGTCCACATATGTTAAGACTCTTGAAAAGGCGATCTCGATGATGTCCTTTTCCGTCGGGGGTTATTTCGAGACGGATATTGCGAAAGACATCTTCCGTCACGGGTTATTTCGAGACAGATATTGCGAAAGATGGCTGCGATGCGGGTGATAAATAAATGTCATCGGGTGACGTTGCTGATACCTTTCTCGCGGAAAAATCTATCGTGCCTCATTCTTCTACACTTGCCGATTGGGGCTTCGAATTCCACGTCGAACTTGAGGACGAATATTCACTGAGTAAGGGCGTCGAACAGGCTGATGCAAATGTTACATATGAAGCTGCTGTGGAGACGTCATCCTAGAAATTCACCAATGTTGACGAGGAGGTGGGCAAGTCTTTATCTGGTGCCGCCGTTTCTGATATATCTAGAGAAGGAGACAGGGTCATTCACGACGGGACGCAAGGGAGCATGAAGTCTTAATACCCCTGAAGTAGATTCCTGAAGTGGATACAACATTATTCATCCATGGATATGACAAATTTGTTCAACATGTATCTCCATGTCTAGTGGATGAACACCTCTTGGATGTTCTACACTTGGGGATTTGATCTTGTTAGAAAAATCAATTCAAATCCATTTCAACCAATGTGATCCCTGTAACTAAGTTAGTAAAATATCAGTATCATGGACAAAACGTCTCTACATCAGTATCCCACACGATTTGGAAGGTTCCTCCTCTTACCGGATCATGCCCAGAATGGTGGCTTCACCCTTATTGCTGCTACTTACTTCAACCACACCATTTTACTGTCGAAGACACACTGAACTTGGAATTCTCAAGTGACACAATCAAGTCTTCTCATTCTTTGAGCAAGCCCTCATGGACAACATCCATAGTCATGATATTCATCTCAGCTATCACTAGTAATGAAGCAGCCATAACCATCTCTAGCACATGACGAACATCCAAAGGGCACGACCACTTCAGATTCAGACTTCTCCTATCAACTTCTGGAATATTGGTTTAAAAGCTGCTGGTTAGAGATTCAATGACATGTTCATCACATTTACTTTTAAAGAAAAAAATCTCACATCTGGCTTCCTTCTTCTTGGCTCTGATCCATGATGGTGGTCCAGTTATCTACATCAACTATACCCGTTCTGCTTCTTCAGCTTCCACTCCAAAAATATGGCCCTAATGAGACAAGATACTCCAAAGCTAGAAATTCTTCTAAGAGGTGAAAAGTGAATCTTTACTGCTAGAGAATTATTTTCTCTACCTCTGATCCAGCTTCTCAGAAACCCCATCCCATCATAGACTCCAAACCATAAAGCCTTCACCATCTGTCATGAGGTCCTTACCTCCTATAAAACACTCACTCCCTTCTTAGAGTATTACATCCTCTTAAAAATCTCACAAAATTCCTGTTGTTGATGGTGGGTTTTTGACAAGGGAATGAAAATTGTAATATCGCTTTTGCCTTCTGCAAAAAAATTGAGAAGGAACATTGAACTCCTGGCTAAAATAGCCCTGAAGCTCTGTCATCGCTTTTGCCTAGATGCATAAACGCGAAATAAATAAATATATTTCTGATCAAGCATCAGAATTATGAATACTACTTATATCCTACATTCTTCAAGAAAATCGAGAAGGAATGTTCATCTCCTAGCCAAATTATCCTTGTAGCTCTTTTGCATATATATACATCATAGAAATTTCAGAACTATACTCAATTAAATCCTTGTTGTTTCATGTGCATCCATGCGAACTACTTGTATAAAACAGAATATACTGATTATATAAAATTGCGAACATTCAGAATAGAGGTGATGCCATATCTGAAAAAAAAACACAAATTAGATGCATACCATCTAATTGCAGAGTCGCATGAAGCATTATCTCAATTAACAAACTTCCACAGATGAATCTCTTGAAAATGTTGTGTATGCTCTGCATAAAAAGTTAAGCATAAACGCTAACATTGAATCTCATACAATTGAGAAACCCTAAACATGCCATAAATATGGCCATGAAATTAAAAGAATGCCAAAGCTAGTGGTACACAGACAATAACCATGGCAATAGCAAGTGCCATCCTTAGCAAACCCTATCCATACTCCCAACACCAAGAGTAGCACACACATGTGCCAAAAGGATAGAAGGCCAAAAAGCCAAAATGTGGGAACATATAAATTTCAAATGTATCAGATTTTAAATGTTGAAATTAAACCTAATTATTTTAGGAAATCTGAATCGACACATTTTCTTAAGATTGACCACCACTTTCATATGCTTAATTATGGTCAACTTTGTGAGCCAAATTCGATTGACTTCAATGATCCACAGTTATTTCGATTATTATTATATGATTCGTAAGTTGTGACTAATCCTTTTTTGGTCTGGATGAAGACTTTAAACTTAGCGCTCTATGGGAGGAACCCCATATGCTTTTGGTACACGGTGATGGTAATGTCTTTCCCTATCTCTTTAATATAATCATTTTTAATCTTTGTTCATGCTGTCATTCATTTATCTTTAAAACATCGAGGACTATGTTCAATTTAAGTTTGCGGGTAAGGGAGAAAAATTTAAAATTTTTTGTGGTACCAAAATCTAGAAATTTGTGAACAATTCAGGATGACACTAACCATTCTAGGTAGATGGGAAAAAAATTCTTGTCTATAGAGTTGGTGTGCCCAGCTAAATGGTCTATTCATAAAAGGACATAGCTCAGGTGTTAGAAATAACATGATTGTCGTCACCATATCTCGGAGTCGTCACCATATCATGTTCTGTTTTTATTTTTGCAACTTTTTGTGTTTCTCTAAGTGATTGGTGGGGCACTAGTATCGTCTTGTTGTCGCCAGGATGAAGAAGAGTGAGTGATTGAGATCAAGTCCCATTATTTTAATTAAACTTGATCAATGAAAAAAAAATTGACACTTGGATAGCAATATGTGTGTGTTCTCCCTGTCTCCGTCGCCTAAGAAAGCGTGGAACACAGGATCCACCGGAACTATCATGTAATCTGTTAATAAAGAGCATGCGCTTAGATTCAAAAGATCTAATCATGTTGTCGGAAAAAAAAATACAATGAAAAAAATAAAAATAAAATAAAAATAAAAGTAAAATGTATATATTCAATAAATCGACCGCTGGGGCCCTTGTATATAACAATTGAGTCGATACTAGAATTAGGATTCAGACCAGTGAGTGCGTTTCTCAATCCATTAGGGTTCATCTTGGCATGATATTCATACAAATATTTTGGGAATCACCGTTCACCTTAGTCAACATGCGCACACTTCTATCTCCATATCCGTCTTCTTAATCTATTCATGTGATTGTGGTTTGTTAAATTCCGAGTATCATGGTCCATTGTACGACTTCTGAGTAGTGCTTTGTTTTCTTATATATGAATTTTAGTACGCTTGAGTGAAAACTCGTGTACAACAATTGGACTCATATAGGGTAATGATTCTCATAGCTGAAGAATTTAGTAGCCAACTAAATAACATGTTTAGTGTCTATCCTCAATCGTTCATAGGTAGCTTGGAGTTGGAGTAAAGGTTTTGTGGCTATACCTCTTATAAACCATCATGAGACAAAAATCGTCCACTAGGGCCACATATGGGTTTAAAGACTTGTTAAACATGCTAAGTGTAGTCGCGATTCCTGTAAAAGTGAGTTAGGATTTTTATTTCATTTTTAGGTTAGTTTTTTTTTTCATTTTAGTTTTGCTTGAGGACTAGCAAAATGTATGTTTGAGGGTATTTTATGAGTGTGTAAACACATCATTTTTATATCTTAATTTATGTTTATATAGTTCTTTATTTTGTACATATTTAACGGTTTTTGTTTAGTTTTGCAGTTTATAGGAAATAAAGCTCAGTGGACTAAAATGCGTAATTCAGTTCGTAAAATGAACTAATTTGTGGTTGAATGGGCTAAGCCCGCAAAAAAAAATTAGAGAATTATTTCATTGAGACAACTATTTGGATATGAGAGTATGGTAAGCATGCCATAGCGTGTGTAAAATTTATGGAAACCATTTGCAAGATATTAATTATGATAAAAGGATATTTGAAGATATTTTGTTTAATGAAGAAAATAATCAAAATAAAGAAGAAAATAAAGATTATGAAATATTTTCCAATGGTGACTTCATGATGAGATATTATGTGACATGTGACACATTTTTATTGGAGGATTTTTTTATTGTCGCGATACATTACGCATTCTAATTTGATGATGATGTGGTAGTCGAAATGGAAAAGGAAAGTGGTTTCCTTTAAAGCTATATAAATAATGGTGGAAGGAGATGAAAAGGAGAGTGTGTTTTTTGGGATATCAATTCTGGTATGGGTCTAAGCTAGTAGTTTAGTTAGAATATTTTTATCCTTTTTTTTTTCTTCTTTTGTAACGAAATAATCTTTTTACTAGGGCTAAGAGGAAGCCCCGATGATGTGAATTAGAGATTTTTATTTTTTTTCTCAATAATAATTCTTATGGTCCTTTCTTATTTTGTTTATAAATAATAATAGTTTTCTTCATGAGTCCTTATGCTTGTTAAATGATTTATTTATTCTTTTTAGAAGTCAGCATCTTTATATGAAGAAATCTATTAGTTTTTTGAGATAATTTATTAGTTTACAATGTTTTATCTTCTGAGACGTCGATTAATGCCCTAAATCGTCTTGAGTATTTTAAAAAGAATTTTATAGAGAAATGATTGAATTATCTTGTATCCATTATAGTGGGGGAATCCAAAGCCCTGATATTTTTTTTAAATATTTTTTTATTAGTTATAATTCATTTTATCTTTTTAGCATTTTATTTAATTGTACATTAAGGTAACAATTTTAGTCTCAGTGGAACAAACCATATCTTTATATTGTCGTATCGACAGCCGTACACTTACGACATTTAATTAAAATCCCATCAACATGCGGCGTGGCAACACCCCATGACAAGGAAGTTACAAAGAACTGGTTACGGTTAAAGTGGTTGAAGAAGTAATCGAATAATGGTTTTCCAGAAACTTCCAAGGATAATGGGCGGTTACAACATTACCCCCATAATCCCCATTACTCAATCTCTCCACTACCTCCACTACTTTACAAGGGAATGTGTGTATACCAACTAATATAAAGTATCTTATTTCAAAAACATAGAACAACAAGCTTATCATTCTCTCAAGCTCTGTTATTTTCTCAATAGTTCAACATCTCTACACACAATTAAACACACAAATTCCTTCAAATTTCTTTGCTTCCCTCCCTTAAGATCAACCAATTTTCTCTCCTTGTGAACGAATCAGGGCGGAACAGCTACTATCATGGTTTAAGCTTACCCTGTACGATTTTGATTTCCGAATCTAAAGAAAGTTCTTCTGCAATACATTGTTTTTCATATAATTAATTTTTAGGTACTAACAATTGGCGGCCACAGTGGGAGATCAATCTCTCGGTCACAAATTCGATTCTTCAGCCATCTGAAAATCAAGTTCTTCAACCGTTTGAAAATATGGTGGATCTTAGGTCTAGTTCAATCATCAAACACAATTCAGGTTCAACAACTAATATCAATTCTCGTGTTCCATTTCTCAAAATGCTTTCATCAAAAACACCGACACTACTTTTTCAAGCAGTGCTATTGGAAACACCATGAACAACATCCGTCATAGCAGCAACACCACTCGGAGTGCCTTCTTCAATAATCGCGTCTGGAAGATCTTGTTCATGATTTTAAGTTGGAAGAGACATATCATCAGCGTCACGGCTCATGGTAATCTCCAATCCTTCACCTACAAGTTCATCTCTCTGTTTTGGTTCATTCCCCCCTAAAAATTGAAACATTATAAAGATTATGTCTCGAGCACAAGGAATTGAAGCACGCACCATTAAATTCATAAAATATGTCTATTATCAACCTAAACATTCATTAAAAAGTGTTTTGGGTCATGACATATGGTTTAGAAGAGATATGGATCATTTTGCAAAAACGCCATCAAAAACGTTTTTACACTACCCTCCAGAAGAACTGAAACTGGCGCTAATTGGTAAGGTATTTGGGGGTAATATATATACCAAATGATTCATATGGATGTCTACTAAAACAAACTAAAAAGGCACACCAGTCAGAGGAACGAGCTAATAAGGACAGATAAAACGGTCGACTACACGACAACTGAAAACCTATAGAATTTTGCCTGAAAAGTTCTGGACTCTCGGTGTCAGGTCTTTTTTACCAAGCAAACAGACTCCAAATTCAAAAATTCTTTTTGGAAAAGTTATATCTTCCTCTTATATAATTAATGAGATGTCAATCACCTTATTCCGATTTTGGACGAGGATTCTACTGCCATTACGACAACAAGACCTGAATCTGAATTTTTTAGACATCGAAAATCGATAAAATTCTTCATGAAATCACGTATATTTCTACACATTTGGTGGTCTAAAGGCTATAATCATGTCATTATGATTCTGTAACAATGAAGTAAACTTATTTGGAACCCGCAACAAGTCATCAGAAGCAGAAGACATCTCGCAATGTGATTCACCACCAAGTTCTTCGTTCTCAGCCTCGGGTTCTTCAATTACTTCGGTATGGGATGATTTCTCAGGTCCCTAGTCATCTCTGTATTCTTCCTCAGTGCTTTAAACAACAACGGAATCTCCAAAAAGTTAAACTTACTATATAAGGAATTGAAGTGCCAAGAACATCCGTGACACCAAACTTAAAAAGGTTGAATACCCGAGGCGCCTTTATGAGTTATGCTTCCAGTTTACACAAAGGTGCTAGTCAGTACAAGGTATAGTTATACTTCATACAAGAAATAAGAGTAAGAGAAAATACAATATGCTTACCTTCTTCCAGGGACGATCTCCATTTCCAGGCACGATTACCCGTGGCCTCTTCTTCCCAGACTAAGGAACGACGTTCACTACAATACCGAACACAGGGCGTTCTGGGTGCCACGACTACGAGAAACAAATTAAGTGTTTAATTACCAAATTAAGGATGATAATTAAGTTAAAGATAATTTTAAATACCTGTGTCAAGTTGATGATGGAGTTGCGCCTCTCTCCAGAAGTAATTTTCAAGTTCGACCGATCTGCTAATTCCTTCTCAGAAGACTCATCACGTACATCAGAAGGCTCACTAGACACGACGTCCTTAAGTAGAGTAAACTTCTCATTCCAGAATCAACATTCGACACGATGACGAGATCCCTATTCAAAGAAAGCAACCAGGGATACAACGATAAAACTCTGTCATTCATAAAGGTCTAGAAAGACCACTTCCGCTACCATTTTGTGGCCAGGAGAGTCTGCTACCACTTCATCAGCAACAACCATGTAGATCCAGACTACAACATTGTTCGGGGATGTCTGTGGATCCACAGAAACAACGAAAGGCTCGACGCATCTCTGGAGAAATCGTCAGTAAGGGACCCACTTGTAGGCGCCAACAAGCCAGCAGACCCTAAAGATTGTTCATCTCCAGAACATCGCCAAACAACGGATCTGGACGCTTAACAATTGCACAGAGGAGAGATGATGTCGTACGCCCGTGGATTTCACCTACGAGTAAGTCTTGTTCAATAAATCTCTTTACAACTAGTTGTCCCACGTCTCATCAAGGCTCGGGGACTTGACCTGAGTATAAACCTCACCGTGCCTTGACGATGTGAATGGAAAGCTGATCCTTTTCAAAAGTTTGTCTAATGGATAGGGGTCACCTCTACTGAGAATATTAAAACCAATAACCCAATCATCCTTAAAATGTGTCATCAACCTGAGATACTGAAACCCAACACTTTCTAAATCGGAGACACTACTGCCTCTCCTAGAGAAATTCCACATATGATCATTAAAATCATATTTGGTGGATACTACAAACTCGTCAATATTGATAAGGCTACATGGGTAGTTGTACGTGGAAAGTGGCTTAAAGTTATCAAGGCTTAAACACTTTACCACCCCTGACAAAGTTGTCAAGGCTTAAGCACTTTACCACCCCTAGCAATATTTCTCTGCTTTTACACAACATTTGTAATTCCTCTAAAATGTTTGCAATATCTTTCATTCATACTTAGGATTTCAAATTATTACACAAAGTATTATTTATCTCTCTAGAAGATCCTTTGCAACCATTCAAAATCTACCTACTTAAAATCACAAAATAAAACCACAGAAAATTCGGACATCTCATAAACACATAAAAAACCTCAAAACTTATTATTTAGAAAAATCTCTGAAAATTGGTTAAGCACCATCCGCACATGCTCTCTCCACCTGTGCAAGGGCTTCAGTGGCAATCCTCAACTCTCAAAATAGTCTTTCAACATCATCTCTATCCTTGGTAATCGCTGCTAAGCTTAAGACGAACCTAGTTCCTTCAAGTTCTCCTGAATGGCTCTCATATGACGACAAAGTTGTCCAACAAAAAGCTTAGCCATCTTAGCTTCCTCCAAGAGGCGTGTCATATCAAACTCAAAGTCAAAGTTGACTCCTGCGTTTGGATTCAATTGGCACAGTTTTCATCATATTAGCATCCTACGCAACGACACCACTTAGAACATCATCTTCAACAACTGCATCCGAAGGATCACAAGAACCACACTTGGGGACTCAAGACTTGCACAAGAACCCCTCGTTGTCAAGAACCTCTCCAGCCTATAAGAGACGGTCAACCAAAGATTCACAACATTGACAAGGCCTTTTACTCTATGAAGACATGCTGCAAAGGTATCTGCTCTCAACTACGTCGTCAGATTTGATAGGCGCCTGCAACTCCTAACGAAGCTGAGGCGCATCCCAAGACTACTCCAAAAAATATAACTTCAGCAACTAAAGAAGAATTTTGAGACTGCTCACTCAGCCCATCTCCTACAACAATCAAGGATTCAAAGGATATCTTAAGAGACGTCTCCGGGAACATAGTCTTTGAAGATACTCATAGCACTACGTAGACAACAAAATACCTCCCAGCTCATCCTCTTTATCCTCAGCGTCTCCAGAGGACTTCGCCTATATGAACATTCCAAGCATGCCATCATCACATCCAAAAAGGTAAAACAAGTGTATAAACCAACGAGTCAAAATAAGACACAATTTTATTCATCCAATGCTCGTGAAAACGTCCCAGTTGCGACCTCAACATCCCAGGCACCAACAAGGACTCCAACTTCAATTCAAGTTCTCACTCCAGTCATAGCGTGCAAAGACAACAACAACAATAGGAGATATCAACCTTCCTGGCTCCCCTTGCCTGATCAGACCCTATAGGCATGGACTCATGATGGTACTATTAATCAACCATCGTCGAGCATCAGACCAAAGTAGCTACACCTGGGGACTGAAGGCTTCTCCAGTTTTAGATATTTAACGCAGAAATCTCCTTCAACCAGAGTATTTAATCAACAAAAGTAGTATCAACAAGATCTATCAATCATATCATCTTGACGAAAACATCTGTACATCAATACCTCCATAGCTCGTAAGCTTCCTCTCCCAATCTAATCATGCCCATGGCATGGGGACTTCGTGTCTGTTGTTGTTCCTGCTGCTGATTTCAACCACACTGGTCAACTATGGAAGACACACTGAATTCAGAATTCTCAAGGTGACGCCATCAATTCCCCCTCATGCTCCAAGCAATCCGTAAATATAATATATGTGGTTATGATACTCATCTTAACTATCACGATAACAATGCAGCTACGATAATCTCCAGTACACAATGAACACTAAAAAGGACTGACCATTTCAGATCCAAGCTTTTCCTCTCAACATATGGCATATGGGTTTACAAGATGCTGTCAGGAATTCATCTTCTCCTGAAATGTGGCTATGATGAGTCAACATCACACAACAGTCAGAAGCGTTCTGAAATGTGTAAGAAACGCCGAACCATGAGGCTCTCACCGTTTTTTATGAGGTTGTCAGCAATGAATACTATCACAAGGGATTACTTGACATGAAGTCCTAACTTCTACTGAGTACCCCACTTACATCGCATCCTGCTGGAGATCTCACGATATCAACACCTCCAGCGCCAGTCTCATCCACAAAAAAAATGATATTCTACCAGACGAGGGATATTCTATGGCAGTAGTATTTCACACGGGTATGGGACATCATTCACAGAGTTAGCGTCTTTAAGAAGCTCATATCCTCACGGTGCCAGCCCCTACCACTACAAGCTTCTCTATTCGTAGTCTCTCCTACTGTTATACCTGCATCCTGTAAACTTGGAAATTGGCAACAATCGGTGGAGAACGGGACAATGCATCCTTCAAAAAAAAAAATTCATCGATGTCTCTGCTACGACATACCAAAAGGGCGTGTAAATCGGATATACGGCTTGAGAGATATAACTTTTATGTTAAAGTCGATAAAGTGAAAATTTGCACGGGATTACAAATTACAAATGCACGCATGCAAGCTCCGAATAAGAAAACGTCATCAACTTCATGTCATCATTGCTTCACTGTTGTGACCTTGTCGTTCAACTTCTGTACTGCTGTTGTTGCTGGGCGAGAGGAGAAAGAAAGAGAGCGCTGATGGTCGGTGATGGACATAAAAGGATTTCCTCTTTGAAGCCATGGTCTCGTGCTACACATGGGTCAATTTTGGTCTTTCCATCACATAAATCAGCCACGCTTCACTAGTTTATGCTCTCCAGGCGATACTCTATCATCTTACAGGCACTATTACATCAACTATTGCTTCTTCATCGATTATCTGACATCATAGGAGCGTCATCAAATCGAAATTCCTGGTAAAATCCGACAACTAAGCTTGTTGATTTATTTTGATTTATTCTGCCTAGCTGCAGAAGCATGAAATAAATACGTATAAAATTCTGACAAATATCATAATTATGAATATTACTCATGTCCTACATTCTCCAAGAAAATTGAGAAAGGATATTTAACTCCTGGCTAAATTAGCCTTGAAGCTCTTTTGCATATATGGGCTTTAGTAATTGCAGGGCCTTACTCAGCTAAACCCTCGATTATTTCATAGGAAACCATGCAAACTATTTGTATTAATCAGAATACATTGATTATACACAATTGTAAACATTCAAAATAGAGGCGACGCCATTTCTGAATAAAACGCTAATTAGATGCATACCATCTAATTGCAGAATTGCATCGAGCATTACCTCAAGTTACAAGCTTCTCTTGAAAATATTATGTATGCACTGCATAAAAATTAATCATAAATGCTAATATTAAATCTCACATGATTGAGAAACCCTAAACATGCCACAAATATAACATTAATGAATGCCAACACTAGCGGTGCGTAGGTAATGACCATAAAACTAAAAAACACAAGCCTTAGCAAGCCCTAGCAATGCTCCAAATACCTGAGAGTACAATCGCAGAAAAAGAAAAACTTGCTCAGCCAATTGTTTCTTCAGAGAATATTTAATCATTAAATAATAAAAGTCACATTTTATCTCGTCTAGTACACCACCATATAGTGCTTACCACGCAACATTACTCGTTTCGCACTAAGCAGTGGACTTAATGTTGATGGTGGGTTGTTGACAAGGGCATGAAAATTGTAATATCACTTTTGCCTTTTGCAAGGAAATCGAGAAGGGGACATTCAACTCCTAGATAAAATAGCCCTGATGCTTTGTCATCGCTTTTGCCGAGATGCATAAGCGTGAAAATAAATTTATATATTTCTGATCAAGCATCAAAATTATGAATACTGCTTCTATCCTACACTCTACAAGAAAATCGAGAAGGGATATTCATCTCCTGGACAAATTAACCCTGTAGCTTTTTTGCATATATATGCATCATAGAAATTTCAGAGTTATACTCAATTAAATCCTCGTTATTTCATGTGCATCCATGCGAATTACTTGTGTAAAACAGAATGTACTGATTATACATAATTGCGAACATTCAGAATAAATGTTATGCCATATCTGAATAAAAACACTAATTAGACGCATACCATCTAATTGCAGAGTCGCATCAAGCATTATCTCAATTAGCAAACTTCCACAGCTGAATCTCTTGAAAATGTTTTGTATGCACTGCATAAAAAGTTAAGCATAAATGCTAACATTAAATCTCATATAATTGAGAAATCCTAAACAGGCCATAAGTATGGCCACGAAATTAAACGGATGCCAAAGCTAGTGGTACACAGGCAATAACCATGGCAATAGCAAGTGCCAGCCCTAGCAAACCCTAGCCACACTCCCAACACCAAAGAGTAGCACACACATGTTCCAAAAGTCTAGAAGGGAAAAAAGCCAAAAAAAGCACGCGCCAAATAGGCCCCAGCAGTGCTAGTGCTAGCACCAACGTCAAGTTTGTCGCTGCTAGCAACAACGCTAGCATCAGCATTATCGTCATCCTTGACGCTCAACCTTAGCGCTAGTAAGACTAACATTAGCGTCAACCCTGACGCTTAGCCTCAGCGCTAGCAAGACTAGCATTAGTGTCATCCTTGACGCTTAGCCTTAGCGCTAACAAGCTAGCATTAGCATCATCCTTGACGCCTATCCCAGCGCTAGAAAGCTAGCACTAACGTCAGCCTTGTCGCCTAGCCACAGTGCTAGCCTTAACCTTTTTCCCCTATTTTCTCTCATTTCTCTACGTTTCATGCTTGCACCATCACCTAGGCTACAACCATGACATCGGTAGGTACTAGCAACACCACAGTCAAGCTTGTAGCATTCATATATATCATTGTATCTATCACAAACATTCTATTACAACAAAACTCAGAGTCCATGGCTCCACTAACTCTCATGAGAAATCAAAAAAATTACACGGGGGGATTATTCATTGGGTTTTGGTCTAGTGGTTACAACAACATGCGGTGTGACAATACCCCATGACAAGGAAATTACAAAGTAGTGGTGACGGTTGAAGTGGTTAAAGAAGTAATGGAATAATGGTTTTCCAGAAACTTCCAAGGATAATGGGTGGTTACACCATTACCCCCATAATTCCCATTACACTGTCTCTCCACTACCTCCACTAGTTTACAAGGGAATATATGTATACTAACTACTATAAATAGGCTACTTAGCCAATTTCAAAAACACAGAACAACAAGCTTATCATTCTCTCAAGCTCTGTTATTTTCTCAATAGTTCAACATCTCTACACAAAATTCAACACACAAATTCCTTCAACTATTCTTGCTTCCCTCCCTTAAGATCAACCCATTTTCTCTCCTTGTGACCGAAGAAGGATGAAACGACTACTATCGTGGTTTAGGTTTGTCATGTACGATTTTGATTTCCGAATATAAATTAAGTACTTCTACGTACATTGTTTTGCCTAGAATCAATTATTAGGTACTAACACCTGCATGCCCACGACGTCAATATTTTCAACGCTAGCTCCTTCCATTAGACTAGTATTTTCCCATAGCTAAAATTTCCCCAAGGCTAGAAAATTTTCCAGAGCCAGGATTTTCACGGAACTAAGATTCTTCACATAGTTAGCGTTCTCATGAAGCCAGCATCTTCACGATGATAACATCCTTAAGAATGGTGTAGGCATGGCTTGGAATGCCAATTAATGACCTCTCATGGTGTCACCAACAACCATTTCTAATGCCATCTCAAGATGGTTCAAGTGGTGCCAGCACGCTCTTTTACGCCATCGCCAAATGACGACGACTCCTTTTTTCCACAACACTAGTTTCTCCCTCTCCAGCGCTGGCACCTACTCCCTTCCTTTCTCCCAGTCTCTCTCCACGACGCCAACCTCTATTCTCCCCCTTGCCGGGGCTGGACCACCCACTCATATTATATGCAAAGAAACCAATTTAAGTTGGTTTCACTAACTTTCTTCAATACGTGGTTGAAGTACCATCTTGGTCCATTCCTCTATTCATCGTTGCTACTCCTACTATTACCTTTTTATTCCAAGATTTTAGAAATCGATAACAATTGTTGGGGAACGGGGAAATGCATCCTTCACGAGAAATGTTCATCTATGTCTCTGCTACGACATACCAAAAGGGAGCATCAACCGGATACAGGAGCTAAGAAATATATCTCTTACACTAAAGTCTATAAAATTTGAAAATTTACACGGGATTACTAATCACGAAAGTTCACGCATGATTGGTTGACCTATCAAACTTCGAATCAAGTGATTCATTTTGGTATATGTTAGCGTGGTCTTTTGCCTTCAAAATTTTGGGTCAAACATCAAAATCCGACATTGTATAAAGTTTTTACGGCTTCTGGAAGGAATGATGTGCAAACAAGGGTTTCCAGACAGGATTCAAGAAACTCAGCTTCACAGAGACCTCATCTACTCATGAGCTTTAATATTCTCAATTACATTATCACCTCAGAGTTCACTTCATCTCTTAAGAAAATATCACCATACTGGAAGACGCCATCAACCTTGTGTCACCATTCCTTCACTGATATAACTATGCCATCACAATTTCTATTCTTGTTGCTGCTAGCCCTATTTTCCAATGCTTATGTTGATACGAGATTAAGCCAATGAATATTTTATACTTAAAAGGGTGATACGTTCAAGTCTATGACAAGAGCACTAGATTCCACCACTAGCCTCATCCACGACTCTGATCCACTATCAGTTTCTTATGACGTCTTATGATACTTCCAACTTTGTTGTTGCCAGCTATGACTCAAGTCGTCATTTCCGGATCTTATCTATTGTTGCCTTACTGACTTCATCACAAGGATTTGGTACTGCATATTCAATCGCTAAGTACCAACGTCTACTGCTTGATCACAGGATAATATAGTACATCTGAAGACAAAGTCTGCGTCAAGGACATTACCCGGAGGAGACAAAGCTAAGTAACTATCTCTCTATTCTCAAATTCAATTTTGAATATTTTCGTCTTAATGTCACCATCTTTTGATTATTACGAAACATTACTGCTCCGCACTAACCAGGGGACTAAATGACTATTGTGGATTTTGACAAGGGCGAAAATCATAAAATCGCCCTCTACCCAGTAGCATAAACATAAAAATATTCGTATATATTTCTTATCTTGTAAAAATTATGAGTTATGTACCTCTACTTTAAATTCTACAAGAGAATTAAGAATACAGACTTTGCTAAAAGCTACAGGTGCTCTGAATAGATCCTTAGCCTCTTTAAATACACAAATGTTTATGCAATATTGAACTAGTCTCAAGTCGTAGAATTTCCACGACTGAAATCCTTGAACTTGTTATGTATACAGTGTCGCTCTTCAAATTCTTATTTGAACAACATCCATCTATTACTGTATACACATAGAAAATAACATGTGATCACGAAAGAGGAGTGCCTACTAGCCTCCAAAAAGCCAACAAAGACTACGTGCGAAACTTCTTATGGCATTATCCTAGTGTTGTTCACTCTGAAACAACCAAGCAAAAAGCTAGCGCCAGCGCCGACCATCGTGCTTCGCTGCCCAACATAACTTGCTCATGGCGCTGGTCTAGCGCCAGCGCCACCCTATGCTTCAGACTATCTCATAGCGCTGGCCTAGCAGTAGCACCAACCTATACGTAGCATGGCGCTACCCTAGTACCAGCGCCTACCTACTTCAAGACACGGCGTTGTCCTAATGCCAGCGCCAACATCTTTCAGTAGTAGCATGTTGTTCCATGTAGCTAAGGTCAAAAATATGGAAGAAACAAGTCTTTCCATGACTATACCACCCGGTCAATTTTGTTCCACTTAATCCTTCTTTCATGGCCACATATCTTTTAGGCTAAGGAATGGGAAATCTTTCTCCCCTTATCTTACATGAATCAAATGTTTCATTTCATACGGGAAAAGCCACCTCCTAATAACCCTCTACCGCGCTGGCCTGATGCCAGCGCAACCTAAAATCATAGTACTAGCACTCTTTGCCCTCACGACATTGTCCTAATGCCAGCGCCATCCTACACGTTGGCGCTAGCCTAATGCTAGTGTTGGTTATCTTTAAAGCATTATCCCTAGCTAGTACTCCCTACTTGGTGCAATACCAAGCCCTTTATTCCGCTCATGCGTGTTTTATGTCTAAGTTAGCTATTCGATGACATGAGTTGCAAATATTGTACAAGCAAGTCTCTCAATTGAGATCATCTAAAACACTACCATTGGTAGTTCATATCATTGAGTACCCAACTTACTATTTACAGTTCACCGCTTAGAGTTTATCGCTCACATCATGTTCATTAGAGTATAATGTTCTAGCCATGACAATATGGCCTACTCCTAGGCTCATTAAAACTTACCTGCTAAAAAATAAGTCATTACTAGATAGATTTACTATTTTACTAGACCTGACACTGATCAGTCTACTAAACCACTTAGTACGTAAAGAGCTAGTTCTTTGTGGCATACAATTATCTTCCACATGTGAATATTTCTACCATCTCCCACTTCCGAGCAGCAATGTCGCTTCACAATTTTAAGGCCTTGACAAATACCCTTCCACACCCAAGAGCCATTACTATCAACCTCATCAGATAAGGACAATATTTTGAAAATACTTGTTTTAAGAATTCTAACCCATAATTCATCCGAAGAATGAATCATTTTCAAAGCAAGTTTACATAAAAGAGCCGTATTCATAATTATTGAGCTTAATATTCATGCCACTTTACATTCTAGTCTTATATATATCCTTCCACAAGATAAATACATTTATTGCCATCTTTCTTATTCACTAAGACCTCATGTGTCTAGAATCCATTTTATTTATTAGCTTAGTGAGAACATAAAAAAAATAACATATGACTAGAAGCCAAACAACTAAGGACAATTTGCGTTAAAATGGTTCTTTCGGGTTGATTAAGGAACTTAGACTTCCAATTTGCTAACTTATCCTGAAATTTATCTTCAAGAGGCATGAAAGAATTCACTTTGTTTCTCTGTAAAATTAAAGGTACCATTAAGTACTTATCTTCAAAGCTAGTTCCTTGATGTTAAGGATATTAAAAATATTGTTTTTCACCTGGTGTTTTAGGTTAAAAATAGATAAAAGGGTGAAAAGGTAAATCATAATGAATACGAGAGATCAAAATCGTACATGGATAGCCTAAATCAAGAAATGACCGTTCAAGCCTTGCTTCAGTCACAAAGAAAGATAAGGTTTGATCTTAGGGAGGAAAGCAGAGAAAAATGAGATTAGAGCGTGATGAATTCTAGTTGAAGAATATAAATCTTTGTAGTTGAGTTCAAGTAGAGAAGGTATAATTGTTTATGATAGTCTCATGAACTTTGATAAACTTAGTATGTTCTTTGGAAATAGATGACATGATCTATTTGTAGTATCGAACTCTGATCTCGTAAGAAGTGGAAGAGGTGGAGAGGGGAAAACGTGGTTGAGATTGTGCCCATAATTGTAGGGAGGATTCTGAAAACCGTAACTCCCATTAACTCATCATCCAGTGATGTTCACACGACTTAACTCTTTCTCATCGTGGGTGTTCAGTTACACCATACATGATCTAAACCACCAGACCAATACCCTAATGAGTACGGATGCATATCGTAGATGCACAAATTATTTTACTTATCTTCTACTTCACTAATAAATAATATAGTAGTAAATAAGATTTGTTCCCACGAAAAATAAGGTGTTTTAGTTGTTGAATGTCACAAAGGGGGTTTGTTTTAGATTAATAATTAACAAAACATTTTAAAAGTAATTAGGTTGCAAGCAATGAAAAAAAATAGGTTGCAAGCAATGGAGATAAATATGATCAAGGAATCCTTCTTCGTTACTAAACAATCATCAAATTAGTATATTCATCCACTCTTTGTTAATCACAGATTATCACCAACCGTAGGATAACAGTTAGGCTTAGTTATCCCTAAAATTCCTTATATCACTGGATAACAGGTGCGCTTAGTCACCAGATTCTATCCGGATGAACCACCCTGAAGTACGCTCTCAAGGTGCAATTCAAATCGAATGCTTTAGGGTTTGTGAATTTAGGTTTAATCCTAGTAGTTAAACTCAGTACGCTCGGTCCACTTTCTAGTGTTGATTTTACTTATGATTGCTTTATAGAACCCCTCTGCAAGGTCTCACAATTTCTACCTGTGTAAGAGTTATTCAACAATTATGGATATCCTAAGTCTTTACTAGCATTAGATTTACTAATAAACTAATTTATTTGGCCACCTAAACAATCTATCAATAAATCATAATCATTAATTATAGTAAAACCAAACCATAATCATGTGAAATAGTAGAAAAATAGATTTATATGCTAAATTGAATCATGTATTAGAACTTAGAAATCATCCCAAATCAATAAGAAGTTTAGATATTCATGGATGCGGTAAAATCCATGGTATACATATGATAAAGTGGAAAAGAAATAGTTACGGTGGTGATAACGCTCCAAAACCCTAAGTTCCTTCTTTTATGTTATTCTCTCCAAAAGCTTGATAAAAGAATAGATTCCTCCCAAAATAATTAGAAGAGTCTCTTAAATAGGTGTCCCAAGTTATAGAGGTACCCGTGCTCGAATCCCGGTCAAAATTAGTTTCCAAAACATCAAAGTATGCTGAAAATAGGTCTTAGCCAAGCCTTAATCGTGCAAAGGAGTATCAAGAATAACTAATGTTCTCACACTCGGCTTGTAAAGGTGCAACCCATATTCACACAGAACCATCTTTATCTCCTTCCTCGACCCAACTGCCATATTCATCTCAATGAACTCAGTTTTACTTAAAACTTCTCTCGATCAATCATCACAGCTTAGCTTTCACTCTAGCTCCATCGATCACTGCCAGTCAATCATCATCGAACCATACTCCATTGAAAATCAAGCTCATTTCCTCCAATGGAAGCACACGTTCATCCCTTCACTGCCATTGTTTCTCAAACCATTCACTTCAACATTATCACTAACCATTAACTCCATCATTGTAATAATCATCTTTCAGGATCGATCAATACCCAACATCCACCACAAACAGCTCGAGCTCTATTTTCTTTAAACCTGAAACTCGATATCCATCGTAGATGATCAATGAACCACTGCGTCAAAGCTCCATTCAATGATTATCATCTCTTCTCAGTTCAAGTCAGAGACGTCATTATCCATCGTTGTCAATCCATCTTCATTAAAAATTATGAATTGTCATCTGTTAAAACTTCATCAGAGACTAACATTCATCATGTTCTTATAATTCTTGGCTGGCAGTACATGTTCTCCAACTCAAATCCATTGCCATCAACATCTCCTCATCTCTTTGACTAGAACTCAACCCATACTGCCATCATCGAATCAATGCCATTAATAGCTTCCAACTCGAGTTCACTTCCAACCTCCATTAACGAGAACACCAATCAGTCACGAGTAACACCAGTATCATCATTCTTCTCTGCCGTCATCGAGTACCAGCAAAGCTCAAACAAAGAGAGCCTTAATTCTATTCTCTAATTCAGACTCACCAGCAAACCATTTTAATACAAATTCATAAGTCTATGGTTTGCAAACCCGGTTTGTAAACCCTTTTAGTTCACGGATTAAGATGGGTATGGTTTGCAAACCTACATGGTCTGTGAACTAAATCTTTAATATTATCTTGTTTTGCTCATAACTTTTTCATCCGATGTCGGAATGACCTTATTCTTTTTGTGTTCTCTTTGTTTTTTCAATTATCTTTAAGATGGCACTAAGAAATCCTGATTTTGGATGAGTTGGACTTGGTATTTTTCCCGTCTTCACTTGTAGAACTCAATTTCCTTGTTCATTTCATGTCGCAATAAACTCCTTTCTTTTTTTTTGGCCTTGGGATGCTTGAACACTTGGAGTACTTAGCTTCTTAGATATCTTGTAGTCATTTTCACTCTTGTTGGAATGATTCACCTGATATAAGACATAAGATATAAAATAAATGTAATAACAAGTAATATACAAGAATTATAGCAAATATTAGTATGAATTTGACACTAAAAACATGTGAATTATGCACATATAAAATACCCCCTATGACATATTTGATATCTCGTAAATTTGATGGTTGGGTCACGTGAATGAACCTTTTGATTAATTAATTGATCAGACAATATGCTCAGAGTAATTAATTAAGTATACCAACTACTAGTTAGGTATAGTAAGGTTAGTAAGTTTATCAGTGACTCAGTACATCAAGTAGACTATATTGTTCAACCTTGTCTAGGCATTATATCTTAGTAATGCCAGTTGTAGGGCATAGTGATGCAATTTCTAGTAATTTATGCCAGATGATGGCAGTTGAGTAAACTAGTACTCATGATCATTGAAGCACTTCATGGCATCAGTGTAAGGAGATGAGTCACCATGAAGGAGTCAAGAAATGATTATGAAAAAAATAGTTTGATAATAATACCTGAGAATTGTGGAAACTGAATCTGATTTTAGCTTGATATAGAATATGGTTTTAGAATATGACAAATCTATATTAAAACGATAATAAGCCTACGAATATGATTTTAGACTATTTTACATTGATTACCATTGATCAATAAAAAAACTTTTTAAACTTGTATATGCATGAAGAGTTATTTTGCAGTCAAAAATGTTATTCACGACACAGGTTAGGATATTGAAAACAAATTTTTTCTTTGGCGAAGAAAATATTTCAAATTCAAAAAGGTCATTAATTAGATAATTGAAGAATTATTATAAATTATTTTAGTAAGCTTCCATTCGAACCCAATCGTAACTGGTTTGTTCTACATTTTACGGTTGGGTTATTAAAAAAACCCAACCGTAAATAAAAAGGTAGGATATGAAGATGAAATTCTGAACCTAACCGTAAAAAAATTTGCACTCAAAGAAAAATTTGAATTTTACGGTTGGGTTCGATTCTAATTGCCAACCGTAAATTATTCTGGTTAGTTCAATTTTTTTGTTGATGATTATTTATGGTTGGGTCGGATTTTCAATTCCCAACCGTGAAGTCTTCTGTTTAGGTTTATTTCTTGTTGTTGATTATTTACTGTTGGGTTCGATATGTGTAACCCAACCGTAAAGAGTTCTGAATTTAAAGATCTTGATTGATTGCTTGTGTTGAACTTTTATAAATTATCTAACTTCAAAGGGGTCAAGGAAACAACACAGGAGATGGTCTCATTGACTTTTGGGAAAATGCATATTTCAAAGCTCATGGTCTCATGGTACGTAATTTACTTATGTTATTAATGTTTTTAAGATTTATTACTAAAGACTCAACAAACATTTATTTTCATATGTGAATAGCAAAAAAAAGTACTTGCATTGGCAGAGTCGATGACTCCATCCATAAGTAGAGGTGATGGGATGACAATCAAGGAACAAAGGATCTTGCGTGCCAAATGAGGAAGCTTCATGAATCAATCCAAGATGAGATGGTGCGAATCTTAAAGAGGATTAGAGGCGATACAAGAGGTGCGACTACTAGCCAAAGAGAGCCGCAACCTAGTGATGAACACATACATAATGAAGCCGATGATGTGCAAGGCGATACCCCTCCTCATGAATCAATTGATCACACTCCAACCCCTCGGAACGGTCCTGACAATTCCTTCAATTTGGTTGATATTCCATCTAGGACCAAGTCGAGAGTAGCAAGGAGTGAAAGAATTTAATGAGATCAATGAGATTGATCATTTTGAATTTCTATAATGTGTTTTGTTTCGTTTATTCGGATGTTTTTAGTTTTTTTTAACTTAGTTTTTTTGTGTGGGTGGATTATAACTTCTTGCGACAATATTCATAACTACCAAAAACTCTCTTTTCTTTCTTCTACTTTTGCTTCTTCTCACCAAACCAAAACAAATAAAAAACTGATTTATGCATAGAAAATGTGTGATAAAGGAGATGAAGATGATCATTTACGGTTGGGTTTGATTGTCAAATCCCAACCGTAAATGTGTTTGCACTAAAACTAAATTTGCTATTTTACGGTTGGGTTTGATTGTCACAACCCAACCGTAAACTAACCTGGATAGAAACACCTTTTTTTGAAGACTAGTTACGGTTGGGTCCTATGCAAAAACCCAACCGTAAAACTGTTACGATTTGGTTATCATCCATGAAATTACGGTTACGGTTGGGTTGGGAAGAACACCTAACCGTAAATGGCGTTTACGGTTGGGTTCGACATGAAAACCCAACCGTAAAATTCTCCGAATCAAAAAAAAAAAATCATCATTTTTTACGTAATTTCATCAAATTTGAACCATTAAAAGACCAAGAGTTTAAGTTAGAGGTATACTTCACTACTCTAGTTGATTGAATCAAAATCTAGAGTTTTTTAAAAAACCCTAGAAAATTTTCTTTCATTTCTTCTACTTTTTCTTCCCACCAAACCAAAAAGAAATTTTTTTTGATTTGATTTGATTTGATTAGGTATAAAATTATTTTAGATTAATTATGATTAGCCTAATCTATTAGCTAATTAGTTTTACTAAAACTAACTAATCAGGGATAGTTTAACCATTATGAAAATACCATGGATAAGAAATTTTTAAAATTTACTTAAAATGTCTCTATTTGGTCTTCACATGAAAAACCTCTCTATGGAGAAGGCAGCCCCTTTATAAACTTATTTATTTTATTACGTACAACTATTGATTGCGTGAAATCTTTTTTATAGAGTGTACTAAACCACTTAGTTAACAATGTAAAAAAAACAGTCATATTTCGTGCACACTCTTAACCGAGTGTTCACCTGACATTTGAGTCCTATCACTGATTAATTTTTGAATTTATATAATGAGGTATAAGATTATTAGCACTGCGTGGTAGACCATCTGTTAATAACTTAAGAATCAAATGAACATGTCAAATTGATACCTTTTAATGGAGTCCGCGCAACAAATGTATTCATAAAATCACATTCCTTGCATTTGATACAATTCTTTTTATAAAGTTAAATAACCGTGCAACATTATTGGCCCAATCTCATTGGACGAATAATACTACAAACATAAGGCTTCACAACCTCCGAAAATTTGGTTTTCAATTAGTAAATACGATCATCATTTGAAGTAATTGTATATAAATTGAAACAAATTACTGTGAGTTAATTTATAGTAAATTTGGAAGATTTGTCATAAACCGGAAGAAAATTGATGGATATCTGAAGAAATGGAAGAAATTTTTTTTTGATATATTCGGTCGATTTTATACAATTGTTTGAAGAATTAGGTACTATTAAATTTTTATGATGTCAAACGATTATATTCGATCGAATTTGATTCAATTAAAAAATAAAATTAATTATTACGTAATACGTAATTTTGATGACTTGGTTATAAATTACTTTGCAGCTTCTGTTAAGCGATATGGTTATAATACTGCTGAATTCTGGGGGGTCATACATGCATTTCAAATTGTGAAAGCTCGTAATATGACTCGCATATTACATTGAGTGTTACTCAACGAATGTTATTAGAGTTGTCTAACAAGCCTTTAAGTACTATTTAATTTCGTTTCTCATATTTTTAGAAAGGTCAATACATATGCAGATATTTTGGATAAATCGGGAGCATTGGTCACAGCCCAACAATAGCGGACAGAACCACCTGGTATGATTCATGTAATGGTGAAAGATGGAAATAATTTTTATTTTGCGATAACTTTTCCGTTTCAGAGGTCAAGTTCTTGCTTTTTCCTTTTCTATTTTTATTTCTTTTGTTTATAAATCGCTCACGGAAGGTTTTGTTTGAAAAAAATGAAAGAGAAGAAAAAACATTTATTTTGGTCCATGACGTCATTCCGATAGGCCCAATTAGCATCTAATTAATATAAAAAAAGTTATATTTTATTTGAAGTCGGAATATCCGCACTACTCATTTGCCAAAGGCCATTATGCCTTGTTATACAGATGAATTGAATCTAATCATGATAATCTTCTAGCAGTTAATAGTGTCCCAAAGTTCGAAACTAGTTGCCATGGTTTGTTATAAGGTCGCATACCAAACTAGTTGTCATTTCGCCATGATTATGGTTCGGGATAATGTTCAACTTAAGGTACATTGTGCAGTTATTCAAAACATCAACTGAAATATGTTGCCAATGTGTCTGATTTTATGCACTCCCTTTAACTTGTGTGCATGTGATATTTCAGTCTTATTCGTTAATTATTAGAGTATACAGAATAGTCAAGTCTATTGACTATTATATGTGATATAAATACATTCTATCTCTATATAACAAATTATTGAAAAACATTAAATTAATAATATTTTCTTTCATTTTTATCTTAATACACAAGATTTATCATGGTATTAGACAGGTACCCGATCTAATCCTAAAACAAAAATTTCTACGAAATTCATCATCAAAGTTGTGATTCTTCTTCACAATCAATATCAATATTTCTCTAAAAGGTATAAGGTCAAACAAATTCTCGTTACCATTCAATGATTCAGTATCCTTTCTTCAACCAAACTCAGGTTTATCAGTTGTTCTTAATCGTTTCTTAAAGTTCTTAGTGATTTTTGTGCGTGATTTTGAAGATTTTTTGAGTTCTTAACTTCAATTTTTAAGTGTTAATTTCGAGAATGATAATTCTAAATCAATATATCGATTCTACCTCCGTTGCTGGTACTATATAGAAATTTGGGGATTTTTTGGTATGATGTTGCTTTCTTATTTGATAAAGGTAATTTGCAGGTACTATTACAAATTATGTCAGTGCTTGATTACTTAGGGTTATCAATTTGAGTTTTTATGTCTTTCAATCCTTTTACAAACATTTGGTTCTTTCCCATTCCGCAAACCCTCATTCACGTTCTACAATATTTCATACCATTTTCTTGGTTTTATCTCTGAAATCCCAAGAAGATGGTCAGTTATAAAGTTTCCATGGGTTGAGTTTCTTGCTTTCTGCTGCTTTCACAATTGGTTCTCGTGTTGAATATCATGGAAGTTTATTGAAGTATACATAACTCCTCTCTAGTTATGATCGTAAATCTCATCATGTCAAGGGAAGTTAAAATTCTTACTGCTTCCATGCCTATGATAGATGTTAAGGGTACTAAAGATTTCAAGAAATAGGTTTTCCATAATGTTCATCTAGATTTTAATCACTTTGGTCTTTTGATTTCCAATACCAACTTCAAACAACTTGTGAATGTTGGTTGTGAATCTATAATTGTTCAATCTGAAGATGTAAAGAAGATTATACCTAAGAATGAATTTGTTACACTTGCTAAACCTAAGAAAATGTCAAGGAAGGTATACTGGATTTGCAAAAGAGTGCAATTGTCAAGTTCATATTTATCTTTAGCTTCCCCAACAAAGAAGAATAATGATGGTGTTGTTGCAATACAGCTGAAGATAATGCTGAATTGGCTCAAGTATAGTATGTCCATGCCGTGCCATTTAAAAGGATGAGTTGCAGAGAGGGGTTCTGTATTCAAGAGTGGAGATGTTTTTACAAGTTCTTCAACTTGGATTTCTCCTTAAGGGGTATGCATTTGTGTTTTGAGTTATCACTATCAGGTAACTCATTCAATTTTCTCTCCATTATCATTCATATTTTTTCAATATCTTTTTCAATACCTAGTATCTTTACATCATGTGTCAATACCTTAAACCTCTTTTATACCTTGTAACATCTGCTGATCAATACGTGTACAGAACTGGTTGTGAGTTTTCTCAAAACTAGCTTCTAAACATCTTTTTCAACACCGAACTTACCAACCAGTCCTAAAAACTTTTTCAATACGCAGTTTGGTCACTTGTTGATCAATATCTTCACAGATTCTGGTTCTAAAAACCAGTTCTAAATATCAATTTGAGTCTCTTAACCAATATAGAACACCAAAAACAATTTGAGTCTCTTAACCAACAGAAAACCCCAAAACAAATACTGGAGATACTACTACTAATGCTTCTACTTTACTGCGTTGACTGGTGATTGTGCTGTATTTCTAAGTATCATAGTTCATTTAATATCCTAATTTAGCTTGTTGCTACTACATCTTGTTGTTGGGGAATGTTATTGCTGCTTGTCAGAATTTTCTCCTTCTTCTGTTGCGTGATGCTTTGTCAAAGTTTGTTGTCCTTGATGCTGCTACTGAAGTTGATGCTGCAGTTTATAGTGTCTCTGTATTTTTCAATACTTCTTTTGTCTACTTTGATGGAAGACCCTACTGCTGACATTGCTATTGGTTCTTTGTTGATGCTGGGAACTATTGGTACTACTCCTGATAGTTATTCTAGTGTTGCTATTTTCTACTCCATCATCTGCTTCATAGCTTGTCTGCTGCATCACCTATTACTTGTGCATCCTCACACTTCGTCTGCAAGTTCAGTTTGTTAAACTTTTCAATAGCTGTTAACTAGTGTTTAGTTTCTAATGCTATGTGTTTGTTTTAGTTTCACATCAAACTGATTGTATGTTATCAGTTTGAGGGGGTTGTAGTTTTTTTTATTTTGTTTGTTTACAAGCTATTACTCTGTTATGTAAGGAATAGCTTGTGGGGGTTATATTAGAGTATAGAGTTAAGTCAGAATAGTCAAGTACTATTATCTGTGGTATAAATACCTCTATCTCTATGTAACAAACTATTGGAAAAACATTAAGAGTAATAATATTTCCTTTCATTTCTATCTCAATTCACATCACTAATTTATTTTTGGGAGCCGACAATTAGACACGAGACTCTTAGCATGGTTACTAGTCGGATCTTTCGTCAACTAATTTATCTAAATCAAATAAATACATCAAAACAATACTCTTCAACGGAGTGTGCCCAAAAATGGATTCATTTAGAAGGGAGCGCATTAAAATGGATTCATTGGGAGTCTGAACTTATATTTTTTCCTCGACTAAACTCATTGAAATTGCTAGTCGGCTTTGTCCTAATTCCTAACCTACCTTTTCCTTTGTAATTATTTGCCCGACACTCACAAGTAAAGAGAGTGTGGCGACAATGCACACACGGGGTGTTTTAGTTATTTAAATAAAAAGGGTGGTTACAGTTATACTTGGTCCCCGCGCAAAAAGAAAATTGTCACTGCAATGTGGATAAGGAAAGATAAGGTACCTCCAAGCTCCTCTGTGTAGACCTTATTCTTTCCCAAGTTTCACATTAACACCACATTGTGTAGTTTGTTCCTTCCATTAGCAACCATGGCTTGTCTTCAACACTTGCCTTCAATTCATCAAACTTCTTTTCTCAATGCGCCTAACAAGGTTCTAATATTTCTTTCACATTTTTTTTCTTTTATTGAAATTTTAATTTGCTTTACATTGCCATTAATGGTTTTCATGCTAATTTCAGGTTGGGTTACAGAAACCAGGTATCGCTACATGCTCTAGAAGAGGGGCTTCTTTTATCGTAAGGGCAGAACAAACTATATCCCCTAGAGCAGGTAAAGCTTCATTTCATATGTAATATCCTTATGTAGGAGAGTTCATTTCAGTGTCAATATTTCGTAGTTTTAGTACTTGTGTTAAAGTTTGTAGGATTTAGGTGAATGTTGGGAGGAAAATTTATCTTAAAAAATCTGCCTAGACACGGCATTGGGTACACTAAGGGGAGACGAGTATTTGAATTTCCGATTTGTAGTCCAGAGAGAAAAAAATTGGCATTACGAACATGACTTTGTATGTTACTTATTATATCTTTTTGCTATGCAGATGTAATAGGGAGACGTCAAACACTCGTTCTAGGCACAATTGGAACTTGTATTTCTCCCTTATTTAGTCCGACTTCTGCAGCATGTAAGTTCAATGCTTCTCTACTTTCCATGTCTATGTAGTTCTTCATTATTTGATGCACACTTAAGTAGTGTTGAAAGCATGCCTGCTGACTGTGCAGCACAGTTGCTGCAGAATCTAAGAAAGCAGGATACATGGGCGTCTTAGACAAGAAGGATGGATATGAATTTCTCTACCCTTTCGGGTGGCAGGTTCTCATCTTAATTGCACAAAACCTTTAGTCGAAGTCCATTTAACCTCTTCAACTTTCTTAATGTCAAGCAAATAGAATTGCCATATTGTTCAGACTTTCTACTATGTATGATCAGGAAGTAAGCGTGGAAGGACTAGATAAAGTAGTCAAAGATGTGATTGAACCACTGGAAAGTGCAAGTGTGACTTTGATTGCAACTACAAAACAAGATATAAGAGACCTCGGCCCCCCTAAAGAGGTTAGTTTATCTTTTGGTCTTAACCCCTTAGTGTATATACATATGGGCTGAAGAATAGCAATAGACTTCTCACTGTTTCTATTGTCGAACCATTCTAGATCTGATTAAAACGGTATTATTCAACGGTTTCAGATTGCTGAAGCACTGATAAAGAAGGTCTTGTCTCCTCCTTCAGAGAAAACAAAATTAATCGACGCAACTGAGGTCAGACTTTATAATTCTGGATTTTAGGAGTTTAGTTATCATAATAAAAAATAAAACTAGAAAAACTTAACAGATCTCCTGTTGTGGTGCAGCGAGAAGTTGATGGGAAAGCCTACTATACTTTAGAGTTCGTTGCTCAGGCTCCAAACTATACCCGCCATGCCCTCGCTGCAATCTGCATTGGGAACGGTATGAAGCTCAGCCGTGAGCTCTTTTTTTTATTCTAGAGAGCTGCAAATATTTGGAATAGGCCATAAATCGGGAACTAGACAAATTTAGAATAGAAATAGAATAGCTGACCTTCGAAAAACTTTTTTCTTTTCTTAAATCCCATTCTGTTTACCAATGACTATGATTCCGCTTTTCATGTGGTGTGATTTGATCTTGGCAGGAAAATTTTACACTTTCACCACAGGAGCTAACCAGAGGAGATGGGAGAAAATGAAAGATAAGTTGCACACAGTTGTTGACTCCTTCAAAATCTTTGAAATTCAAGAGGGTGCCATACTTCCTCCTTCAATGAACTAAAATAAAATAAAAACACCGTGGAACACACCATTTTGCTTCTTGAAATTCAATTCTTTTCATGTTGTCTGTAACCAAATCTTCATCAACGCGTTTCAGTCTGTAATATTCTTTGAGGTCTAAATATTCACTAGATTTGTACCCGTGCTACATACCGGACATGTTTAACTTTTCATCACAGTTATCACCATGTTTTAATTTGGTATGGCGGGATGTTCCACGTGATGCATTTAATTTTGATTATAAACTCTATGATTTCATCTGACAGGATTTACAATTGTAATCCAGCATATTTTATTAGAAAATCCTAAAAAGAATTATTTGACTTCTTGAAGAATATAACAATTTGGAATAGTAAAAAATATATACCCCCGTTAAAGATTTTGATAACACTTTGAAATATAGAGTCTTTATATAGATTATCATAATTACGTTTTCAGTTTGGTTTATACCTTTTTTTTTTGTTTCCTAACGTAGTCACGGTTTCTGAATATGGTAGGTTCACAACTTTGGAAATCGAAATACTAACGAATTCCAAATTGAATTTGATTTTGATGTATGTTCCTTAGAGTTTAAAACACGGTAAAGGAGGGTTTCCCTTTTTATTGTTTTTTTTTCCCTATTTTTTTTAAACCAATCATATATTGTCAAGTGTCTTCACCAAAACTCTCGTTCCACAAAAGCCATAAAAACCTTATTTCGATCAATAGGAAGCGAGAGTTTCCTCACCGTTCAACGTGGAAGCTTTATTTATCTAGACCTTCAAATCTTTAATCTACAATTCCAACAAATGCTACTTATGGGACTGAACAATTGAGGAGCCTATAAAAATGTAGCAATAATGCTTCCACGCCAAATTTAGTCTCTCAACCTAAATCATGGATTATAATCACTACTACAGTTTATTTTATTAGGAGTTTATTTTGATATAACGCAACTGCTTGAAAACAAGCGGATGATTTGTACAGTTATCTGGGATGCTTGTCCAGTTGGACTTCCTATAAAATATATAGGCTTTAAAATTAACATAACTTACATCATGTTTGTTTATTTTTTCTTTTAATTTGATTCGTCTGGATCTGATTTATCTAGATCTGACTGAAATTACCTGACTCAGTGTGTTTGTTTTTCAAGTCAGATCTGACTCAAATATATGAGTCAATGATAGGTCCAATGAGTCAGGGGTATTTTCATACCTGATTCAAATGGGTCTGAATCAGGGGTTAGATCTGACTCAGGTCGCGAGTCAGATTAGACTCAAAATAAAAAATAAACGGTCTGACATCTGAATCGGGCCGAGTCAGATCCAAATACCGAGTCAGCAAAAAATAAAGCCCACTTAGAAACTCCAAACAAAATTATAGTTTATAAAAAATATTTCAGAACAGCATATGCAGCAACCAACAAACGTTTGTGTTACATCTCACAGATGGTTCACCACTGTCTACAGTTATGGTCATGGTCTAATTAATCCAAACTCCGTTTATTTCTTAAAGGTTGAGCTATTTATTTTAAAATTCTGTTTCCTAAAAGTTGAACTATTTCAAAACAAAGAATTTTCCCCTATTTTAATAAACATTCAATGGAATCGTTGGTTAATATTGAAAACAGATTGGAGTCTGGATTAGCCTTAATTAATAGTTTGTTGAATGGGATTGCTGATGACGATAAGATGGTTGTGCTGAATAAGGTTGGACTTCTGCCGACGGCCAATACTGAAGATGAATCATTATCTCCTCATTAATGGGGCCATTGTATTTTGGGGATGAGTTTTATGATTTTAACCCTGTATATGATCATCAATATTACTCCATGATGAATGATTTACTTTCTGATGCTGATACGCAACAATATGATTCTCTGTCATATCTATGTGAAAGCCCTAATACTACTTCAACTGAAATATTATCTATTGATGATTATCTGTAGGGCTCTCTGTTAATGGCCTACGTATTCGTTAAACTGTTTATGGAGTTGTGTGTATTCAAGCCAAGCACTACGAGAGGCCAATTCCCTTGTCCAAACCCAACTACAATGGGTTATCTTTCGGCTATAATGTGGGGATTCCACAAGCCTTGGCTAGTGAAGGACGTATATTTGAGTCGTTCTCTATCCAAGGGCTCTGTTTCCGTAATTTTGATGGCGGAAACTCATATTTGAGTCGCTCTTTAGCCAAGGGCTCTGTTTTCGTAATTTTTGTGGCGGAAACTCACATTTGAGTTGCTCTCTAGCCAAGGGAAAATTACGGAAACTTAGTTTTTATCTCCGAGTTTATACTTGTTTGAACTTTTTCTTTCACATCCAATCTTGGTTATCCATTATTTTTAACGATTGTATTCTCTCTACCGTCAGATCCCAACTGTTATGTTTTTAAGAAAATTGAGAAAAATGTTTATATATAGAAAAAAATATCTTTTCAGATCACTCCAAATCATCTTCTTACAACTTGATTTTTTCTCAAATATCATCTGATCATCTTCTAAAAACCTATTTTTGTTCTATTTTCTTCTTCATCACTTTTATAACAACAATGGAAAAAGTTCAAAGAAGAAAAAAAAAATACAAGAATCCAGAAGACTTTCAACTTGTTACTTTATTTTGTGTTCAAGAGAAAGAAGGAGCTTATAAGGAGGATATGAAATTGTTTTGGTAGCAAGTATTTGTAAAATTCCGGTGGAAATCCTAACAATCGTAATGAAGGTGGAATTCAAAATATCAAAGTTGAAGTGAGTAACTTTATTAAATGTCTAGAAAATGCTACAAAAAAAATAATCTCACGGATTCTACTAACCAAGTAATTTAACTAAACTTTTTTACAATATTTATTTTTTAATTTATGTCTACGATTTTCTTTCTATTAACGTGTACGTTATAATCGCGAGAACTAAATTTTTCAATGAAAACAGTAACCATTCCACTCGCAATAGAGAATATGAGTTACTTAAAGACATTAAAAGTGTAATCGAGGATGGTGGTGTAGATGCGGAAATGGAGGAAAAAAAAAGATTTGATTTCTCCTTTGACAACCCAATATCCTAATACCCCATATCCCTTTTCAAGTGCAATACCTAATAATGATACCTAAATATCATCTTCATCCCATATCCCTCAAACTCCATTTTCAAATCAATTTCCAAACTCGTTTGGCATCCCTTATAGTGTCTTTATTTCAAAAATTTATCCAACTACTACCGAGCAATATCCAAACCATAGTTCGTTGTTTGGCGATGGAGATAGCACCATATCGATAGGAAAACACAAGTCAACAATTAAAATTAAAAATATCACATCCAGGAAAAAATTAGCTCAATCAAGCACACCCTTATACCATCATCATCGCAAGAATCAATCGCTAGCTACGGCAGTAGTCAACTCGTTGAATTTCTTTGAGACACACGAATTTCAAACACACCTCATCAACTCTAACAAAACGAAGTTATGTAAACTTTGTTAACAACACAACAATAACAAAATCGTCTCACTTCCGATATAGAGGAAAAGCGTATAATGAAAAATGATCTTTCGACGCTGGCCTCAAATACAAGAATATATTATGAAATGTAACATAATATAACAATAAAAATCTTATGATGGGTGAGTGCCGGTAAATTTCCTCCCACTACATCACCACAAAACCATTTCAACAATTAAATTTTTTAATTTTTAAGCTGTTGAGGTTATATTTAATTATTAGCTTTTATATATTTTTTATTTAACTTCTTAGCTTGTGTTTTTATTTTTAACTGAAGATATAATTTAGCTTATGTTGTTATGTGAGTGAAATTGTAATTTAGGTTATGTTCTATTTTTAAGTGAACTCGTAATTTAGTTGTTATTTCCAATTTTGAGTAGTACCGGAGTTTATAGTTTCAGTCAATTTCCAACTTAAATTCTAATTATTTGGATTTAGTTTTAACTCTCTTAATATATTCAATTTAAATGATTTTGAATCTTATTTAAAAATATAAAGCCTCTCTAGTGACTATTTTGCAACGGTTACTTTTTAAAACAAATTCATATAAATTAAGGTGTTCTCCACCAAATAACACACACCAGAATCATAACATTTATCCTTTCCGGTGAATCTACAAATATTTTTTGATCTTCTCTTTTGGTATCTGAGAATATCTTTATACCTATAGATATATATTTTGTAGAAGAAAATATAACAATCAACAGAGGTTACGTGAATGTCGCCTTACTGTCGAATTTAATACAATGCCAACTTCTAGCTATTGACGTTCGGAGGATGGTGCACAACAATTTTGAACAATTTTTTTTGAATGTTCATCGAAGAAGTAGGCAAGTTATACAAACTAGGGTTATTCTCATTTTAACGACAATTGAAAAGACGTAGAACACCAAAGAAAGATTTATGGTTACAGAGTTCTTGGGACGATAGTTGAAAGAGCTGTAAATGTTTTTATCACCCTTATTAGAATATTGTTTGTCCAAATATATACTAAACTATTTCTTATGTTTATATTATGTAGGAGAAAATTGCAAGATACATCTACTTTATGAATACCTATAGAGAATTTAAATTCTATGAATGCTACCTAATCTGTATGGCCAACTTTTCAGAGCATAACATAGAAATTACACCCATGGATCCTCCCGAAGATGGGGCCGAAAATTAACACGAGTGATGATCAAGATTTTGTGATTACACCTTCTGTAAACACTCACGAGACTGAACTCGTCCACCAGGGTCACCTGGGGGTTCAAAGGCTTGTACATCTTAAGTGTAACTGTGATTCCTACGAAAGTGAACTAAAATTTAAATAAACTTGTAACCTAGTTGTTGTTCATATTTATTGAACCATAACGACTATATTTTATGATATATTGACATTCAGTTTCAAATTTGCAACTGTCTCATTGAATCATACAACACAACGGCTATATTTTCTCTTGCTGGACCATTTAAATTCAAGTAATCTGAATTCAATTTTAATTATCTTAACATTCCATTTCAAATTTACAACAATATCTTTGAATCATACAACGAATAGTTATTTTGTAATGACCACTTTTAAAACAAATTCATATAATTAAGTTGCTCTCCACCATACAACTCACACCATAATCATGATATTTATCCTATTTATCTCTTTTAAAATTTTATTTGCATCTCCTCTTAAATAAGCATGTCTTTGTATTTTGTTGAAGAAGATATAACAATCACTATAGCTTGGGTCAATGATGCACTTCAACTTGATGTCCTACACCACTAAGTTCTGGCTGTCAACTTTGGGAAGCAGGTTAAAAATAATTAAATTCAAGATTTTGTGAATGTTCATCAAAGAACAAGTCCGGTTACACAAAAAAAGGGTTGTTGTCATTAAAAAAAAACAGTTGTACGTATCCAAAAACAACTTTATTAAATAAGAGCTCCTCTAATGACAGTTAAAATCAGTGTAAGTGCTTTTCATTTACTTTATATATCTTAAAATATTATTTTTTCAATTTAATTACTAAACTAGTTCATGTTTGTTTGTGTAGGAGGAACTTAGAAGACGTTATTACTTTCGGGAGATCAGTTGACAATTTAAATTTTATGAATGTTACATGATCTTTAAAGACTCATTACCTGATATTATCGGCCACAATATCGACTGATAATATCAATAGGATACAAATGTATTTATTAACAATGTATCTTTTGTCCTTTTTTTAAAAAGTAATTTTTCTCATACAGATTCTATGTATGGGGATGTTAGGTTATCAAATGAAACTAGTTTAATTAATATTTTATATTATAAATTCCTTTCATTAAAGCTTTGAGTAACATAATGTACATCTACCTATAAATTATAAAATTACAAAGTTAATTGTGTATGACCAATAAAATACGATATAATCATTTGTCTAGGTGTATCACACCTCGCCGATACAATACCTACACATAATATAACTACCTTGGTCGTCATATAACCGACCAAGTGGCCAAGGATCATAATTTTCCGTCTGAGGTTTTGATGTTGGGGAATATAAGTTGAAAATACGAATAAAACCAAGAAGTCAAAAGCAAAAACGTTTAAAGATTATTAAAAACTAACTATCAAACAAAATGCAACACTTTTGAAAATATCCAACATGAACATCAGCCGCTTGGAGGAAAATTGGGACCCATGCGGATGACACCAGCCGCTCTAGTTTCTTTTGTTAGAATGATAAAATATGTATGGGACTCGTTGTAGATGGTAGGTTTTTGACAAGAGTAAAATAGTAAAATTACGTCTCAAGACTCGAGTCTGAGAAATATTAAACCTCAAAATTATGCTAAGAGTTTTAGAGAAGTGCTTATCCCTGTCCTCTCTCAGGTGCTTACCCCTGTCCTCTCCCTATATGTATGGCATTTACATATACAGTAAAACCTCTATAAATTAATACTCGATAAATTAATAACCTCGATAAAACTAATAATTTGTCCAGTCCCAACTTGGGACCAGTATAAAATTGGACCC
>JAJJMC010002939.1:9272356-9290232 GCA_023531435.1 Papaver californicum
AGAGGTTTTACTGTACGATTAAAATTATTAAATGAATCAATATTCATTACTATACGAAATCATCAGAATGACACTGGTGCTTACTATGCCCTTCCCAGAAATTCAATGATTTTTTACATAAAATCTCAAACTCCTAGATGGATTTTCCACTAGTATAGAGCAATTTGAGTACTGTTTTGTGCTACACTCCACAACTGAATTCCCAAAAATTATTTGTGTCGATATTCAGGCTCAAATGAGCAATATTGGCTCACTAAAATACCTATATAGCTTTATCTAGAAGATTACATATGGATGTATTTGATTAAAGTACCGCAACTGTGCTTAGATTCAAAGTCAAAATTTTGTCAGACACAATTTCACAACTTCTACTAGCTAAACCCATCCCCAGTCACATTAATCCTTGCTTAAAGAGACAACTAATGTGAAATAGGATGAAAACAATGTAAATTTAGGGTTTTTGAAACGCTTAAAAAAATAAGTTTGCAACACTTATAAGCGTCTCAAACAATTAGAGAACACTTTTAAACCCTAATTGGAAAAGGAGACGCTAGGCTTGAAGCATTACAAAGGCTATATCATAAACCATATGGTCTTAGTTTCACGACGAACCATGTGTGTCTTTGACGTAGGACACGAGTAATGCTGATATTACCTAGTTTTTATTTCTAATAGTTTTAGGTTTCCTTGTTGCTTAAGGATTTCATTTGTTTTTAGGTTTAGATTTCCTAATTCTAGTAGTATTTTATTTTTTAATTTTTTCTACAAATAGGCACCTTAGCACTTCCTATTAACGCATTTTTTTTCTTTCATTATTAATAAAAAAAAAGAGAGAGAAGTTTCTTTCTAATTATCGGTGTTCTTAGAAAACAACATTTAGTTGTTTTCCTAGTTGTTTCCTGCTGTGTTAGTTGGTATCAGAGCCTAACCTCGATTTTGATGGTTTGATCTAATGGTAAACGGCGGGGGAGACAACGCAAACCCAATCCCTAATGACGGTGCGAGTGTTGCAGGTGTTGAAGCAATCTGGAATGCAATCAACACTCATACATTGAGGTTCGATGAGATTCAACAGACGTTGAATCAAATCGCAACCAACTTGGCCACCTTACGGAATCCGAATGAAGTTCTGAATCCAGAAAACCGGCTAATCAGAGAAGAATATCCTAGGGATAACCCAACAAGAGGTAGAGGTAGAGGCGGTGGCAGAGGAAGAGGTCGAGTACCGGATAATCTCCAAGCGCATGATAAAGCAGATGAATCTGATTCGGACGATGAGTACAGAGGTAACCAACAAAATCATCAAAGAAGACCTGAGGATGAGTATCGGTTTAAAGCGGATCTGCCTTCTTTTAATGGGAACCTTCAAATTGAAGAGTTTCTCGATTGGTTTATGAAGTTGAAAGGTTCTTTGAGATGATGGAGATAAGTGAAGACAGGATGGTGAAGTTGGTTGCATATAAACTAAAGTCTTCCGCAGCGGTATGGTGGGATCAGTTACAAACTAATAGAAGGAGACAAGGTAAAGATGTTGTCAGGAGTTGGAGAAAGATAAAGAATTTGATGATGGGCAGATTCCTTCCCCCAGATTATGAACAATATTTGTTCCAATTATATCAGAATTGTTACCAAGGTAATCGATCTGTCTTTGATTATACTTCAGAATTCAATAGACTTTCTGCTCGAAACAATCTAATGGAAACTAAAACTCAACGTTTTACGCGTTATCTGAACGGTTTGAAACCTTTGTTGAGGGAGAGAGTCGGGTTGCAAGTATTGTGGAGTGTTGATGAGGAACATAATATGGCTTTGAAGGAAGAGATGATAGAGCGGACAGTTCAAACTTTTAGGCAGTCTAATCGTGTTGAGTCATCCTCATTGTATAGTCAGAATGCATCTTCGAATCAATCTACTCAAACTACTCAACGTTCTGTGCCGACACGCGATGTAAGTAGTACACCAGGAACTAAGCCATCCACTGTTATTCAGAAGGAAGTTCAGAGGAGTACCAATCCTTACCCAAAATTTACACCTTTGATTTGATACAAATGTGGTAATCCAGGACATACGTCTACCAGGTGTCCAGATGGAAGGGGTAGAACACATGGTTGACGGTATAAAAGGAGATCTAGATGAAACATAAGAGAAAGGTGAAGAGGGATTCGAAGACGAAGATTTGGCAGAAGAGGACGGAGAACATACTAACTGTGTAGTGGAGAGAGAGGTATTGTTGGCACCCAAACAGGATTTTCCCACGCAGCGACATAAGATCTTTCGATCTTTTTGCTCAATCAAGAAGACAGTATGCAAGTTAATAGTCGACAATGGAAGAAGTGAAAAACTCATATCTCAGAAGTTGGTACAATATCTGAAGTTACCAACACAGAAGCGGGAGACTCCTTATAATATTGGTTAGATTAAGAAGGGTCTTTTAGAAGAAGTGAGCGAGGTATATTGTATTACTTTGTCCATAGGAAAGTTTTACAGCGAAGAATTGTTATTTGATGTGGTGGATGCTAGTCATGTGTTATTGGGTAGGCCGTGGCAATTTGATGTAGACAGTACATATCGAGGTAAAGAGAATGTTTATTCCTTTACGTGGAAGGGTCACAAGATTGTATTGAGTCCTAAGGTGTGGGACAGTCCCAAAACTTCCAAAGTGGAGGGTACTTCTTTCTTGAAAATTGCAGACTCTGGGGATGATTTTGAGGTCGAGTATAAAGAAGTGGGTGAAATGCATGTTATGGTTTTGAAATCAGTATTATTTTGTGAGGAGCCGAAGTCAGAGATTCCAGAAATCATACATCAGCTACTCGTGGGTTTTAATGATATTATTTCTGATGACCTTCCTAACGAGCTACCTCTTATGCGCGATATTCAGCATCACATTGATCTCATTCCTGGAGCGACTCTCCCAAACCTTCTTCATTATAGGATGAGTCCGAAAGAAAATGAGATTCTTCGTGAGAAAGTGGAAGAACCGCTACACAAGGGGTTCGTACGTGAGAGCATGAGTCTATGTGTTGTTCCTACACTATTAGTTCCTAAGAAGGATGGTAGCTGGAGAATGTGTGTTAATAGCAGGGCAATCAATAAGATTACATTTAAGTACCGGTTTCCTATTCCCCGATTGGATGATATGATGGACCAGTTATCAGGATCACAAATCTTCTCTAAACTGGATCTTCGTACTGGATATCATCAGATTCGTATCCGTCCAGGTAATGAGTAGAAGACAACGTTCAAGACACGAGATGGATTATATGAGTGGTTGGTTATGCCTTTCGGTCTTTCCAACGCACCTAGTACATTTATAAGGGTAATGATCCAGGTACTTCGTCCTTTTATTGGGAAATTTGATGTTGTATATTTCGATGATATACTTATCTATAGCAGGAGCGAGGAGGAACATTTGCAGCACTTGCAAAGTGTACTAACTGTGTTGTAGGAAAATAGGTTATTCATCAATCTGAAGAAGTGCAGTTTTCTCACAACGAGGTTGTTATTTCTGGGTTTTGTGATCTCTTCTAAGGGGATACATGTAGATGTTGACAAAGTAAGGGTCATTCGTGATTGGCCAACACCTCAGACTGTGACAGAAGTGCGAAGTTTTCATGGGCTTGCAACATTCTATAGGAGATTCATTCGCAATTTCAGTATTATAGTTTCTCCTATTACAGAGTGTCTCAAGAAGGGAAGTTTTATTGGGGCCCTGAAGTTGAATCCTCTTTTTCTTTGATAAAAGAGAAGTTGTGTTCTGCACCAGTTTTGGCATTACCTGATTTTGAGAAACCTTTCGAGGTTAAGTGTGATGCCTGTGGAACAGGTATTGGAGGTGTTCTTTCTCAATCCAAGCTTCCAATATCCTTTTTCAGTGCAAAGTTGTCTTAGGCACAACAAAAATGGAGTACTTATGATCACGAGTTTTATGTTGTATTCCGTGCTTTGAAGTATGGGGAGTATTATTTGTTGCATTCGGAGTTCGTTCTTTATACGGATCACCAGGCTCTGAAGTACCTTTACAGTCAGAAACAAATGGATAGCATGCATGCAAGGTGGTCAGCGTTTTTGCAGAAGTTCCCAATGGTAATAAAGCATAAAGCTGGGACACTTAACCGTGTAGATGATGCCCTTAGTCGTCGTGCAGCTTTACTAGTAGCCGTGAGTGCTGAAGTAGTAGGTTTTGATTGTTTGAAGGAATTTTATGCTGAAGATGAAGATTTTAGTGAGATTTGGAAAGAGTGACATGAGAATGAGAAGAGGTTGGTTAAATATTTTCGTATACAGGATGGTTATCTATTATATCTTGATAGGTTGTGTATTCCACGAACTTCTTTACGGGAGAAGCTAATCCGTGATCTTTATGGTGGAGGACTTAGTGGTCATCTCGGGCGTGATAAGACGATAGATTGTCTGCAGGCTAGGTACTATTGGCCACAACTAAAGCGAGAAGTGGGTACCTTTGTTCGTAATTGTTATATCTGCCAGACGTCAAAAGGTCAGTCTCAAAACACCGGTTTGTACATGCCTCTCCCTGTTCTTGATCGTATTTGGGAGGACTTATCTATGGATTTTGTGTTGGGACTGCCTCGAACCCAGCGAGGAGTAGATTCCGTATTTGTTGTGGTTGACAGGTTCTCAAAGATGGGTCACTTCATTCCTTGTCGTAAGACTTCGGATGCCAGTCATATTGTTAGCCTATTCTATTCGGGAAATTGTTTGTTTGCATGGGGTTTCTAAGTCTATCGTGTCTGATCGTGATAGTAAATTTCTTATCCATTTTTGGTTAATACTATGGAAGATACTTGACACGAGTTTGAAGTTTAGCAGTACAGCTCATCCTCAAACTGATGGTCAGACGGAGTCTCTGAATCATACATTGGGTAATTTGATTCGTAGTATATGTGGTGACAAGCCTAAACATTGGGATCACACCCTGCCCCAAGCTGAGTTTGCTTATAATAATGTTGTCCATAGTGCTACAGGGCGATCTCCTTTGTCTTTGGTTTATTTACAAGCTCCTCATCATGTTGTTGGTATTGTAAAGCTCCCACGAGCTCCATGTGTTAGTATTCCTGCTGAGAAGATGGAAGAACATGCTCTATCTGTGCAACTTGAAGTTAGAAGCCGCTAATGCAAAGATAAGATTACATCAGACAAGCATCGACGTTCTAAGATTTTTAAGGAAGGTGATCAAGTGATGGTTTTCTTGCGCAAGGAGCGTTTTCCTGTTGGTACTTATAGCAAGTTGAAACCTAAGAAGTATGGCCCTTACAAGATTACAAAGAAGATTAACAATAATGCGTATGTGGTGGATCTACCTTCTAATTTCGGGATTTCAAGTACTTTTAATGTGGCAGATTTATACGATTATTTTCCAAAGGAGCCAAATCTTTATCATGTTGATAACTCGAGGATGGGTTCTTCTCAAGTGGGACTGACGTAGAACACGAGTAATGGTAATATTTCCTAGTTTTTGTTTCTAATAGTTTTAGGTTTCCTTGTTGCTTAAGGATTCCATTTGTTTTTAGGTTTAGATTTCCTAATTCTAGTAGTATTTTATTTTTAAGTTTTTCTATAAATAACACTTCCTATTAACGCATTCTTTTTCTTCATTATTAATAAAAAAAACCAAAAAGAGAGAAATTTCTTTTCTAATTATCAGTGTTCTTAAAAAACAATGTTTAGTTGTTTTCCTAGTTGTTTCCTTCTGCGTTAGTCTTAGTCTCAACACAAGACTAATGTGTCTTAGTCTAAAAGGACACAACATGTGTGTCTTTTTCTCAAAGACCAAACTTGTACATCTTTGTCTAAAATACCAAACTTGTGTGTCTTAGTTCTCAAGACCAAAACTTGTGAGCCTTAGTCTCAAAGACAAAACTTGTGCGTCTTTGTTTTAAAGAAAAATCTTGTGCGTCTTACTTAAGCCACAAATACGTGCGTCTTAGTCTGGCCACAAACCATGTGCCCCCTAGTCTTAACTACAATACTTGTAATCCTTAGTCTTAACCTCAATACTAATTCTCCTTAGTATAAACACAAATCTTGTCCGTCCTAGAACAATTTCAACACTCGTGCGTCTTAGTATTGGCCTAATAGCTAAGACGTCTTACCCTTTAGCTCATGACTAATGTGTCTTACCCTTTAACTCATGACTAATGCATCTTACCTTAATACTAAACGTAATCCGACTTAGGCAATAGCTCAATGCTAATCCATCTTAGCATTAACTCCTAATGCTTGCTTATTTGGGTTTGCTTTACATGTAGAAGCCTCAAAACCCTAACTTGCCTATCAAAGGTCATACTAGTCAAGCAAGACAAGTTTTTAGTCAAAAGACTAAGCAAGTCTCATTTGACTTAATATTATTAGTAGTACTTAATACTACAAAAATTACACGAGACATTAAATTTCACAAATTAGGGGATATTCACTAGGGTATTGGTCTAGCGGTTTACGGTACGTGGTGCAGCAATGGACCCACTACGGAGAAAACTTTGGAAAGTTCGATCAGCAGTTGAGTAGGGAAGTGGTAAATTGAGCAACCGTCCATTCAACCTCAAACATAGTAGGGAGAAGTTATCAACACTTTTTCCACCTTCTCCACTTCACCGTTACTCAACCATCGACACTTTCTTCCAGAGAGGAGATCAGGTGAACGTTTACAATAGCTATGATATAAATAGATTGAACAAAGAACAAGTCTGAAGTTGAAAAAGATTTTCGAAGTCGCACTCGTAAACAAGTATAATATCGCACAACTCGATCATTCAACCTTCTCATACATAGAATTTGTTCATAGCTATTCACACCTTTTACATCCCATGGAGTATGATACCCTGACCTCAATTCTTCTCTCGCGACCAACCTTTCTCCTTCTTCTTTGTGACTGAAGCAAGACTGGAATGGCCATTGCTTGGTTTAGTCCAGGATTGTACTGATTGATCTCTCGAATCTAAAAAAAGTACTTCAACAGTATAAATGTTTAAGGATTAGACGAATTATCACCTGCTCACCCAATTTTTTTCTAAATTACCTCTTAATTCGTTTTCCAACAAACATTTTAGCGTCCATAGTGGGAGAACAATCTCCCAGTTTCAATTTCTCAAATTTTTGATTTAAATCAGTTTTTAAAAATAGTTGGTCTCAAATCGGGATCAGAGACTATTCTCGACATGAATTCTGCTAGTACTAGTACTGGTACTCCAGATAACACTCCTCAGGTTACCAATGTCAACAATATCACTCCTCCTCTATCTGAGCAGCACACTGAAAAAGCAAGATATGAACAGACTCCTTCTACCATTGTCGATTTATTACATACACATGAAAACCTTGCCAGGACTCAAAACAAAGATGGCTGCAACTCATAAGGAGGTCCTTACCTTCCTCAAGACCCTTACAGAAAAATTAGCGCCAGTAGAGCAGACTAGAAACACTTCTGAAGTAATTGTTGATGCCAACACATCAAGGGGTCATGCTCAAGATGAAGATGAAATTTGTAATCTCCCTAATCCAATGCTAGATATGAGCCATCATCCTAACTTTTTTACTAGTGAAGATTTGGAGCGGCTTTTACAAAGTTACAGAAAGGAAAATTCATCTGTTATTCATCAACACCAACCTCCTTATCCATCTGAGATTCAGAGGATCCCTCTTCATAGGGGATACTCCTTCATTATCACTTTATGATGGAAGAGGGAATGCCCGTGAACATATTTTATGATTCCTGGAATCATTAGGGGAGCATGAGTACAACCATATGTTGCGTCTAAGAGAATTTTCTAAGTCCCTCACTAGAAGAGCATGCACATGATACAATAACATTTCTCCCAACAGTATTTCTAACTGGTGTGAAATGGTTAATGCATTTTACAGAAAATACTTTTTTGTATCTGAACAAGTCACATTATCAGACTTGGGGAGGATGTTTCAGCGAAATGATGAGCACCCAGTGATTATGTGAAGCGGTTGAGAGTTCAAGCATTAGAATGTCATGAGGGTATAACTTTGCATCAATGGAATGATACCGATCTATCGTGTTTTACTAGAGAATTTGCGATTCCAAACATTCTCTGAGTTACATGAAGTTGCCAAACGATCGGCCACTACTGCACCTGCTTTGCTAAAATGACAAGAATTCATGTCAAGAATGAAGAAGAATGAGAGACTCGTAGCAGTCGGCGCCTGGCTCAAAGGTAGTACAACACACAACCATTTATGGATATCGTGACTGAAGGAGGTAAGAGTAAGCTACCACATCGAAACCACAACCCAAGCATATAGCACCACCACCAGTTCCAACTCCAGCACCACCGACAGGCCGACCACCTCGAAGGGATAACCAAGCGGCTACAGATCCACCAATGGCCCAATGTCAATAGCAACAACCAAGAGAAGCCCCAGCAACCATAGATTTCCCTCTTCCAATTGAGGAAGTGTTCGAACTCTTGGAATCCAGGATTGAAGATGGTGTTATTAAAATTTACCTTCCATCCGACGTCCACCAATAGAGCAAGAAATGACGGATATTAAGTACTGCCATTTCCACAAATTTGTTAATTATCTTACAAACAATTGCAATGCTTTGAAGAGGATATTCAAAGAGAGGATTGAGTCGGGAGAACTAGACCTAGGGACTGAAGGCGTACATAAGAACTCTCTCCCTGTCATGAATTTTACTATATCTAAAGATCCCAACAATCAAGTGGTTAATTCCCTAATGGAACGTGTATGTGAACTTATGTACCTCTCAAAGGAGCAAGGCAAGGACTTGTTCACTACTCTTAATCATATTGTGTTCTGAAAGAGACTACCTCCACTCAATGAAGACAAAGCACATATCAAACCTGCACAGATGGGCAAAGAGGGAAAAAATTTGATTTCAGAATTATCACTGCTGTCGGCCTCAGAAATACTGAATTTAGGAGAACCTTAATCGATGCAGGTACTACAATTAACATCATCCCTGTTAAGATACTTCGAGCTATAGGGATCACGTATAATGAAGTTTTCCATGCGCCTACTATCATTCAAGATCATGAAGGAAGGCCTGTGAATGCCTATGGTTACATTGATCTTGAAATACAAATAGAGTCTTTATGTGCTACAACCAAATTTGACATAACAAAAGAGGACCTTGGCTATGACATGATTATGGGATGTCCATGGCTACACAGTAACAAGAGTGTAGCTCCCAGGACACCTTCGTTTTCGTACCCACTTCAAGCAGACTGCTCTGCACCTCACAAGAAGATTATGAAAGATGATCTTCTTCTGTACCTAGAAGAATTTCAAGACTTGGTGGCTATGAAGCAAGATCCAGGAGAAGGTGTAACATCATATGTAGAGAGGTATCGTGCTCAAATAAAACTTACTAAACTCATCTATTTACCACTCAACATTCCTCATACCTCTTATGCCTGGGGAATTGAGTTTGCTGGAAAAGTCGACTCTGCCTTAGTCAGAAGCTATGAATGGATAGCCTCACATCTTCAGTATTTTTCCTAGTGGATGAACCAGACTCCCCTTCAAACCCAATATCGTATTGAGTAATTCATCACTCATATGATGTCCAACCATGGTAAAAAACATCATGGATACTTTCTTGTGACACTACAAGAGTTCCCACATGTGCCGCAAAACCACCCTAAGAGAATTCCAACATGCCAACACGCGTGGAATGATAGTGTTAGCACATAGGTGAAGGAAAACCTTACCAACAACATATATTTAGAGCCAAGCCAATGAGGGTTAATGTTTTTCAAGTAGGGGACTTAGTTATGAAGGAAACAAGACGCAATCGCTGCTTTAAGGCAAACTATGACTAGGAAGGGCATTTCATGATTGCTAGAGCTACCACTGGTGGATACTTTAAGTTAACTGTTGCAGATGGAAAATTGGCAGAAGCTGCAATACAGGAGAAGTGGCTCAAAGAATTTGACGCCTGAAGCATCTGGGGATATTCCTTTAGTTTGTTTCAATTTATCCAAAACGTGTGCAAGACATTTGCATTCATTATCAAATTCCCTTTCAGTAATCAAATTTCAATATCATTAATTCAAAATCCTTGTTGATCTAAAATAAAATCCTTGCAATCATACCTACCAAATATCCAATCATTCAAATCCAAACAAAATAAGAAAAATAAAATAAGTATATTATCTCTCTAGAATAAAAAAAACAAAAGTGCAGAATAAAGCCTAAGGGAAGCTGTCCAACAATTGCCTATCCTTCTTAGAGAAGGCCTCCTTCATATTTTTGAAAGAATCCTTCTTCAACTCTAAATCTTGGGTCAACCTCTCAAATCATGTTTCCCCTTGTTTAATAAGATCAGAAGAAGGGATCACACCTGCTGCAACCTGTGACTCCTTAACAACATCAATTCCACGACCACACCAAGATGTGTTGAATTCAAGGCGGTCACATGCCACCAGATGATACTTCTATTTCCAGAACATCCACTCAGTAATAGTGCAGCAGTCACTGTACACATCATACTTCTTCCATATTGAGTATACTTCTTCCGTATTTGAGTATAAAACTCAGCATACTCTGCTAGAAAACTGAAGCCGCCAATGAACACATGTTTTGGAAGGGGCACACTAAGTGGAGGATAAAAAGGAAGACCTGCATCAGGGTATTCATACACAACCATGGATTTTTCAGTTTCTGTGACATCTTCACTTTGATTTTCTACATCAACAATCATGTCGGAGAGGACTTCCTTAGGTTTTGGGATGAAGAAATAATGGCCTTATCAACTTGTTCCACAATCACTACCTCAATACTACTGCGTTTCTCTCTACTTTCGCCCTGCAGAATTATCACTTGATAAAAAAATATGAGATTTAAACTCCAACTAGAGTTTTCATAGTATAAGTGAATTAGTTATGTGAGTATACTTCATCAAGTATCCAAAAATCAAGCAAATGGCCTGGATGACTAAAAACATGTTTTCACATCAAGCTCATCAGAGGCAATTTTATATTACCATGTACAAAGTCGTGATCTGGGACCAATTGGTAATAAATCTAGGGATGAACTATATAACAAACTCTTCGTATGGATGTCCTTTACATTATACTAAAAAAATCATGTCAATCAAACAAATGAGCTAAGAGATATGATCAAAACAGTCAATTATCTCACATCTGAAAAGTTCCTGAATTCTTCCTGAATTTTTACTGTTTCGTCTTTTCTGAGGCCTTAAATGACCTCAAAACTAAAATTCTTCCGCGTTAGGAAATAACTCATCTCCCATGCATGAAAAATTGGGGTAAATCAAGGAAAACAGATACCTCCTGAAGGAGACTTGAAACCGTCATCGTCTTCATTATAAGAGGAATCTTCCTTCTGAAACAACAAAAAAACACTCATCAATGTTACTAGACGTGTTCATTCAAGATATAAAAAGCAACACAGAGCGATCCACTCACTACAGAATCACTAATTTCAGTCCTTGCTTCTGCTGCCACTCTAGCAAATGGATTCCATTACCCAGGAGAAGGTGTTGAAAATCCTCTAACAACAGACGAGCTCTGAAAGACAATACAATCAATCAAGTAGGATAAATTTAGTCACAATAAACCACGAAGTAAAAGATTCATACTTTTTCAATGTGAGAATCAGTAGTGTCAGAACAAATTTCACCAACACGTTTCTTCGACCTAGTCTCTACTACCTAGGGACTGTCATTGTGTTTTGCTTTCTTCTTCCCACTTTGAGGATTCACCTGACATCCTCTCTAGTCAAAAGATCCATAAAGATATTAAATATATATACATACAAATTACAAGGGAAGACAAAGTAATGAATACTTATTTGAGTTGGATCAGACAATGCTACACGTTTACTAGCAGGAAAAGGCTTAAACATAAGATGGTTCAGCAAGCCTTTATCAGAAGGAGGATCACGTGACTCTGGAAAAAATATTTGAATAAATTCAATAAAGTGATTGCGCACACTTTTCCAATGTTTCTTATACCATGGGGTTATTATTGGTATTCCATCAGAGGTTAAAAATGGAAAAAATTTCTCTTTTATACCAGAACCCTTACTCAAAGACTCAATCCATCCATAGAAAGAGGAGGAGTGCATCAAAAAGGGACATCCTAGTTGAACCCCATCTGACTAGCATCCTTGTCAATGTTACAATATTCTACCCTGTATGACCCCATAAATATTGACAAAAGGTAACCAGGTGTGCATCTCAGCATAAAAGTAATTTCCCAACATCAGCAGTTCGATTACCATATAACGAGAAAATACCATGGCGAGAGGAAAAAGTATTCAACTGAGCTATACGAGGGGTTTGTTCCTAATGATGCAAATTTATTCAGCTTCATCTTAAGGTGAGAACCATCATCGAATATTTCTCTTGATAGCCACAGGCACAAAAACGCAGCAATACTCAATGTGTCCAAAAACTAGCATGATTTCACTTTTCTCGTCATATTAGACTTCACGTCATATTCTTCCATCTTCTTTACTAAATTCATACGAAACTGTTCATCCTTCTCATTCAAACGAAGACCAAGATTTCCCGAGACTGGAAGATGCAGCAAAATAGCCACATCCTCTAAAGTGATTGTCAATTCTCCCCATCTGCATATAAAAGTGTGAGTTGGAATGCACCATCGCGAAAGAAGAGCAACCATGCCATGCATATCCTTCTTGATCCAATGAGCACCATATATTTTAATAGCCTTGTAAATTTGTGTTTGCTTCAACAAAACAACGACGTTATCTTTATCAAGCATACTCCTCAACCATCCATCCTAACCATGCAAAGGAGACTATATAATTTATTTATTTTCCTAAAATCAGTAGGTAAAGCAGTATATTCTCTTTTCTGAAGGTAAAATCGCATCACATGTTCAGGAGCAACTAACGGAGGGTTCACAGCTTCACCCAAGGTTCCGAGGACGTGCATAACATGTCAATGGTGGAATTTAGGATGAGAATAAGAAAACACAAAGAAGTCATCATCCGCACTTAGTACTATCTCTTGGAATATGTCTACATACATAAGTTGTCATGAGAGTGACCTTGTCACAACAGTATTCTGTGTAAAATTTCCTAGCATACGGAGGGAACACACTACTTATGTCTTAGTTTAAATTGTTCGACATGTTTCTCCTTGTAATGTGAAGCGTGTGTTGTTCACATTACTAAATGTTCAGCTGATGATAGAGAAATACAGGTGTTGCTTGGTAGAAGAATTCCCGTTCTTTTAATTGGGGTATTCATCGTGGAACTGAAGTTTTCAATGCTCTCAAGATTTTCTTGTAAGGCTAACCACAATGGGCTCCATATTCAAGATTCAACTTCTCTGGCACGTCAGATTAAATCAACTTCTAACCACTATGGTTATTCCATTGTTGCGCCAAACCATTAGTCGCATTGCGTTCAACCGTTTTCCGTAAAGAAAAAGATGTTTTGTGGCAAATGATTGGGTACAAGACCAGTCAACCAATATCTTTGCGCCCAATCGTTTGCCGCAAATAAAACTCCCTAAAACTCAACAGAGAACTCGATCTCTCTATTTCTCTTTTCTTTCTACAACCTTCCCTCAAAAACACACTCAAATGCATGGCTTAGATCACTAATTTTTGGGGGTTTTGGTTCAAATCGTTTAAATGGGTTTATACTTCTTGAAGATTGGGTTTTATTGATGCTTCTTTGAAGGATTTTCATCCACAAGATTTCAAGGTACGGATTTGAAATTAAACTTATTTTTTTTATTTCTTTTTTATTTCTTTTTTATTTTGATTGATTTTATGGATGAATGTTGTGTTAAATTAATCTTGTGTATTTTGTTAATGTATTTTATGCTAAAGTTGATTGATTTTTGGATTAGGTGCTGGTTTTAGGGTTTAATTTGAGCATAAAATTGAATTGATTTTTCTTAGGTCTTTTTTCATGATATTTGTTCTAAATTGATATTTTGAACATCATTGGTAGTAGTTTTGATGATGTTTGTTGTGTAATTGACATTGTAACATGATTGAAATGGAGAAAACTCTTTTTGTTTCATTTGTTGATTGTGTATGCCTATTTTTGCTTCATTAGATTATGGAGAGCATTGATTTGAGCCAATTTGAAGTATTGTCCGAAAGAAATGGCAAAACAAGACATAAATATAACGATAGCTTAACCGTGTCATGGAACTTCAAATTATGAAAGGTTGGAAAAGTGTGAATGAGTATTACAACATAGTGGTACATGATACTATCATAGCACGTTTGCTTGTGACCAATGTGGTTTTTCTTCCATATTTGAATTCGATTTCAAGAACAATGACCAGAGATTATGTGAAGCCATTTATGAGAGGTGGTTCAAGAAGACTAAAATTTTTCATTTCGTGAGTTTGAGATAGGTATTCCCATTGGAGGAGATAAGAGAATTTCACAGCTTCCAAACAAAAATTATGGAGCAAAAGAATATGAAGCTATGAACGATTTATATTTCACGGGTGTGTTAGAACATTACCATTATAGAGTAGAAAATGGACTTGTTCACGCCAAATAAGAGTCAAAGTCAAATTTTATACTTTGTTCACACTTGGGATATTACATTGAGAGTAGAGCAGGAAAACCCAATGGAGAGATTTCCAAGGAATTAACTAGAATGTTCTTGCTTTGGTGTATTGGTCGATTTCTGTTTGCAGACGCTACTGGAAGAGTTACAAAAAGGTTGGTGTATAGTGTTGCGTAACTTGCATGATATTGGGAATTATGATTGGGGGAGACCTTCCTTGGTTAATTTGTATAAGTCTCTTGACATGTGGTCTTCATACGAGTCAAAATATATGGGTGGGATGTGGATGATCTTGGAATTCTGGTACTACTATTACTTTCATAACTGTCAACCAGTATTGAAAAACACCTTAGTTAAGACTTAGATTTCCACCATGCCATTAATCTTTTCAGAAAAGAAAATGTAGATAAGAATAGACAGAAAAATATTTACAAACATTCTATTAGTCAAGCCCGTGCTCAGATTGACATGAGAACCGAAGGTATGGTAATTTGGCACCATGGAGACTTGATAGTTCACACAGTCATTCACCAGAGTTTCTGTGACAGACCGGAATTTTTTTGCTTCCAATAGGTCGGGTTTCGGTCCATTAGGCCAGCTCCAACTTCCCGATACGCCACTCAAGAAACCGAACTTTTAAATTTTTCGAACCAATTCGATCTTACCAAGCAAATGTTCATCGATTAAATTCAAATTTCTTTATAAGCATGCAACCATAACTTTTATATTTCAAGGGTCATCGAATCCTTCCAACTGCTTTACAGTTTTGATATTATTTTTGATATTTATCGATACCAACAAATGATATGAATTACCTATCATCTCTTATAAAACCCAACTTAAGATACTGAGACTCTGCTAAACAGAAATCTCACTGATTTGAGGGTTAGGATTCTCTGATCATATGTCCTTCACCATAGTACTAAGAAATCCCATGATATCCGTCGTGAAGTCAATTGGGACCTTCTGAGCATACGTCCTATACCGTATACCCCGGTATACCAAAAGAGTCCACAATTTTTTAAGGGTCATCGAGTCCGACAAATGATTTCCATCGCTTCTATTGTGAGGTTCTCTTACCGTCGTTACAGCTAACGATCATCGTTACAATTAATGGTCTTCCTGGTTGCCACCCGAAAGTGGGAGCTAGCAGGCCTGACAACACACACGTTCCAGCGACGGGTGGGGATGATCAGTCCCGTTGTCTACCACCGTTCCAGCGATGGTCTTCCAGATAGCCACCTGTAGGTGAGAACCCCAGTGGGCTTGGCAATTCACAGTACTAGGTCAAGCTCAACTGACTATCTTTTTCAAATGATATGAACTACTCAAAAGAGTTAGTAATCATTTCTAGATGGATGATATGAACTGCCACTATAGGTAGTAACCATCCCTTCTCAGATGATATGAATTACCTGGAATGGTAATAATCATCTCTATCACACGTATCAGACAGATGATATGAATTACCTAGTATGGTAATAATCATCTCTTATCGCATGTTTTGTACATTTATCAGATGATATGAATTACCTTGGATGGTAATAATCATCTCTCACTAAGTAGTATGAACAGCCAGTAATTGGACTGCAACTACCTCGAAAAGATTGCAATCATCTCCAAATAAATAGTATGAACTGACGCGCAGCAACCAACATTTTTAGATGATATGAACAATCTTGTGTTGAACCAAAGAGCAGCTACCTACGTACCCTCTCCGTAGCTCGAAAGGATCAAGCACGACCGTAGTTCATCAATATTTGTTAGATAGTATGAGCTACACATAGTGGTAGCAACCATCTCTTCTCAGATATCAAGTAAACCGATTTCATTTACAGTGTACATAATGAATTACGAGTAGAACCCTACTCTGAATAAGCCAACGGTACCCAAAACAATCCAAATTTTCCAAAATGCCAACTCACAACTTATAGCCATCAAGTAAATTGATTCCACTTCACCGTTTAACAATCAATGGGAATCAAATCTGACGGTTACAAGATGAAACCCATTAGCATAGCAGTACACCCTACCATTCACTGGTTTTATGCCATGTCCAAATTCCTGCGCAGGTTCCAGTAATTAGCCCACCCAAGATGGTTCCCATAAATAGAAATGCACCTGAACAGTCGTATGCAATAAGCGCTTCAACACCAGTTGATTGGAAAAGCTCCCACGCATCCCTCGCAAATCTTGGATCGAATTCCCCTAATCTCCCATCGCAATGTCCTGATAACAGCCGTAAAGAGCGATCCATAGCAGATGTGAAAGCACCAGAAGTACCCACCAGCGTCCACCGTCACCAATACTTGTAGCAACAACACCAGCAGCACCAAATGGCCATATTACCATCCATAAAAGCATGACCATCATAAATACACCAGTTAATGTCAAAACTTCGGGAAGGCACCAAACCATTTTCACAGCTCAATAAGTGACTTCACGTCCCCTTAACTAAATGTCATCAATAAGTGATTTCATTCAAGGATTAAGGAAAGCTACAAAGTCGACATATCTCTTCGATGACAATAGTCATAACAAGATCTAATTGGTTAATCTTTAAACACCAAAAAGCTGCTATCTTTTCACAAACCTTATTCTTAAACAGCAAAAAGGCAAACACCCAGATTAACCTAAACAGATAAACACCACTATATTACATCCAGACAAAATCAAAGGTTCTCATGTGCACACACTCAACTGAGATATTTAGTGAGAGTTGTTTATTGACGTCAGACAAAATCAAGTCTTACACAATAAGTTTGCTGCGACAACAGCAGCTGTACGGATATTGAAGACATTGTATTTCTGTATAGGCTAGTTCCTAGACTTGCCCTTTTGAGCTATCGTTTGCATTGTGCACTACTTGCCAATACTTCTAAAATTCAATCCGACCAGAAAATGCTTTTAACTTAATTTTTTTCTTTTCCAACCAAGTGATATACTATACAGCCGTGTATGAATGAAGAATACCAACACTGAGTGAACTAGTGGCACCAAAACGTACTACCTTACTCCTCCAAGGAAATTCAGCTACGCCATCAAAGTTTCAAATGCAGTAGGACTCATTTATATACAGAATGTAGTCACGATTTGTCTAATGTTTTCAGTACTAAATCTCATCCAATCGACTTGAAATTTTTACAGTGGCTTTATGACTCAGGGCACAATAGCATATTCAAAAATCATCACGTTCTAACGGTTCATTAAATAGATATATACATCGGAAGTTGACTGATCGTACTACTAACCTGTAGAAATCAGTCCAGATTCGCTCATGCTTTGGGGTACAGTAAAACCTCTATAAATTAATACTCGATAAATTAATAACCTCG
>JAJJMC010002939.1:9299050-9465407 GCA_023531435.1 Papaver californicum
CAAAACCTCAAATCTCACCCTTTGTGCTGATTCCATCATAATATTCCTGAGGGCGGTGTATTTCCCCCTGTCAACAATATGCTAATAAGAATTTTGCCATGAAAACTGATTACTCTTATAGGGTGTTTGGTTCAACTTATTGGATTCCTAGAATTGGATTCTCAGGGAATCCAAAATTTTAAAATTGACATATTTTTATGATTATAATTTCCTCAAAGAGGAAAAAGAGTATTAAAATGATTTGAGACATATCAATTACCATATAATTGAATTATATCAACCAAACAATAAAATTTACCATGTAATTGAATTATATCAACCAAACAATAAAATTTGATCTAATTCTAGAAATTGGATTACCCTGTAATCTAATTCTAGGAATCCAATAATCCAATAACTTAAACCAAACGCCCCATTAGATTGCGAAAAAGGAATATCTCGGTCTAAAATGAACTGAATCATTAAAACTAAATATAGACCAATAAGAAGGAAAAGTTGTTCGAAATTGTCAACAGAAATTTGTTGTTCTATCTCTCTACTATAACTCGCTAAACAGAACACAACCTTAGTAGGCACTTTGGTGAAAAGTTTCCTTGAATCACAAACACCTGCTTTGCATCTAGATAATACCGATCTTGTTAGCCACATCCAATGCATCGTAATCTGGAGTCAACCTAACATAGGCCTTCTTGGTTCCATCAGGCCTGAAATCACAAGAACACATACATTAAATTAGCCTAAAATTTTCATTTACAGAACAAGATATAAATTAAGTAGAAAATGTTCGCATTGGACACCTATATTCTACAGCATCATTTAACCACAATATAAACTAAGCAGAATATGTTCAAATTGGAAACCTGTAATTTACAGCATTAATAAACCACAACTCGAAGGTTTATAATTTACATAACAAGTACCAAATCAGCACATCCCTTAACCAAACTGTGAAGTTATACAGTTAATATATAACATATCTAATTGCTAACAAATAAAATAACAATTAATATATAACAGCACATCTTTTAACTAATCTGTGTAAAGCCTACAGTGAAATTTTGAAGTAGTCTGATTATAAAGAGTCAGCTCAGACCAGCTGAACCATAAAATTAGATACATAACCATTAGTTGTTTATTTAAACTATTCTAGATCATGGACCTGATAAACTCTGCATAGATATCTTTTCAGAAAATAAACTGTGATTTTACAAAAGGAACAAAATTGATGGCAAATCAATCATTTGCTACGAGTAGAAGGGCTCACCTAATCAAGGTATTCACTTTCTTGGTCTGAATATCGTACATCTTCTTAACTGCAGCCTTAATCTTCTTCTTGTCTGCACGAATGTCAACAATGAAAACCAAGGTGTTGTTGTCCTCGATCTTCTTCATTGCAGACTCGGTTGTAAGTGGATATTTAAGAATCTGGTAGTGGTCAAGCTTGTTCCTTGGAGGTGCACTGATGCGAGGATACTTAGGGTTCCTTTCCTTCTTCAAAGTCTTTGGGCGATGGAATGTGACTGATGTCCTGATCTTCTTAATCTTCTTTTTCAAGGATGAGGCACCAGATTTAACTGCCTTCGCAGCCTTCACAGCCTGAGCCTTTGGGTCTCCTTTCTTTGTAGCTACTGCATAAGATTAAAAACACCTACATTAGAAGTTGCGCCTGTTGGAAGATACAAGAAACAATAAACACAGTTATCTCATCATCAGTCGCATGTCCAACAATGTGTTTGTCATACATGCAACAATGTTCCTCAAACCAGTAATTTACAACTATATTCAAGATTTCGTCTCTTACATTACAGAAAAGAATTGTGCTAGACATTGAACAGGACTAGACTTTCAAAATAGGGTTTAGTTGCTTTCGCAGGTTAACAGGTAAGCTAATATGAATACCAGAGTCGAAAATTCTAAAATAGACAAAAGAAACCCTTTTGGGGTGAATGTCATGAACCACGTAGAATTTTATAACACCTTCTTGATATTTCTTTGGTGAAACACCTCGGACACATCGCATTCACCCCAAAAGGGTTTTTTCTGTCCATTTAGGGTTTCCTGATTTACTATTCACCTTTGCCTTATAGTTCATCAAAACACACAGAAGAATCTACTAGAATCTGCACTTAACTGCCCACTAAATAGATCATTCCATAACAACTCTATTTACTTTAGTTATAGTTTCTCTCTAGGAAGTGGAAAAAACTATTACAAGGAAGAATAGTTCCATAGGTAGTGAGACAGAAACAAAGGGGAAACCCAAGGGTCAATATTAAAATGACTCTTCTATCGAAAACAAAGTCACGTTTAACTAGATTTGCAAATATGTTAAGAGTTTTCAACCATCATACGCTTTACATTGATATTGACTATCAAAGAACAGCACCATTAACATCAAATCTAGCTAAACAAAAGAATTAAGAATACTTTTGGGAGAAATTAGTACCTTTAGCTGGAGGCGCCATTGTTTCCTAGCAAAACTTACTTGAACCTGTTAAAACCCCAAACAAAATCGTTAGTCCGATCAATAATCAGCTAATCCAGTAAAGAAGGAACACGATTTGGGAAAAGTTCTTCAAGGGTTTTACTTGAACAGACCTTTGAAAGAAACTGCCGCTAGGGTTTCAGGACTGATCGAAGAGGAGAATGATATATGTTTCTAATTACAGAAACGTCCTTTTTCTTTAGAGTATTTGCTCTGGGTGGGACAGCTAAGGCCCTAAGGCACACTAGGATGAAGCCCAATATCCTTGGGCCTAACTCTTGCAATCCGAATAGGATATTTGAGGAAATTTGTTTTATGGGCCTGAGGGCATCCACAATGGTAAGAGCATTACCAAAGACCAAATAGTAAAAAATTTACTCTTTAGTCCGGTCCAAAAACAACGGGTACAGGACTATAAATGATTGGGAGGACGGCTAAAGTAGCGCATGTTGTTGGCCGGTTGTTTAGTGTACTGTCTGTTGACACGGGCGTACGTCTAGGATTACGCTTGAACGGGACCGACCAATAGAGCAACGTTTGATGGCAGGCGTAACGCAGAACAAACGTCTGATGATAGACGGACATCTAAGCACACGCCTCAGAGACGGGCTTGTACTGGACGAATGCCTGATGGGGCGGACTCATAGCCTACCGCGCGGAAAGTATCTCACACGTGCAGCTGGTACGTGTGAATGGTGAGACGAACGAACGCTTAACACTACGCCTGGTTTGTCAGGCGGACGTCTGGTTAACCGCCCGTTTCACCAGGCGGATGTCTAGGATGCCGCCCAAAATAATATGCATTTTGTTATCTCTATTGTTTAATCTGTTTGTTAAACAGAGGTGATAATCTTTAGTCTGTTTAATCTGTTTGTTAAACAGAGGTGAATCATATCTTATTAGATTATTCTATTATTTAACTTTAGATTATCTCCACATTAAGTGTTTAACTTATTGTTTAATTTTAGTCTGTAGTCTGTTTAATCTATTGTTTAACTTTACTAATATTAACTTTAGATTAAGTTCTACCGGACGTTTAGGATGCCGCTTATAAGAGGTGAATCATAGGCGGACGTTTAGGATGCCGCCCAAACTCTGGAGGAGGTCTAGCATATCGCTTCAATGGGACGGTCATTTGGTTACCGCCTGTTAGTGGGCGTGATCCTAGAAGCCCGCTTCATCAGGCGTAATATTGGTTGTACGCTTCATCAGGCGGAGTTTTCGATAACGCCCATGTTTTCAAGTGTTATCCTAGACGCACGCTTGCCACCATACGGTTACCTACATATACGCCTAGCCCCAGACGGTTACCTACACGTCCTCCCGACTATATTTCGTTTGGTCCGGAAAAAATACCAAAAATGGTCGTGAACAGTGAAAAATCCGGACCAAAGAATCTTTCTTCTCGTCCCGCTGTGGTATGGTTTTGACGGACCAAAGACCATAAATGGGTATGGTCCGTCGTTTGATCCATCCATTGTGGAGGCTCTAACTCTTTCACCTTATTCCACACAGAAGGGGGATTTATTAAAGACTAATCGATGGTGATGAACTTAGGGACAGAATAGACTTGGATGGGGATATATCAACATACCCTAGGTAATCATAAAATCTTAAATTATCATTCACAATAAATTCCAACTGAGAAATAAATATCCACAATACCCCTACTATAATTTGGACTAGATAGTTTTTAAAACTCCACGGTGTCATTTCTCCCACGAGCATCAACAAACTAGACAAGGCCTTTAAAGCTAACCCATATAGTTTTAAGAGTTAAGCCCAATATCTTCGGGCCTAACTCTTATAACAAAACCATCAATATGTATAAAATAAAGAACTAAATAAATGTACATTAAGATATAAAAATGACGTGTTTATATACTCATCAAATACCTCCGAATCTATATTTGATTAGTCTTCGAACCCTAAAAAGGCTACTGAATATATAAAATTAAATAAAATTATTTTGTAGTAATTTCAATAATCTCTTATCCTAATATATTTGATAATTGCTAAAAATGCCCATGTTTATTTGTGTTATTGAATTTAATTAGTTTGGCTAATCAAGTGTTATTTATTATATTAGATAAGTGACTTTTGATTAATAGTTAGTGTTTAAAAATAAAAGTTAGATATTTTTATTTTAGAGAAAAGAAGAAGGAAAGAAATACTATAAAACCCTTGAAACTCTGGTTTTTCAACCAAAGTTAGAGATTCTAATGAGAATTTTGAGTTAGGTAAAACCTCGTTTCACGATTCGGACTAAGTAGTCGTACCTCATAACAACATTCCCATTATGGTTGATTTCTTAGATAATTAAAAAAAAAATTAATCCAAATTCAAATTCAACCTTCTTATGAAACCTATTATGAGAAATCAAACTAGATAAATAAAGAATCACATGGTCAAAAGAGTCAGATATACCATGTTCAAACATTAGGAATACGACATAAATCGAGAACTATACTAATTTTAAACATAAATAACTAGCCTTAGAAAATTCTTCTCTTGTTTTCTTAATTCTCATTTTGCTTACCAATGACCATGTGATGTAGGGCATCTATAAGATTTAGATTAATATTTTTATTATTTTCAGATAATTCTTATTTTTATAAATTATTTTTTTAAGAAATTATTTATTTTTAGAATTATTTATTTTTTTAAGTTAGGTTAATTAGGTTTATATTTATATTGTTTTCCTATAAAAAGGGACAAGTCTATTGTTGTTTAATATCAGATTAAAATTATTTAATGAAAATATGAGTTAATCTGACTTTTCTTTTACACTAATATATGTATTCTACACTTTCGTTCTCCGTCAAGTGACATTAACAACCTGTCTTCGATACTTTTGTTCTTTTCAATCTAATCTTCTTAAATCATTTTGTCTTTTCTACCTATCTAGATCTCCGCATCTATTCTTCTAAACTCTATTATCAATTATCCTTTTTAATTTTCTAATAATCTCAACAAAGAAAAAAATAAAAAAAATAAAGACGGCCCCATTTATCCCATTCTTGGCCATTTCACAAAACAATATACAACTCCATCTATTATCATAGACGAAGACCTTTTTACAACAACTACTCCGAGATTAACATCACGTTACTGTACCATGCTTACTACAGAAGTCGCAACCGCATAAATCAAAGAGGTTTTTTTCTGCATTAAGAACAACCTTTACCATAGTATTAAAATTAAGGGTTTAACTAATACTGTTAGAGTAATTTTGAAGAAACCTCAGAGAGTTATTGCATTGAGAGCACAAATTGTAGATGGGACTTGGTGTTTTTCTGATGTTGTTAACAGAATTCTGCTGAGAGTTGAAGTTGATGTTAACAAAATTCCAAGACCTGTTGATGGTGGGGATATGAAGGTCTGGATGCCAGAGAATCTTGGTAAGTTTACTGTAAGATATGCGGCTAAACAAGTTCGTGTGCATCACGAGGAGAACTACGAAGGTTATAAATATGTTGCGCACCTACAACAAGGAAATGCCGTTTCTTTTGTTGGTAGACCTGATATCCTCGATTGCATTAAGGAACATGGCATTTTTTATTATCGTTTTAAATAGTTTTTCAAGTTTTTGGGGTTGCTTCAACCCATTTTTCTTGTTTCTTCTGTAATTATCAATAAAATCTTTGACTTGGAAAAAAAAGAGAAAATATGAGAAATGCCTTAAAATGGGGGGTCATCTTGGAGAAATGTTTCGGATTTGGGAAAATGCCCTAACCTGTTAGTATTTCCGTTAAACGTACGCGTGCAAATCGTCACGCGTCAAAATTTGGGTGTTTTGACATGTTTATATTGAAATTTGTATGTAAAAATTGGGGGTTTGTTGTTTGAAATTGATAAAGAAATTTCAGATTTTGACATGTATATCAGGGCTAAATGGTTAGGGATGTTATAGTTAACGAAAATACTAACAGATTGGGGCATTTTTCTAAATTTTAAAAATCCGGGGCATTTCCCCAAGATAACCCCCATTTTAGGGCATTTCTCAATGTCTCCAAAAAAAAAAACCCACCATAGACAGTTAAGAGTATTGAAACTATATTTCCTTACTTATTTATTTTTTTGCTTCTTCAGGAACAACTTCAGAAGATTTGGACTGACAATATATACGGATACACATTTGAAATGTATGGAGGGGTTTAAGAGAACTCTGTCTCTAAATTGTTCATTAGAGAGGCCTCCAATTGATCAAGATCATATTAGGTGTAGTTCCTAGCTTTTAAGTTTCTTGGGAGGCAGGATAATCCCCGTCTTCAGGTAAATCTCTTTACGCAGAAATTGAGTTCTTTTTATTCCTTCATTTTTTGACATAGTAGTACAAGTTAATGGAGTAAAAACTGATTCAATTTACCATTTAAACAAAATATAGGGATTTCTTTTGTATGTTAGTTTTGTATAATCTTCTTGATTGTCTTAACAGTTTGAGGCATCATGCGCTCTTACAAACATTTGTTTTGGAACCTCAGAGAATACCGCCGAGTTTAAACGTAATGTTATCCCTGGATTTTTAACACTTCTCAATTCCCATATTATTGATATTTTAGAACGGATAACTAAATACACTAATAGACATAAGGAATGTAGTTTCTTAGTATTATTTCTTCTTTGTATTTCTAAGCGTGCTTTGTCTAACCGAAGTGATGAGATGCGGTGATGTTGGTTACTAACCATGTGTAAGTAAACGGAGCTTCGAACTAACATTTTTTTATTATTAATCTAAGTGTTTGTGCACTTGGAAGTGTTATTGGTGACTCGCATATATGGCGAGATGTTGTTATATAGCAGGGCCTTGATGCTTTTGGTGACTCTATTGAATAAGTCCAAAAATCGGGAATATATAAGTTCTCTTATGTTGGGAATAACTAGAAGAGTCTGTCGGACAGTGTGCAATCTTTTTCGGTCCCCAACCTATAGTTTTCTCCTGGCGAAGTTAGTTTTTTTAATGTGTAGAGAACTATATGTTATTCTGATTTCACAAGTTAATTTTACTATGTTGATGATTTTTATGCATAAAGAAAATGTATAGTTCTGTCACTTGAAGTAGTTTTACATCTTACAAAAGATCACAATACTATACTTACGGATCTGTGCTGGGCACCTTCTAATCTTTCTGATGGCACAAACCACAAAGTTCAAATTGTTATTGATCATGTTTCTATATCCGACTTGTTCATTTATTGGGGTAAGTTTCATTTTGATGGTTTACTTTTATAGCATTTGTTGGGTGGATATGGTACTTTTAAGTTTTATGGTTTATTTTCGCAGTCACCAATCTTCTGCTACTGTAATTTTTATTCTCCGCACAATAGGGAATATTGTTACGGGAGATGAGTTTCACACCCAAATATGTATTGACGCGACGTTGCATTAAAATTAATTAATTTCGATTGTTTCGTTTTCGTTCTCTGTTTTGCTTGCATAAGTTTTTAGTAGTTAATTAAAAATCTTGAATTCTGACTTGTATTGCTCTGCATAAGTTTGTACTAGTTAATTGATCTTGATTTCTGTAATATGTGATATGAGATTTGTGGATATGAGTTTTATCTAGACATTATGCAATTTTTTCATTGACGTTGTCATTAGGAAAGATAGCCTTGAAGTTACAAGTGTTGCCAGCTGTTTAGAGGGCCTTGATGATGTTTCGTAGCTATGTAGTAACAGGGTCAACTCGATAAAGTGAAATTGATGGTAGAAAATACATGAGGACCGGGACTTGTAGGATTAAAGGAACTTGACAGTAAGATAAGAGTCAAGTTGGAAAAAATTCTGGCTTATTGGAAGTGAGAATTATTATCCAGAAAGTTTTTGTTTGTGAAATGTCCCTTATATACGAGTAGTATTTTATGTTATTAACAAAAATAGAGTGGTATAAATATACATCAGCAAATAAGTTATTATTATTATGCAAATAACTAGAGTATTTGCCTAGGATGAACATGGATATTTTCTCTTAATTTTGCGCATCTTTTACGTTTTCATTAAATAAGAATCAACAACATTTTTCAAACAATGGATTTAAAAAAAGTAACACAGCTTAACTATGTAGCAACAATGGGTTGAAAATGAAGGGGCGTAACTTATATTACAATTTTCCATGTTTTGTAAGAAAAATATTACATTTTTTGTGTGTTTAACACACGAGAATTTTATAATTAAGTTAATATTATAACATATATAGATACACTGTGGCAACATAAATTGACCCAATTTTATTTTTTTATATTCTTGTATTCTATATTATATGGAAGAATGGTGTGTATGATGGACAAAAGGCATCGGTGATTCTTTCTAAGTCGACGACAGAGATTATCCCACGGCCCGACGAAACATATCACATAAAATATGAAAAATATGAAAAATATGATATATGTTTACTGTGGCGAAGTTGAAAAATCAAATAATTTGCTACTCTCAGATACTTGGGATATCATTATAAATGATTCCTTAAAAAATGTTTTGCATTCTCTAAACCCCTTGATTCTTTCACATTTTACATCGAGGTTCCCATAGATGATATCTTTAAAAAAAATATATATACGGAGGAGATAAGTAAAATAATCTATACAAGTTATGCTTGAAAATAGCATAAAAATTCGTCCTTGATAAGAAAGGAAGACATAGGCAATGTAAGATTTGCATTACCTACTTAAACTCTTTATATGTCTCTGTTTTAGGGTGAAAAAAATATACTGCAAAATGATATTTTCTGGTAGATTCGAGAGATCAAGTTCGAATAGGACGGGCCTAAACCAAGAAATGATCGTTCACGTCCTGCTTCGATCACAAAGGTGGAAAAGATTGAGTAGGTATTAGGGGAAGAAGCAAAGAAGGTTGAGAAATATCAGTGTGATGAGTAATTGCAGTGTGTAAAGAAGAATGGATTATCTCTGGGATGAATCACTAATTTTGTATATCTTGTCTCTTAGTTCTCTCTTGTTCTTGTTTCGGGTAGATGAATCCATCTATTTATAGTTTATAGGAGACACGCTAGTTTCACGTAAATGGTGGAAGTTATAAAAAAAAGTGTAGTAGTAACGATTATGGAGATTGTAGTGGAGTCATCTCCGAAAAATAGGGAGGACTTGTATGACCACTACTCCTTGTTGTCTCAATTTCCCTGTAACCGTCCCACTACTTGTTACCTTCTTATTTGTGGATGTATTGCCACAACACACAATTGTCGTAGACCGTCAGACCAATACCCCGATGAGAATCTCCCCATGTGTTGTATTTGATATCTCGTAGAAAAATAGTAGAGTCGTGAACCACTAATATTTTGATTAGGTCAAGTCAAGTCAATAACTTGTTAAGTCAGTGGGGCAAGTTGCACAACTCACTGAATTGATAATCGAACTGATTAGTGTTAGGTTTCGTAAATTTAATGGTCATGTACTAGCTCTGGAGTAACATGGCGTAATTTTAATATCCAGAAGTCATATTAGAAGTGAAAAGGCGTAAATTTTGAAAGTGTTTGAAATTGAGATTGCGCAGAAGTTCTCAAGGACCAGTCGTGGCACACTTAAGAATCCATATAAGAAGCCTTAATACATACCCATATAATGTTAGCGCTGGCATTAGGCCAGTGCTAAGAAAAGATAGTGTGTCACTAAGGGAAACAGCTAGTAGAGGCTAGAGCTAGCGGGAATATCATGTCCCTGGGGACTCTGCTAGGAAAGGCTAGCGCTAGCTTCTTTGCTAACAAAGTTGACGCGTCCCTGGGGACGCTACTAGTAAAGGCTAGCGCTAGCTCAAGCATTATCGAAATTATGGCGTCCCTGGGGACACAGCTAGCTCCAATGCTAGTGAAGTTATCACGTCCCTGGGATGATGCTCGCATAGGCTAGCGCTAGCTCCAATGCTAGTGAAGTTGTTGCGTCCCTGGGATGCTGCTAGCAAGGCTAGCGCTGGCAAGATTATCGCGTCCCCGGGGACGCTTCTAGGCAAGGCTAGAGCTATATTTAAGCGTTGCTAGTGCTAATCTTGTGCTAACGCGGAAGAAATCTAGGGCTAGCTTAGCACGGGGAAATAGTGCGTCTTTGGAGGTATTTCTTTTTGATTGTGGCGCGTCCAAGAGGAACAATGCATAATTTGTGACTTGTCCTTGCGCAAAATGCTAAAGTGCCATATTTTAGGCTCGGGACAACATTTTGTGATATACTCTTTGAAAACGAGGCGTTAAGCTCAAACGTGTCTTTGGGGATCAAGCATTAGCTATTCCCAGATTCGATAGATGTTATTGTAACATCAATACGCATTCAAGACAAGTTAAAAGAATTCAGCCATGGAATTTAAACGACTTGAGACTGGTTCGATATGGCATAAATATGGTGCGACTACAGGATCAATATAGAATACCTATAGCCTTTTGTAGAGATTGTATCCTCAATTCACATGCGGAATATAAGTAGGAATACGGTATTTTATAGTTTGATATGAAGTCAAAAATACGCACGCAAGTATGCGCGAATACTTATATGTTCCTGCAACTAGGTAGAAGAGCGATTCTACGCTTCTGACCTTGTCAAAAACTCACCATCTACATTATGTCCCCTGCTTAGTGAATAACATTAATGCTGCGCAGTAAGCGCTAGATGGTGACAATATGTTTATAGTAGTTATATATGTATAATCAAAATATTGATAAAAGTGTAAGAAGATGTACTTAGCTTCCAGATTCTATGTACTGGGATAAGTGCCCCTTAGCACCTTGGCTGGGATTAATAGATTTCCACATTCTTGTCAAGAACACTAATTTGCTCGTGAGTAGGGAGAGGACATTGTTGGCGCCAGACGTTCTTTAGGATTTAAACTCAGTTTCCTAATTCGATTAAGATTTCTCATAATTGATTGTCAATATATATATATATGCAAAACGCCATCTTCTCCCTGGTAGAGTCGCTTGTTCCTTAGGTTCATGTTGCTTGGGCAAGATACACGCTTAGTTTAAGAATTCCAACGGTCGGCCTTGGAGTCTTGCTGACTATGCTAAGATCCTTCCCTTTCGGAAGGAGTCTCCGTTGAACCTTTTGAAATTCAAAATTTAGGGTTTCGCCCATCCTCTATTTAAGTAAACAGATCATTGTTGCATCCTTCCTACTACTGGTCATGTTGTTGATACTCATAAAGTTCAGCCACCTCATATTACATCAAGTTTGACAACGGATCATATCATGATCACCTTCTTGTCAAGCTGGTGTGATCGTGTGCACGTCAAAATTATTTACTACTTTATCACTACTCAAGATTAATATGAAGTACGAGGTGAGAAAGGATCGTTCCCACGAGGAGGTCTTGGTTGTTATATGGTTTTGAAATCTTATATAAAAGGGGGGATTTTTCAGATTCACTAAAAGTAAATTAAACTAATTAAGAAAACTAAGAATTTATAGAAAAAAATCAAAAAGTTGAGAATATTGGTTAAGGTTTCGTTTTCATTAACAAAATATGTTCTTGTACTAATAATTAGAATCGATATGTAATCTCATTTTATCAAAAGCCCTAGAATACCGTGATCCCAAGAATATCCTGTAAATTTCCTCAAGTCATCAACAAACACATTAAAAGATGTGAATATGAATTCTACCAATAGAACAACCTAACGTGTAAAAAGAACTCGTCAAGTTTAATTCCTGAGGAGCATTAAGATTCATGAAATTAGGCTAACCAATGTAATTGAAAGTGGAAAGCGCACTCATTCAATTTAACAAAGGTCACAATTCACATGCGATTACTAGGATGTATTACTACAACCAATAACCACACTATGCTACTTGTATTCAAGAAGTATCAATTTTGGGTATAATGAACCCTAAATTAGCTTTAGATATGAATGTGAGTTCAATCAATTTGCAACTTAACTAAACAAACAATCAATCAATTAGATATTTGTAGTGAATCATGAACGATAAATATGTGACAGAACTAGTGTATTAAATCAAAAACCATGTTTGAGAAATCCAACTACAATAGATCTTCGATAATTTAATCCGCGAAAAATTAATAACTTCACTAAATAATATTTTTTGCTAGTCCCGACTTGGGCCAGTGTAATAACCTCGCTAAATTTATAAGATAATAAAAATTTTAAGTTTCCAATAAGGCCTAACTAATGTATAAAATAATAATCAGTGTAACAACACTAAATTTTGATGCCTTACTATAAAGGAATCAACGATTGTTTGTTTTTTGTTTACATTTATATAACATTGGACTTCATCTCTAAAAAAAATTTAGTCTCGTGAGAAGTTCCGGAGTGATTTTGTTGTGTTGTTATTCTTATTGTTTTAATTTTAACAACAAAGTATTTAAATTTACACAAATAATATGTGATATATTATCTTATATTATGGAATAAAATATTAGAAATAGTTTAAATTAAACATAAAGTCTGTAGATATTTGTTATTATAAAAAATGATATACACACTTATTTTTGAAACTTAACATTGATATGTTTCAATATATTAATAACTTATTAATTTATTGATAAATTAATAATTCGCTAAATTGATAGAATTCATTAGTCCCAAATCTATTAATTCATCGAAGTTTCACTATATTCCCTACCAACAATAAGAAAACTAGCTACTCATAAATTGGAGTTTACACAAATGAAGTAGAAAAAAAACTGTAAACCCTAAACGTCGAGAAGTCTTCCCCGCGCAAACCTACAAAAAGGAGTAGAAGAGGTGAGAAGAGAACTAGGTGAAAACCTAGTTATCTCCCCCTCTTGTTGAAGTTGCTCATATATAACTTTTCCCTTGTTGAATCCCTCTTAGAATAGAACTCTCTTCCCTTGTCAAACCGTAACTCTTGATTTCTCTTAAACTGCCGACCTTCTAAATCAAGTCCTTGGCTTAATCACTTTAATTCGACCAAGTCCGCTTCTAAGCCCAAAACAGATTATTAAAACTATAACACCCGTATTTTTCACATGACGCTTACTCAAGGATACATCATGGCATGGGATGAAGCTTCATCCTAAGCTTGTAAAGCTTACTTAGGGATGCATCAACCTTGAGTTATTATGTGTGAAAGACATAATTGGCCTTGATGCTAACCAGTTGGCGGATTTGCCTAGCTATGCTAACCAGATGGTGGATTTGCTTGTAGCTTAGTGATAGACACTAGCTTAGTGATAGACACATTTATGTGTCTAATTTGCTCTCAACTTTTATAGTATTGGAACTCATTTTGTACTAATATTGTGTTTTTATGTATTTTTAGGTATTTTTGGAAAATAAACATTGTTGGGAAAATTGGCTCGAAAAACTACTAAAGGCACCCATAATTGATAAAGGCACCTTATTCACGGTTCAAAAATTATTTTGGCGGGAAAATTCATTTCAAATACAGTGATATTCTGTATTGATTTTGGATGAGATTTTCACGTGTTTTCTGGGATTTAAATCAGAGAATATTATGTCCATATCAAGAGTGATTATACAGATACATGAAATCAATCAAGAATCAATCCACATAATCTCGGGAAAGATTTCAGGGAAGAATATTTTTTTCTCTCTCTCGGGTTTAAACTCTCGGGATTGATTTGAATGAAAGAATTATTCTCTCGGGATTATTGTCTCAGCAGTATCTATTCTCTAGCAGATGATGGAATCAAAATCAAGACAGAATATCACTTCATATCACGAAAATTGAAGAGAAAAAAATACCCAACTATTATTCTCTTTCAATGAAGAATATTTGAAGAATAGGAGGTCTGTGGTATATAAATAAGAGTCGTGAGAGTTGTAGAAAGGGAAGAGAGTATTGGGGAGAGGTCTGGAGAGGCCAGAGATCAAAATCAAGAATTCCATAAAAATCTACTCGTGATCATGATGAAGAAGATGAAGATTTCGTTGCAAAAAGGTTGAAGATTTCGTGGCAAAAAGTTTGAAGATTATGTTGATAAAGTTTTTAACTTTGCAATGGATATCTTCATTTGCAACGTTTAGCTTCAGGAAATAGTTATCCCTCTGTAACAGTGAGTCTGTAACTTTTATAAACGTTGCAAACTCATTGTTTTCATTATTTTCACTATTTTCCATTATTTTCAAACACTTTGAGCTATGTACCAAACTTTTGAGGGTGTTTTGAGCAAGATGATCTAAACCCCATCTCTGAGGTTCCATTGGAAAATAAAAAATACGCATGTCCGATGGACGGAGGAAGCTAATTTTCCAAAGATTATGTGGTAATATTTATTTAATTAATTTATGCAATTCATTTATGATTAATTGCCTTGGTTAAAAATTGATTTAATGATTTTTGTTAAGCAATTGTGATTTCGTTACATGGTACATGCTTTGGCCTAGGTTTTATATGTTCCATGCTTTTGTTATACAATTGTTGTTTTAAAAATCTACTTGTTGCAATATTTTAGAATCGAATTAAATGTAAGAATTGCTTAAGTATAATTATTAAATTGAATCACTTTAAAATTTAGAAAATAGTGGAATCTTGGCCTCAGTTTACTCTCAATCTTGTTATAATTTTTATTTGAGTTTTCCTATTTTTAGTCTTAGAAATTAGATTTAAAAATAAATCTTCACAAGTCTTGAACGAACCATTATTTACCACAACTACAAAACCATCAATTTTTGGCACCGGCGACGCGAAAAGATTATATTGATTGATTAAAGACTTGGAATCAAAGTCAAAGCGAAAAAAACGGAAAAAGAAGACAAGATTTTTTTTAGTTAAATTTTTAATATTTTTTTAGAGTTTTTATTTTTAGAAAACTGTATTAGGAAATTCCTATTAGTTTTGTAATTATTTTAGGTATTTTTCAGTTTTTCTTATTTTTAGACTTTGGACTTTGAAATTTTGAACTTTATATAATTTTTAAACCCTACGGAAGGGTATTTAAATATAAACTGCAACAGGGAAGGACGACAATTACGATATTGTCTCGGCCCCTCGGGTTCGTATACTGACACAGGAGTCGGTGGCCCGAGTCGACTACAACTGATCCATCCCCCGTCTGGTACGGGAGGTAAGACTCGATCAACCCACGAATCCCCTGCAAGCGGGTTTACTGTATTCCTTTGTATGCATATATGTTGAGGAATTGAATACGAATTTATTTTCTATTAAAGGGCAAGGATTAGCCATATAAGATAAGGACTCGGATTTCATCACCGTTTCCTTCTTGCCCGCCTTAGGAACACGTTACCTAACGCGAACCTAATCCTTAAAATTTGACTAGAAAGAAGACCGATAGGGTATCGAGCTTATTGGAAAATCATTCAAAAGGACTCTATTGGTTACTTTGTTAGCCTAACTTAAAGTTCAGGAAGATTATTTTAAGTTGATTAGAGCCGCCTTGTAACCCAGGGAAAAGTTGCCAAAGAGACAGGGTTATCAAAGCTCCTTAGAGTTTATCATGTTTCTATTCTACTTAATCTAATTCGGACCGTTCTGAGAGATTCGCTAAAACTGTAACTAGTTGCCTTTTGGAAGAATAGTAGCTGGTCTAGAAACAATCTAAGTGGAGCCATCATGCTTTTTGTTTGCTAGATTCAATAGGTTTGATTTGGTTGAGTTGGCCTTGTTTGTGTTTGTTTATAATTTCCTTCCAATTAGGAGTTATTTATTTGCATACCCAGGCCGCCTAAAGTCTTGAGTGAGCGTGCCTGGAGAAGAGATTCTATTGGTCGTTTTACCAGTGACGAGAATAGAAACTCTGTTTTTGAAATTGAGAATTTAGGAAAATCTTCTTTTGAGAGCCCGATTTTTAGAAACTTTAGTTTTGAGAATTTGTCTCTTAGTGAGGAAGTTATTCCTAATTTTCCAGTTGTGCCAGAAATGGCAACCTTAAAAGATTTGTTGAATCTCACTAGGACTTCTCGTCTATCATGTATCAAGTTAGCTGAAACTCAAGCAAACTATGAGTTAAAACCTGGGACCATACAGATGCTCCCAATCTTCTTAGGAAATGAAAATGAAAACCCTTACTTTTACATTAGGGGTTTTGAAGAAATATGTAGTACCCTAAGAATTCACAACATGTCTGATGAAGCTTTGAAACTTAGGTTATTTCCTTTTTCCCTGGGAGACAAGTCCAAATCTTGGTTATATAGTTTGCCATCTGAATCCATCGAGACATATGAACAACTTACCACTGCCTTTTTATATAAATTTTTCCCTAGGCACAAAATATCATCTATTAGGCAGGAGACTTCCACATTTGTGCAGCAAGAGTGAGAATCTTTGTATAGGTATTTGGAAAGGTTCAACGATTTATTAACACAATGTCCCCAACCCGGTCTAGAAAAGCTTAGACTAGTCCAGATTCTTTATGAAGGGCTAGATTATCCAAAAACGACCATGGTTGAGTCATTGTGTACATGAAGTTTTGATAGTAAAACTGTTGATGAGGCAATGACATTTTTGAATGAAATTGCCGAAAAGACCCATCAATGGGAATGTAGTAAGGAACCCCAGAGAAAAATTTTACTGGGCAGAGGTAATGTCAATAGGGTAGATGGAATTCTTGAATCAGATGCCAAAATTACAGCTATAACAAAAAGGTTATAAGCCTTAGAATTAAGTCAATCTATTTGTGGAATAGAACCCAAGTCATATTGGAAAGGATAGACTGTTGAAAAGCAATCCATGCTCTTTACAGTAACACTAGATTTGATAACCGTCAAAATTTTGATCCATATTCAGAAACCTATAACCCTGGTTGGAGAAACCATCCAAGCCTTTCTTGGTCTAAGGGCCAAAATCAAGGTCAGTCTACTAACCCTCAGGTTCCCCCAGGTTTTGGTTATACTAAGAATCCTTCTGGACCAACACAATTTCAGAGTCCGTTAGAAAAGATGGCCATGAGTTTAGCAGAGTCTGTTACCTCGTTAACTAATCACACTGTTAAGTTTCAGCAATCGATTGAACAAAATTTAGAAGACAGTAAAAAGATGATCCAGGCTAACTCTCATGCTATTTACGATTTACGAACCCAGTTTGGTCAGTAGAATGAATCGGTGAGAGAAAAAGGAAAGTTCCCTAGTCAACCACAACCTAACCCTAGAGGAGTTCATGAGTTATCTTCTGGTGAGAGATCCTCAAACCATGTGAATTCAATTAAAACCCTTAGGAGTGGTAGAGTGGTAGACAATAAGGTAACCTTTCCCGATAGTGAACGTGTTGTAGTTCACCCTTCTGAGCCTATAGTTGAAGAGACTGATAAAGCCTCTAAAGAGTCCAATGCGGTTCCCGATGAGCCTGATTTTGTGCCCAAATCCCCATTCCCACAACTTCTAGTACCAACTAGGAAGGAATCCAACTTTAATGATATATTTGAGATTTTTAAGCAAGTCAACATCAATCTTCCTTTATTAAATGCAACTAGGCCGATTCCTACTTATGCCAAGTTCCTTAAGGATCTTTGTACGCGAAAGCGAAAGCTTAGTGTACAGAAAAAAGCCTTTATAGCTAGTCATGTGAGTTCAATTATCCAGAACAACACAACTCCTAAGTACAAAAACCCAAGTTCCCCTACCATTTCTTGCACCATAGGTAACTACCATGTGGAGAAAGCGTTACTCGACTTAGGAGCTAGTGTGAACTTACTTCCATATTATGTGTACCTCCATCTAGGACTTGGTGACATAAAACCTACCCAGATAACACTTCAGTTAGCTGATAGGTCTGTTAAAATTCCTCGTGGTATTGTCGAAGATGTTCTTATTGTGGTCGATAGGTTTACTTATCATGTGGATTTTGTTATCCTAGATACCCAACCTGTTCCTGACCCAGAAAACCAGAAACCTGTGAATTAGATCGCCCGTTTTTAGCTACATCTAATGTGATCATTAACTGTTGAAATGGTATTATGAATTTGTCTTTTGGTAATATGACTATTGAACTGAATATTTTCCGTATTAATAAGCAACCCTCTGAGTTAGATGACACATGCATTGAAGAGGTGAACATGATAGGAATATTAGTTCAGGAGTCATTACCAAACATCTTATCTGAAGATACACTAGAGAATTGTTTAACCCATTTTGGCTTAGATTTCGATGATGTTAGCACCATTGATCAAGTGAATGCTCTGTTACTCTACCGCTGTGTTAGATACTAATAGATGGAAAGCTAAGTTAGAACCACTACCAGTTTCTAATTCTACCTTAATTCCTTCTTTAGAAGAGCCTCCTAAGTTGGACCTCAAACCATTGCCAGATACTCTGAAATATGTGTTTTTAGGCCCATCCGAGACTTAACCTGTAATTGTAGCATCCGACTTGGATAGTGATCAGGAAAGTAGGCTAGTGACCATACTTCAAGACAAAAAGGAAGCTCTAGGGTGGACCTTAGCAGACATTAAGGGTATAAGTCCTACTGTTTGTATGCATCAGATTCATTTAGAGGATGACACCAAACCTTCTAGGGAGATGCAACGTCGACTGAACCCTAACATGAAAGAAGTAGTTCGAACTGAGGTGCTTAAGTTGTTAGATGCGGGTATTATCTACCCCATTTCAGACAGTAAGTGGGTCAGCCCCGTTCAGGTTGTTCCCAAGAAATCAGGTATCATTGTAGTCCAGAATGAAAACAATAAATTAATCCCAACCCGAGTGACCAATGATAAGTGCATAATTTATATATTTTAAGTATCATTTTCTTATACTTATTTGCTAGATTTTGTGTGAATTACCGTGTGTTAGTATTACTTTTGTAGTTTATGTGTTTTATTAGGTTACATCTCTGAAACAAGTGAAATGGAGCTTTACAAGAGAAGAATTGCAAAGATCCAGTGTAACTCAGTCTATTCTAGGAATTCTACCCTCTTGTAGAAAATTAAATTACGAAGCCAACGGCGAAAGAACGAGGTCATTCCGACTTCGTATGAGAAAGTTATAGGCAAAAAGAGGAGTTAAGATTGTCGGTTTCACAGAACCGACATTTAAACAAACTTATTGAATATTGATAAGGGCACTTGTGTCTCTGTTAAGGGGAAGATTAAGTTCATATGATAAAAGCACCATCCATTCTACTCGGGGCCACCCCCTTCTTCTTCTTCTTCTTTATCTGGAACGGAGAAAACAGAGCAACTCCGGCTGCTCTTTGTAACACTGATAGCTAATGACTTCATGGAAGAGAAGTTAAAGAAAGAACTGATATGGGTTAGTTTGAATCGAAGATACAGGGATGAGTTGAGTTTGGGTCTGAGATGAAGAGGTCGTTGGCTAGTGAAGCTCGAGCCTGGCAGAGAGAAGGTTGGGTTGCTGGAATTATTTGATAGCTGGTGAAGGAGCTTTGATGGAATTTGGAGAGTCAGTGATCATGACAGAGTTAGTGGAGAAGTCTTCGGTGATTAATTTAATGAAATCAATGGGTCTGTAGGGCTGGGAACTGTGATCGTTGCCATTGAAGTTGTAGTTGGGTTGTCCTGAGTTAAACAGGATTAGAAGAGTTGCGTTGCCATTTGGTGGTCGAGTCTATGGTGGCAGTGATGGGTGCTACAGGCAGTTGATATCAATGGCATTTTGGGAAGCAGTTGATGGTCCAAGTCAATTGCATAGTGAAGACGAGACCATGGTGGTGGCGAGACGATGATAATCAGGTTATGGTGGATATGATCTCGTGGTGTGGTTAGTGGCACAGGCGTAATGATGGCGGTGAATATTGAATTTGAAGTTGAAAAGGATCCGGAAAACTAGTTCTAGTTTGTTTTAGTTTTGGAACCAGATACTTGACCGAGACGAAACAAAGGCGGCTAGTGGAATCTATAAATAGAGTCGTGACCTTCACATACAATAGACCTCTCAAGGATATACCTTCACGGACATAAAACAGACACTTTCGAGAGGCGGATAACTTCACAGACGCGAGTGGCGATTTTTGGTGCATACCCCTTCGACGATTATCGGTTAGTTTGAGTCTTTTTATTAATTAACTTTTATGGCTTTTGAGAAAGCCATGTCAGGCTAATTCTCTTGTTAGGGCGAAATGATGAACTTGTAGAGATGGTTTTATTTGTGTTTCAAACTTAGGGTTTTCAATTATAAAAACCTAATGTTAATGTTTTGTCTCTCTCTCAACGTTTTATCCTTCTCAATAATTTTTCATGTTCTATGCCACGTATAACGCATCGTTTGATTAGTAGAGGAACTCGTTGAAACCCTACTTTAAACCGTTTTACGAATATTCTTTGACTCTTTATGCCACGTATAATTAGTACTTCGAAATTCTACCTTAGGTTGAGAACAAACAATTCTTTTTGAAAATTCTTTCTTCGATTCTTAAACGAAAAATCTTCCGTGTATTAGTAGCTAGATTTTCTATTTTACATGAGTAAAATCGAGACCCTTTGTGACGAACGCAATTAAACCCTAATCTACAACGGATTCCCGAAACCTTAACATTTTCCTCTTACTGTTTTAAAACTTTATTAAATAGTTTCCATTCACTCATTAATTTAATTCTTTATAAAAAAACCTAAAAAAAAATTTTAATTAATTTTAATATAAACTCCTCGTGGGAACGAACCATATCTGTCTACATCTTTCGACACTGTGCGCTTGCGGTAAAACAAATTCGGTTTGCCAATGCGTCAACCACGGGGTGGACTGTTTATATTGACTATAGAAAATTGAACAAGGTCACAAGGAAGGACCACTTTCCCCTTCCTTTCATCAACCAAATGCTAGAACGATTATCTGGACGTAGTCATTATTGCTTGTTAGATGGCTACTCTGGTTATAATCAGATTGTTATTGCCCTAGAAGACCAAGAGAAACTTACTTTTAACTGTCCCTTTGGTACCTTTGGTATAGACGCATCCCTTTCGGGTTGTTTAATGCACCCGCTACTTTTCAGCGTTGCATGATGAGTATATATTTTCTGACATGGTAGAACGGTTTTTAGAGGTCTTTATGGATGATTTTTCAGTGTTTGGTTCATCTTTTGATGAGTTCTTGCATCATTTGATATTAGTGTTGACTAGATGTAAGGAAAATAATTTAGTGCTTAATTGGGAGAAATGTCATTTTATGCTTCGATCAGGAATTGTTTTAGGGCATATCGTATCTTCTAAGGGTATAGAGGTAGACAAAGCCTAAGTTGACCTTATTAAGAATTTATAGGTTCCCAAAACCGTAAGAGATATTAGTTCATTCTTAGGGCATGCAGGTTCTTATCGTCGATTTATTAAGGATTTTAGCTTGATTTCTAGACCTCTTTGCAATTTTCTTGCAAAAGATATTAAGTTTGTCTTTGATGATGCTTGTTTGGAGGCTTTTGAGAAGCTTAATACTTTACTCACTACCGCCCCCATAGTCCAGGCACCTAACTGGAACCTACCCTTTGAAATCATGTGTGATGCTTCAGATTATGCTATTGGTGTTGTGCTAGGTCAACGAGAAAAAAAATTACTTCATGTGATTTACTATGCTAGCAAAACTCTGAATGATGCCCAAATGAACTACACCACCACAGAAAAAGGATTGTTAGCCATTTTTTTTGCCTTTAGACAAGTTTAGATCCTATCTGTTAGGTTCTAAGGTCATAGTCTTTACTGATCATGCTGCTTTGAAGTATCTTCTGTCCAAGAAGAATACTAAACCTAGATTGATTAGGTGGATCCTTTTGTTACAAGAATTTTCTCTAGAAATTAGAGACAAAAAGGGTGCAAAAAATGTAGTAGCGGACCACTTGTCTAGGCTTGTTTTTGATTTCCCTGATGATTCCCCTCCCGTGAGGGATAGTTTTCCTGATGAACAACTTTTCCTTGTTTCCCAATTACCTTGGTATGCGAATATAGTGAACTATCTTGTTACTGGTCGAATGTCCCAACATTGGGGTAAACAAGATCGTTCTAGGTTTTTAGCCGAGGTAAGCATTTCTTTTGGGATGATCCTTATCTATTTAAGTATTGTCCAGACCAGATTATTAGGAGATGTATACCTGAGAATGACCAGTCCAGTATTATTTCCTTTTGTCATGATCATGCTTGTGGGGGTCATTTAAATATTTATAAAACCGCTGCTAAGAAGTGTGGATTCTACTGGCCTTCGTTGTCTAAAGACACCCACTGTTACTGTGTTAATTATGAGTGTTGCCAGAAGTTAGGAATCATTTCCAGTATAAATATGATGCCTTTGAACCCTATTCTAGTTATTGAGGTCTTTGATGTGTGGGGCATTGATTTTCCTTTTCCCAATTCTTTTGGTTATTTTTACATCCTTGTCGCTGTAGACTATGTGTCTAAGTGGGTTGAGGCGGTTTCGTGTAGTACAAATGACCACAAGGTTGTGATCCAGTTTTTGAATGATAACATATTTGCACGTTTTGGTACACCGCGGGCTATAATTGGTGATGGAGGGTCGCACTTTTGTAATCGACCATTTAAGCTTTTGATGAAGAAATATGGTATTACCCACAAAGTAGATATCCCATATCACCCACAGACTAGTGGTCAAGTAGAGGTTTCCAACAGGGAGATAAAACGTATTTTAGAGAAAACAGTTAATCATAATCGGAAAGACTGGTCATTGAGGCTTACTGATACCTTATGGGCTTACCGTACTGCGTTTAAGACCCCCATTGGAATGTCACCTTATCGTTTAGTTTTTGGAAAGGCATGTCACCTACTCGTCGAGATAGACCATAGAGCATATTGGGATGTAAAGCAACAATTTTTTGCTTGACAAGGCAGGAGCTCACAGGAAGCTCCAGCTCAATGAGTTGGACGAGATTCGTAGAGATGCATACGATAGTGCTAAGGAGTATAAAAACAAAATGAAACTTTGCATGATAGAAATATTTTAAGAAAGGCATTTTCTCCGGGTCAAAAAGCTCTTCTGTATGATACTCGTTTGTATCTATTTTCCGAGAAGTTACGCTCTCAGTGGACGGGTCCTTTTATAGTCCGCTTGGTTTATCCTCATGGTGCTATTGAGATTGAGACACTGGATAGTAGTAGTTCTTCAAAAGTTAACGGTCAGAGATTGAAACCCTTTTTAGAGCCTTTTCCTGCAGGTGATATTGAGGAGGTCACTCTGGAGGACCCTGCTTACCTTGATTGACCATCAAGGATGTTGTTGTACATTAGTAAGTTTTTGTAGGTTTTTGTTTTTATTTTTCTGTATTATTCTGCAAAGAAGGATTGCTACGCTTCACCCAGGTACTATCTTTCTGACATACCTTTTTATTCCTCTAGTTACCTATATTTTTGGTATTGCACTTTAATTTGAAACATTGAGGACAATGTTAGGTTTAGTTTGGGGGTAAGGGAGAAACTTTTAGTTGAAATAATAAAACTCCAAACTTTAGAAACTTGTGAACAATTTAGGGTGACACTAACCATTCTAGGTAGATGGAAACTTATCTCTTTTTCTATAGGAATTGGTGTGCCCAGCTAAATGGTCTATTCATAAAAGGATGCCTAGCTCATGTGTTAGAAATAACATGATAGTTGTCACCATATCTCGGAATCTATCTTGACTATATCACTTTCTGTTTTTATTTTTGCAATTTTTATGTTTCTCTAAGTGATTTGGTGGGGCACCAGTACCAAATTGTTATCACCGCCAGGATGAAGTGTTTGAGATTAAGCCCCATTATTGTATTATTTAGACCATTATTCAAAAAAAATATTGACACTTTGATAGCAATATATGTGTGTTCTCCATGTCTCCGTCGCCTAAGCAAGCGTGGAATGCAGGATCCATGAGAACTATCATATATGATGCTGATAAGGAGCATGCGCTTGGATTTATTTGATCCAATCATGTTGTCAGTACATTGAAAATATTTTCAATAAATCGACCGTTGGGAACCTTGTATATACCAGCTGAGTCGATATTAGTTTAAGGAATAAGACTAGTGGGAACGTATCTCAATCCATTTATCCTGGTAGTGACCTTCAGACAGATATGGGAAACACCGTTCACCTTAGTCAACACGCGCAAACTTCATTTTGTCTATATCTATCTTCTAAATCTTTCCATGTGATTATACTTTGATAGATTCTGAGTATCGTGGTTGAACAACTATTTAAGTAGAGTTTTGAATTCATGTATGAATTTTAGTACGCTGAGTGAAAACTCGTGTACAAGAATTGGACTCATATAGGGTAATGATTCTTATAGGCGAAGAATTTAGTATGTAAACTAAATAATTTCGTTAGTGTCTATCCTCAATCGTTCACAAGTAGCTAGAGTTTGGAGTAAAGGTTTTGTGGGTGCACCTCTTGTAAACCCTCACGAGACTACAATTCGTCTGATAGGGACACCTATGGGTTTAAAGGCTTATTGCATATGCTAAGTGCAATCGCGATGCCTGCGAAAGTGAGTTAGGATTTTCTAGATTAGATTTGCTCGAGGACTAGCAAATGATAAGTTTGGGGGTATTTGATAGACACATTTATGTGTCTAATTTGCTCTCAACTTTTATAGTGGTGGAACTCATTTTGTACTAATATTGTGTTTTGATGTATTTATAGGTATTTTTGGAAGATAAACATTGTTGGAAAAATTGGCTCGAAAAACTACTAAAGGCACCCATAATTGATAAAGGCACCCGAACATTGGATATGAGCACCCCTTCTTCACGGTTCAAAAATAATTTTAGCGGGAAAATTCATTTCAAATACACTGATTTTCTGTATTGTTTTTGAATGAGATTTTGACGTGTTTTCTGGGATTAAAATCAGAGAATATTATGTCCATATCAAGAGTGATTATACAGATACGTGAAAACAATCAAGAATCAATCCAAATAATTTCGGGAAAGATTTCAGGGAAGAATTTTTTTTTTCTCTCTCTCGGGTTTAAACTCTCGGGATTGATTTGAATGAAAAAATTATTCTCTCGGGATTATTGTCTCAGCAACATCTATTCCCTAGCAGATGATGGAATCAAAATCAAGACAGAATATCATATTATATCACGAAAATTGAAGAGAAAAAAATACCCAAGTATTATTCTCTTTCAATGAAGAATCTTTGAAGAATAGGAGGTCTGTGGTGTATAAATAAGAGTTGTGGGAGTTGTAGAAAGGGCAGAGAGTATTGGGGAGAGGTCTGGAGAGGCCAGAGTTCAAAATCAAGAATTCCATAAAAATCTACTCGTGATCATGATGAAGAAGATGAAAATTCCGTTACAAAAATGTTGAAGATTTCGTGGCGAAAAGTTTGAAGATTCTGTTGCTAAAGTTTTTAAATTTGCAACGGATATCTTCATTTGCAACGTTTAGCTTCAGGAAACAATTATCCGTCTGTAACAGTGAGTCTATAACTTTTATAAACGTTGCAAACTCATTGTTTTCATTATTTTCACCGTTTTCCATTATTTTCAAACACTTTGAGCTATGTACCAAACTATTGAGGGTGTTTTGAGCAAGATGAGCTAAACCCCATCTATGAGGCGACGGAGGAAGCTAATTTTCCAAAGATTATGTGGTAATATTTATTTAATTAATTTATGCAATTCATTTATGATTAATTGCCTTGGTTAAAAATTGATTTAATGATTTTTCTTAAAGCAATTGTGATTTCGTTACATGGTACATGCTTCGGCCTAGGTTTTAGATGTTCCATGCTTTTTTTATACAATTGTTGTTTTTAAAATCTACTTGTTGCAATATTTTAGAATCGAATTAAATGTAAAAATTGCTTAATTATAATTATTGAATTGAATCACTTTAAAATTTGGAAAATAGTGGAATCTTGACCTCAGTTTACTCTCAATCTTGTTATAATTTTTATTTGAGTTTTCCTATTTTTAGTCTTAGAAATTAGATCTAAAAACAAATCTTCACAAGTCTTGAACGAACCATTATTTACCACAACTACAAAACCATCACTTAGCCGATGGAGCATGAATTATACGAAAGCATCATTCATCCATGTTGCATGCTCGAGAATTCATATTTACATATTAAGTAGCAAAAATTATGCACAAGCTGGTGCATACCTTGCGAAAGTCCCTTGTCTTATGCGGACTAGGCTTTGCTTGGCCTTTGTCCTTGCAACGAAGTTGGATTCGATGTTAGCTTTTCCTTAATTGGCTTAAGTTGTTTGTCCTTTTCGAATGGACTACGGTCATACTTGATCCCTTCAAGGTACGGGTTGGGTACATAGACAACCGCAATAAAATGCATTGAGGTGCAACATCTTGTCGCTCACATCATCTAATTTAGAGGTGATTGCGACATTAAGGTAACTCATATCATCTGGCTCGGCAATGCCAAGTCAAGAGATGATTGTTGCCACACTCGATGAGGTAGTTGCAATTTTATTCGATGGATTTTTTATACTTCCTATTAAATATTACGGCATGGAATGACATATGTCTGGATTTTTGCACCCTTGGAAAGAAAAAGTTCAGTACAGGCTCCAGCGCATGGTCGAAGCAGAGTTAAGGAATTGGAAATAGGCTTGAAATAGCCTAGGCGCTAGTCCAAGGCACGAGTTGGGCCTGGAAAAATGATCGTGAGCATGTGATGCCTTCCAAAGGCATTCACTATTGGCTTTTATCCTTGAGCTCTTAGCAGAATAAGGGATGAGTTGGAGCAGTGTGGAAACTACGTTTCGAGTATCATGCTTGCAAATCATGCTTGGGAAGGCAAATCTATACACATTTTCCTGGTAAGCTACAAGGTACCAGGAGAGAGGAATTTCCCAGGGCGTGACAAAAACCATCCAATCGCCCAATGATATATTTTGTAATAATGGTAAGAAAAGTATCGTTCGCTCGAACTTGTGAAGATTTGAATTTAGATTTAATAAGTCAATTTCAAACTAAAAATATACAAAAAAATCTGAAAATAATATTAACAAATAATGAGGTTATGGATTTCATCATTAACCAATTGAAGTGATTCAAACTGATTAATATTCATGCAATTCTTACGTTTAATTTGACTCTAAAATATTACAATAAGTAGATTTTCAAAATAACAATTGTACAACAAAAGCATGGAATATCTAAAACCTAGGCCAAAGCATGTACCATCTAACGAAATCACAATTGCTTAACAAAAATCATTAAATCAATTATTAATCAAGGCAAATAATCATAAAAGAAATTGCAAAAATTAATTAAAATAGAAATATACCACTTTTATTGAAAAAATGGCTTTCTCTGTCACCTCAGCATATGAGGTTTAGCTCATCTTGCTCAAAGCACCCTCAAAAGTTTGGTACATAGCTCAAAGTGTTTGAAAATAATGAAAAAAAGTGAAAATAATGAAAACAGTGAGTTTGCAACGTTTATAAACGTTACAGACTCATTGTTACAGAGGGATAACTGTTTCACCGGAACTAAATGTTGCAAATGAAGATAAACATTGCAAAGTTAAACTTTTGGGCACGGAAGCTTCAACCATATGGCAACGGAATCTTCATCTTCTTAATCATGATCACGAGCATTATTTTTCTGGATTTCTGATTTACGATTCTGGACTCTCCAGACCCCCCTTATGATGATCACCCACGTCTTATATTTATACTACATCAATAAACCAAGATTTTAAAACTCAAAAATATCTTTCCATTTACTTCCAAAAATCTCGGCAGATCAAGAGAGGTTCTTCGGTGATTTCCTAACTGATTTTTTTCCTCTCTTGCCAGGACATGATTCACGTGTTTTCCATATTTATCTCGATCAATTAATCGACCCAAATCCGAGATTATTTTGTTTCTCAAAACAAGACATGAACATCAAGCTTTTATTTCTTCCACGGGACTTGTTTTGGTGAGAATATTTTGGACGGAATTTGGTATATATCTTGTGTATAATTCCCGTTAAAAATGCAAGAACAAACTTTGTTTTCTTAAAACTGATTCAGAAATACCCAAATATCACGTTTGGAATCTTCACATGTGATAATGATATATTCCCGCTAAGATTTTTTCTTTGAATTTGAAAAGAATGGGTGCCTGAGGTGCCCTGATCCAACATACGGGTGCCTTTATCAATTCTGGGTGCCTTTAGTTGTTTTTCGAGCCAATTTTTCCAACAATGTTTATTTTCCAAAAATACCTATAATTACATAAAAACACGATATTAGTACAAAATGAGTTCCAACACTATAAAAGTTGAGAGAAAATTAGACACATAAATGTGTCTATCACCCAACTCTTTGGAGCAATTGTTCGAACACTTTACGTGCACTCTGGTTAAATTTCTGGCAATGCTTTGGTGGTTATTTCAACCCTTCACATTCTCCGTACCTGGATTATTTTCAATCTAATTCCAACAACAAGTCATTCAATTCTTAATAATCGATAATAGCAACCCGAACTCAATACCATGTGTCATTTTCTCACAGCCAAATCAATCTCAATTCTTCACCAACAAACTCCTTATGTTCTGCTCGTCTTTAGATTTACTTCAAACCCCATCAAATCATCAATCTCTTGAAACCCATTAGCAGACTCAGTAACAACACCATCTCCTTGTTCTTCTTGTTGTCTCAGTTCTTGTCTAATTCAAATCAAATTCAATCTTCATTCTCGCTGGAACGAACACCAAACGCGGGCTACTACAGCCACTGAAACCCATATTTTTTTCTTCTTATATCTTGCTAAACCTTGTCTCGTTCACTCAATCCCATTATTTCACAGCAACAAAAAGTTGTTCATCTTATGTTTCTGGCCACCAACTCTGTCCAAACGCAAATCCAAAGCAACATCACTGGCTACTATGGCAACAACAACAACGTTAATTCTTCCCTGTAATTCTGGTCATATAAACCTCTTACCAATCAAACACCTAATTCGTGTTGTTGTTAACTCCTACAACCTTTTAAAACTCTTCTTAAACCCTTCTAGCCATTCATTCCCATGTTTAACCGACGACAAACTTGTGACAGCTACATCCTCCTTGGTTCAGCGAGGATAAAGAAACATGAAATATGGGAGAATATCGACCTAAGTCTCTGTTTCCCTTTGTTATAGGAAGTGGTGGTATCTCTATCGATAATTAGCTTTACCTGAACCATCTTCAACTGAAATCAAGTGGCACCCCTAACAATAAGGTTTCCTGCCATCATTAACTTTACTAGTTCAATGTATTTAGAAATTTGTGAATATGCTACACTTCCATTCCACCAGCACCAAGGTTCCAAAGGAATTCCATGAGATCTAATTTATCTTTATTTATTTCATGTAACTCCAATATACCTATAAAACTCAAAACAAACCTAAAATACACAAAATATAAGAGAAATAACTAAGAAAATCGTAAGAAATTGATATTCAAATTATGTAAATTATGCACTTATCACAAGTGCATGATAAGTGCATAATTTATACAAGTTTTACCATCTTATTTATATTTTTTGGAACTTATTTTTACACTAATTTTATTTATTTTATTTATTTTTAGGTTGTACGCTAAAACCCGAAGCTACGAATAAAACATGATTGTAAAGCCCCGAACTCAATAAGCAACACTGCAAACAGCAAAAGCTACAGTGGAGCAAGTAGTACTTGTTTTAATTGTGGCGAGTCCGGTGATTTGGCTAGAAAATGCACTGGTCAAGATGTTAAAAAATCGACAACCACTGCAGGGAAGTGGGAGTCACGGACTTAGAAATAGAAGTGGCACACTTGCTTTTATTTTCTGGCTAAAGAGCAAAGAATGAAGTCACATAAAAAAACGTGTAAAGAAGAGTGAAAGATGGACAGAAGTGGTCAAACTTCTATTGGGAATCAGAATTAAGTGTATGACTAGAAAGAAAAATAGGTGTTGAGTAGTGATTCACGTCTAGCCATTGGAGAGATGGTGTACGTGAACCAACAGTAGGTGAGGCGTTGAGTTTGTTGGTGTATGAAAAGAAAAGAAGGAAGTGGAACCCACCTGGCGTGAAGAGAAGATATAAAAGAGGAGCGAGGGTTTTTCTATTGGGGGGATCAAGGTGGAGAGTTATGGACAGAGAGAAAAAGAGGGAGTGATGACTGGTTGGCAGATGTTGATTTGAGATAGAAAAGATGATAGAGAGATGAGGGAAGGGTTTCTGACGGCTGTTGAAAAGTTAGAGAAAAGGCTTGGCTGGACGTCAGACGGAGAGATCTCTATTTCTCTATTGAGGTGAAGTTTCTGGTAGCTGGGTTGATCCGGAAAACGGAAAGAGACGAGAAGATTCGACTACGGTTTAATTTTTCTTCATATCTTTATTCTTTTTATGGATTTTAAGAAATCCCTCTTCATGGTTTGCTAAATTGTTTGTTAGGGTTTAGATAGAAGTCAATTTAATTATATAAACCCTACAATGATATTTCTAATGATGATTTGATTGACTAGTAATTTCAATTCATATAGCTTGGTATTTAATCCTTCATGTGATTTTCTTGATTATATATGCTTTTCAATTGATATTGCGTGCTTTGGTTAAGCTCTTTGACGTGATATGCTTTAGGATTGATATGTAATACTTTAGAATCACTACCTATGAAGCGAGGAAATTACAGCGGAGAAACAATATTTAAGAATTTGACATACCATATTCCGAGACATGAGATTAATTTTGATATTTGTCTCGAGTAATACAAAGAATATATTTCGGAGATTAGTAGAGTTTATATGATTAAATTGGTGGAAATCTAAAACCCTAGTATCCCACTCCCCACTTTATTTATTATTTTATTTTGTTCTGAATTTCTGAAAAATCTAAAAAATATTATTTCTGGTTAGTTTATTAGAGATATTGATTATAGTATTTCCACTGCTCCCTGTGGGTTCGACCCATACTTGTCGTTGTCTGTATTTTAGACACCGTGAGATTGCGGTCATTATATATATGCTTCTCAGAATCCTATCAGCGCAACTCATGGGTGCCCAGTCTGGTAAAAAAGTTCTTCTATATTCACGTATTCTTCAGTATTTATGAACAACTGGTTTACAATCATGACAATTCTTCATCCTTCTTTCAGGAACTTCAGGTTAAGAAAGCACCATACATGTTGAGAGCTAGGACTTTCAGGAAGGGTAGTTCTTCCTCGAACGCTACTGGGTATAGTCAACCTGCTATTGTGAGCAAGCTTTCCTCTTTTGTCATTTGTGTATTATTTCAGACAGGTATCCTAATCCATGTGCCTGATCTTATATTCTGACAGGAGATGGAGGTTATGGATACATAAAGGTTAAAAAGGAAAAACATAGGGTTTTCTTCACGTGAGGAAGATAGTGATGTTGATGTTGAGGTTGAATCCTCCCCTGATGCACCAGTTAATCCCATTGATCTTTGTCTCACCATTCACGCGTATCCAACCTCATGTCTTCCTTTTGAAATGCATATGAAGTCTATGTCTTGTAAGCACCATATTATGGGAGGCTTTATAATACCAAAATGTTATACCTCTCTTTACACCACAATTTGGAGGCGATAGGGCACATTGCGGCTTCAAAGCTGTTGAAAGGTTTTTCCCGAGTCCTAGTAACGATGGTTGCTGGCCTCCTTCCCATAATTGACGACATGAATAAGGCCTCACTTCGTGAAGTTACTGTTCAGGAGATGCAAAAGTGGGATGAAATGGTAACCAATTGTGAAGTTTTAAAGTTCAACGTCAGTTAGCTTCGTCAGCTTCTCAACATCATTGAAATAGACCATGCGGATATCCTAGCTAAAGTATCCCCTTTTCAAAAGCCATATTAGAGAGGAGAAGGCCTTGTTAAGAGAGTCAAACAGAGTTGAGAAGTCGATCCAGAATTTGAAGGCTATGACTGAAAGGTTTCAGGAAATTATAGAGATATTGTACAAGTGCAATTATTCATTGCTCAAGGGTTTTCTCTAGAGAGTCATATTTTGAGCGAGTGAGGTTTAGATTGATAAGAAGCTTTTTGAATTGATGTATTAAGTTTTAAATTTTGAACATTTAATTTTTTTTTGAAATTAAACAAAAGAATTTGTTTAGGCGTAATATTCCTTAAGCCATTTGTCATTGATTACCGTTCCCACTGCGACTCCCTTCATATCTATCCTGTAATATCCACTTATTGCTACTTTAGAGATAACGTAGGGACCTTCCTATTGGGGAGAACTTTGGAGTAAATATGTCTTGCTGGATATGCTTGGCTGTCTTGAGTACCAAGTCTCCAACTTGAAACATTTTGGGGTTCACTTTTTTGTTGTAAGCTCTGGAAATCCTTCGTCTGTATGTTTCTGCATGTCTTTCTTCCTTGGCTCGTCTTGATTCCAGGAGATCTATCTATGCGGTCTGAAACCTAGGGATTTCGGCTTCATCCTAGTATACTCTGCTTTTTCCTGCAATTCTAGCTGATGGGATCTTGATCTCGGCAGGGAGGAAGGCATCATCTCCATAAACAAGCGAATACGACGATGTTCCAGTAGAGCCTTTTGGTGTTGTCCTATATGCCCAATGTGCCATCGGTAATTGTTCGTGCCATGACCTGGGGTTATTATATACTGTGCGACTAAGAATCGAAAATGAGTGTCTTGTTAGTACTTTCTGCTTGCCCATTTCCTTGCAGATAGTATGGTGTAGAGAATACTTGCTTAATACCATATTCTTCTAGTAGTTCTGTCACAGTTTGGTTAGCAAAAGGAGTATCATTATCTGTGACAATGTGTTTAGGGACACCGAACCTGTATATGATGTATTCTTTAATGAAAGTTGTTATGGTTGAGACTGTCGTATTTTTGAGAGGGATGGCCTCGACCCATTTAGTGAAGTACTCAGTAGCGGTGATGATGTGATCATACTGCTTTGATGAGGTTGGATTGATCTTGCCGATGAGGTCTAGTCCCCAGCTATAGAAAGGCCAAGGGCTTCTTCCTGAATATAGAAGGAGGCATGGCGTGTGAATAAGGTTCCCGTGAATCTGTTATTGATAGCATCTTTGAACAAATGTGGCTGCATCATCCTCCATATTTGGCCAATAATACCTCTCATGAATCTGAAGGAATAACTTCTTCTTTCCTTAATGCTCTCCTTCGTGAACTTCCTTTAATATTGTCGGGATTTCAGGTCCTGCTAGACATCTAAGCAGGTTCCCCCCAAAACTTTTACTGTATAAGATACCTTCATGGAAAATGAATATCCTCGTTTTCTGTTTTAATCTTGTTGCTTCTCGCTTCTCTGGAGGAAGGGAATTGTCGTGAATATATTTGATGTAGGGTTCTCTCCAGTCCCCATCATGATGGATTTTCAGGGCCTCCAATTGTGTGGTTGTGCTTGGTAGTTAGAACAAGATTCTTGTATTTCTCGGGATTGAGTTTCCATCGTGGACCAGTAATATCCTAGGCGTTGAAGCCGAAGGTAAAAAGTTAAAACCATCGTCTCTCGACATACTTCACCATGAACACGGTTGAGTTGTAGTTACGTCTCTTCGTCTCCGAGATATCTTTAGAGGGACCCTTCTGGATTCCTATAATACAGTTTCCCGTGGAGTGGGAAGAAGTTCTTTAGGTCTTTGAGACTGACCTTCCTCTAGGGGAGTGAGTTACTGAGCTCTTCTATAATTGGCGTCTTCCAATCGATGGCATGAACATGTTCAGGTTGACTTAACCATGTTTAAGGGACAATACGTCTCTGCACCATTACAGTCTTCTTCGACCCTTCAAATTGAAGTTTGGAAGCTAACGTGGCAAGGCAGTCAGTGTTCCTATTATTGCTTACAACATGAACTACTACAACATCGGAAAAATAAGTTAATAATTTCTGAGCTTCTGTTATATGAGGAGCTAATGTTACCTCTTTAAGCAGGTAAACCCCGTTCATTTGTTTGACCAATTGTTCTGAATCTCCCCTTATTTCCAGGCTTGTTGCGCCTGTTTTCTTTGCCAACGAGAGTCCCAACAAGAAGGCTTCGTATTCCTCAGAGTTATTGGTACATTTGAAGTCCATCTTGAACGAGTATGAAAAGACTTCCCCGGTTGGAGATACCAGTACTACACCAGCTCCTCCCGTATTACTATAGGGAATGGCAGAACCATCAAAGTTCAGCAGCCATGCTTCTTCTTTGACGATGAAAATTTAAGAGAACTCCCAAGGTATGTCTTCATGTAATGCAATTACGTCTTCTCCTAGGAAAGATGCTAACAGATCTGCCACTGCTTGACCCTTAACTAGTTTCGGGGAGATACATGTTATGTCGAACTCTGACATCTGAAGTAACCACTTAGCAGGTCTGCCTATCATGACCGGTTTTAAAAGTAAAATCTGATGGGTTCAACTTTGGCGATCAGTACCACCCTGTTTGAGAGTAAGTAATGTCTGAAATTCTAAATAGCATGTACTAGTGATAGGCACGCTTTCTCTTCTTTAGGATATCTAATCTCTGTATTTCTTATCGACCGACTGTTATAGTAGATTGGGTATTCAATTCCTTCTTCATCTTCTTGAGAAATGAGGACCCATGTAGCAACCTCACTAGAATCTTTATACAGGAGTAGAGGTCGTCCCTGGACTGGAGATCTCATGACAGATGGAGAAAATAATAATTGTCATATTTTGGAAAATATTTCTTGCTGAGTGGAGGACCAGACGTAACTTACTCCTTTCTTCGGTACCAGTGTAAACGAGGCAAAAAAATGAGTTAGTCCTGGGTTGAAACGTCTGATATACGATACTTTCCCCATGAAACTTTTAAGTACCCTCACAGTCTTTGGTGTGTGCGCGGTGGTGATGGCTTGAGTCTTGACTAGATCTTCTTTGATCCCATCTTCCTTCACTTGAAATCCAAGGAATTTACCATAGGAGACACCGAATGCGCATTTTAAAGGGTTCATCTTCACCTTGTATTCACGGCACCTCTCAAAGACTTGTCGTAGAACTTCTAGATGGGCTGCCCGTATCTTGGATTTGACAACCACGTCATCAACTTAAGCTTCCACTTGCTTGTGAATTATGTCATGAAATATTTATGTTATGGCTCGCTGGTAAGTAGCGTCGGCATTATTCAAGCCAAAATACATTACAGTGTAATAGAAGTTTCCAATAGGAGTTAGAAATGTAGTTTTGCTGGCGCTATGATCATATATCTTTATTTGACTATAACCGTTGTAGCCATCCATAAACGAGAACATACCGTGTGTACTAGTCGCATACACAAGCATGTTTACGTTGGGGAGTGGGAAGTCATCCTTGGGAAAACATTTTTTCAGGTTCCTAAAATCAACACAACATCTGAGTTGACCGTTCTTTTTCTTGACAAGTACTACATTTTCCATCCAGGTAGGGTGTTGAATAGGTTTGATGAAGCCTGTCGTGAGTAGCTTCTAGACTTCGATCTTGATCTGCTCCTTAGCTTCATATTTAAACTGTCTCGGTTGTTGCTTGACAGGCTTGGAACCGGGAGTGATATATAAGTGATGAGTGACCAGCTTGTCGTCAAGACCTGGCATTTCTTCATAAGTCCAGGCAAACACGTCTTGATAATCTTTAAGAAGTTGCACAAGTCTTATCTGTTTTTCTGATGACAGGATGGAGCTAATGGATACATGTATTTTAAGGTGAAAAAAATGTACGGTAAAATCGTACTTTCAAGTAGGTTAGAGAGATCAAGCTCGAACAGGACGAGCCTAAACCAAGAAATGGTCGTTCACCCTGCTTCGATTACAAAGATGGAAAGGATTAGGGTAGGTCTTAGGGGAGGGAAGCAAAGAAGGTTGAGAAATATATGTGTGATAGGTAGTGTGAAGAAAAAAAGGATTCTATGAGATGAATCGCTAATTCTATATATTTTGTTTCTCCTGATTGATTGTCTTGTCTTGAATGGACAAACTATTTATTTATAGTTCGACGAAGACACACTGATTTCTCGTAAGTCATGGAAATTAGGGAGAGGTGGAGAGGTGATTATTGTAGAGATTGTAGTGGGGTGGTGTCCGGAAAGTAAGAAGACATTTCAGACCACTACTCTTCATCCTTTCAACAACTATGTACCTGTCCCACTACTTGTTACCTTCTTGCTCATGGAGGTGTTGCCACCAGGCATGATTGTCGTAAATCGCTAGACCAATACCCCAATGATAATTCCCCAATGTGTTGTATTTGATATCTCGTGGAAATAATGGGGTCATTAGCCACTAATTTTTTTAATCAAGTCAAGTCAAGTCAAATGAATTGCTAAGTTATTGAGGCAAGTTGTGCGACTCGCTGGATTGACAATCAGACTGATAAGTGTCGAGTCTGGGAAGTTCAGTGGTCATGTACTAGATTAGGAGTAACATGATATATTTAATGTCTAAGTATTAGCTCAGAAGTGACTTAGCATAAGTCTGAAAGGAATTTGAGGCCAAATATTGTAGAGGGATTCTTAAGCAATGAGACCTACTAGAATTCATATAATATTTGATATTGGACCAACATTGAGTAGAAAGGCGTATTTTTGAAGGAAATAGCTAGAAAATCTAGTACAAGCTACTTAACAAAAATAGTTATAAGTAACTCTTTTAGTTATAAAAGCATAATGTGCTAACGTCTCAGGAGTAAGACCAATATGCATGGCTTTTAGCAAATGTTAATTGTACTAGGGCTACGAAGCTAATATCAAGGAGGTTTGAGGTTAGCAATTCAATTAGATAGTATAGTTAACACTCCAATTAGGTAGTATAGTTAGCACTAAGGTGTTAGCATTAATGCACTTGTGGATGAGTCGCTAAGTTTAGATGCGTTAGGCCAAGAGACGTGCTAGATATAGAGACTCATTGGCTAGGGCGCTAAGCCATGAGGACGCTAAAGATGTGCTAGGATAAGGGACGCATCAATCTAGGGCACCAAGGGACATATTAGTGCTACTAGGGCTCATCAGGTAAAGGCTAGGGACGCGCTAGGCTTGGCAGGGAGGTGCTTGGAAGCTGGGACGCGCTAGAGATCCAAGGGCGTGCTGGAGCCAAGATGTGTTGGAGACAAGGCATGCTAGAGAGACAAGGGACGCTGGCTAAGGTGCATTAACTAGGTACTTGGCCGAGAGGATTTTTTGGCGCCTTTGGCGCTAGGGTTAGGGTTAGCACCTTTAGTGCTAAGGTGATGACGCGCTAGCTAAGGCCTCATTAGGACAAAACGTGCTATCTAAGACCATGTTAGGTTAGTTGGCGCTTCTCAGGTGCTAGGGTTAGCGCCAGGAAAGTTAGCGCTTTTAACGCTAATGTGGCTAATTGGTGCCAATGTGGTGATAAGCCAAATAACTAGTGCTAACTTGGCATTGATAGGAGAAAAGGCTAGGGTTAGCCTAGCTCATAGGTTCAATGCGTCTTTTATGGCATTGCTTATTGATTGTGGTGCATCCAAGAGGAGTGGCACATTATTTAAGTAAAATTCTAAAGTAGCATATTTGAGCTTAGACGAGCAATTTGAGAAGCATTCGTTTCGAATAAAGTGTTAAGCTATAACGTATTTTTGGGGTTTAAGCATTATTTATTCCCAAATTTGATAGATGTTACTTGAACATCAATGCGCATTCGAGGCAAGTTCAAGGAATTCAGTCGTGGAATTTATGCGACTTGAGACTAGTTCGATATGGTATGAATAGATTGTTAGCATTTTCTTCCTGCCAATCTCGTTGTCTTCACTACTTGCAGAGTTCAGTACCCTCTTATAGCATCATGTCTGATAACAACGGATCAAATAAGGATCATCTTCTTGTAAAACACAGCTCATGGGTTCCTAGTCCGGTAAAGAGTTCTTCCTTTTTTCCATATTCCGGCACTTATGAGCAACCGACTTATTTGGTGATTCTTCATTTTTTCCTTGCAGAAACCCCAGATTAAGAAGGTTCCATACATGCTGAGGGATAGAACTATCAGAAAGGGTAGTTTCTCTTCAAACATCACCATGTCTAATAAACCTATTGATGTAAGTAAGTTATTCTTCTTTTTTTTATTCTAACCCAGGGAAGCACCCTAATATAGATATTTTGATCTGATTTTATCGACAAGATGGAGGTTATGGACACGTACCAAGGAAAGAAAAAGTCCAGAGGTTCTCCTCGGGCCGAGCAGGATATGGATGTTGATGTCGAGGTTGAGGCTCCTTCTAATCCACCAGTTAATATTTCAAGTAGTGGTCTTGGTATCAACATTCATGAATACCCAATCGCATGCCTTCCTTTCAAGATGCATATGAAGTCCCTGTCTCGTAAGCACCATGTCGTGGGAGGCTTCATAGTACCAAAATGTTATGCTTCTCTCTATTCCAAGATTTGGAAAAATATGGTCATGTTGCTACTTCAGAGTTGTTGAAAGGCTTTTCCCCGTTCTGGTGACAATGATTGCTGGTCTCCTTCCCATAATTGATGACATGAGTAAAGCGTCACTCCGTGAAGTTACTAATCAGGAGATACAGAAGTAGGATGAGATGATAACTAATTGTGAAGTCTTGAAATTCAACGTATGTTGGCTCCGCCAGCGTCTTGATATTATCGAAACAGATCATGTAGATATCATAGCTAAAGTGATTCCTTCTTCAAAATCCATATTGGAGGAGGAGAAGGTATTATCAAGGGAGTCGGCTAAGATTGTGAAGTCAATCCGGGATTTGAAAGTTAGGACCGAGAGGTTTCAGGAAAGGTGGAGATGTTCTATAAGCGGAATTACTCATTTCTTGACGGTTTGTTCTAGAGAGTGGGTGAGGTTTGAATAAATAATAAGTTTTTGAATTTATGTAGTAGGTTTTGAATTTCAAATTTTGAACATTCATTGAAATAAAGTAAAATTGAAATAAAAGAATCGAAATTGAAAGAAAAGAATTTTCTTTTTAGGCGTGATATGCTTTAAGCCACCTGCCATTGATTACCATTCCCACTACGACTCCCTTCATATTTATTATTCTGTACTATTTGCTTTCTACTTCTTTAGAAATCACGTAAGTCCCTTCCTATTTCGGGGAGAATTTCGGAGAAGACATGTCTTGCTAGATATGTTTAGCTTTCTTGGGTACCAAGTCCCCAACCTGAAACATTCGGGGCTTTACTACTTTGTTGTAAGCGTGGGAAATTCTTCGTCGATATGCCTCCACATATCTTTCTTCCTTGGACCGTCTTGACTCTAGGAGGTACAGCTCCACGACCCGGAACCTGGGGATTTTGGACTCGTCCCAATATACTCTGCTAGCTGCTGCAATTCTGGCTGAAGGGATCTTGATATCGGTACGAAGGACGGCATCAACTCTATATACAAGCGAATAAGAAGAAGTCTTTATGGAGCTTCTTGGAACCGTCCTTTATGCCCAAAGCGATATGGGAAGTTTTCCATGCCACGATCTGGGGTTATCATACATTGTGCGTACTTTCTGTTTGTCTATTTCCTTGCGGATAGTACGGGGTATAAATACTTGCTTGATGTCGTACTTTTGAAGTAGTTCTATCATGGTTTAGTTAGTAAAAGGAGTACGATTATCTATAACAATGTGTTTAGGGACACGGAACTTGCATATGATATATTCCTTGATGAAAGTTGTTATGGTTGCTCCAGTCGTGCTAATGAGAGGGATGACCTTAACCTATTTCGTGAAGTACTCGGTGGCTATGATGATGTGATGATGTTGCTTTGATGATGTTGGATTGATCTTGCCAATAAGATCTAGTCCCCAGCTGTACAAAGGCTAAGGGATGCTTACAGAATGTAGGGGAAGGCACCGCGTGTGAATGAGGTTCCATGAATCTGACACTGATGATACCATTGAACAAACGCAGCTGCATCATCTTCCATGGTTGGCCAGTAATACCTCTAGTGAATCTGAAGGAACGATTTCCTCTTGCATTGATGCCCTTCATGAACTTCTTTTAGTATTGCCGGGATTTCAGGTCCTTCCAGATATCTCAGTAGGTTCCCTCCAAAACTCTTACGGTATAAGATTCCTTCATAAAGGATGAACCTATTTGCCTTTTGCTTCAGTTTGGTCGCTTCTCGCTTCTCCAGAGGAAGGGCGTTGTCACGTATATATTTGATGTAAGGCTTTCGCCAGTCCCCAACATGATGTATTGTCAGAGCTTCTTGTTGGTGGGGTTGTGTTTGGCAGTTGGAATAAGATCCTTGTAGTGTTTGAGTTTGGGTCTCCATCGTGGGCCAATAGTATCCTAGACGTAGGATTCAGCGGTAAAGAGTCACGACCATTGTTTCCCCACATACTTCGCTATGAACGCGGCTGAGTTGTAGTTGCGCCTCCTTATCTCCGAGACATCTTGAGAGGGACCCGTCCGGATTCCTATGATATAATTCCCCATGTAGTAAGAAAAAGTTATTCAGATTTAACCATGTCGAGGGTACGGTGCATCTTTGTACCATTACCATCTTTTTTTCTCCTTCAAATTGAAGTTTGGAGGCTAATATGGAGAGGAAGTCGACGTGTTTATTATTGCTTCGGCCAACATGAACTACTACGACTTCAAAAAAATGAGTTAGTAATTTTTGAGCTTTTGTCCTATGAGGAGATGATGTTACATCCTTAAGCGAGTAAACTCCATTCATCTGATTGAATAGAAGTTTTGAGTCGCCCCTTATTTCCAGATATGTCGCGCCCGCTTTCTTTGCTAATAAGAGTCCTAATAAGAAGGCTTCATGTTCCGCAGAGTTGTTGGTGCACTTGAAGTTGAGTTTAAATGAATATGAGAAGACTTCCCCAGTTGGAGAGACCAATACCACGCCGGCTCCTCCGGTATCATTACTAGGGGTGGTTGAACCATCAAAGTACAGCAGCCACACTTCTTCTTTAACAATAGATATTTCAGGGAAGTCCCCAGGTATTTCTTCATGTAACGCTGTCATTTCTTCTCCTGGGAAGGCCGCTAGTAGATCTTCCACTGCTTGTCCTTTGATTGCTTTTGGGGAGACAAGTGGTATGTCGAACTCTGACATCTGAAGTATCCACTTAGCAGGTGTGCCTATTATGGCTGGTTTTGAAAGTAGAAATCTGATAGGGTCGGTATTGGAGACCAGCACGACCCTGCTGGAAAGTAAGTTATGTCAGAGTTTCTGGATGACAAACACTATTAATAGACACACCCTCTCTTCTTTAGGATATCTGAGTTTTGCATCTCTTAAAGACCGACTGATGTAGTAGATCGGATACTCAACTTCTTTTTCGTCTTCTTGGGCGAGGAGAGCCCCCGTAGAAACCTCACTTGAAGTTGTATATTGAAGTAAGGGGCGTCCCTGGACTATGGGTCTCATGACAAATGGAGATAATAATAATTATCGTATTTTGATGAACGTTACTTGCTGAGCAGAGACCAGACATAGTTTTCCCCTTTCTTTAGTAGTGGCGTGAAAGAATCGAAAAATTTAGCTAGCCCTAGGATGAAAGCTATGATATACCATAAAGTTTTTAAGTTCTCTCACAGTCTTTGGCGGGGGCATGGTGGTGATATCTTGATTCTTGACTGTATCTACTTTGATTTCCTCTATTATCACTTGAAACCCAAGGAACTTACCAGAGGAGACACCAAAGGCGCATTTCAAAGGGTTCATCTTCAATTTGTATTCATGGCACCTTTCGAAGACTTGTCGTAGAACTTCTAGGTGAGATGATCGTGTTTTGAATTTGACTACCACGTCATCAACATAATCTTCTACTTGCTTGTGCATCATGTCATAAAAGATTGCAGTCACGGCTCGCTGGTAAGTAGCGTCGACATTCTTCAAACCAAAATGCATCACACTGTAGTAGAAGTTTTCGATATGAGTTCAAAATGTAGTTTTGCTTGCGTCGTGCTCATACATTTTTATTTGATTATAACCACTATAACCATCCATAAATGAGAACATACCGTGTCAACTGGTCGCATCGACGAGCATGTCTATGTTGGGGAGCGGGAAATCATCTTTGGGATAATATTTATTCAGGTTCTTGAAATCAACACAACATCTGATTTGACCATTTTTCTTCTTGACAGGTACCATGTTAGCCAGCCAAGTGGGGTGTTGGATGGGTTTTATGAAGCCTGTTGTGAGTATCTTATGTACTTCGACCTTGATCTGCTCTCAACTTCATGTCTTAATTATCTTGGTTGTCGCTGCAGAGGTTTAGAACCAGGTATGATATGTAAATGATGAGTGACCAGCTTGTCATTGTGACCTAGCATCTCTTCATAGGTACAGGCGAACACGTCTTGATAATTCCTGAGGAGTTGCATGGGTCTCGTCCGCTCCTCCGATGAAAGGGTGGAACTGATGGAAACGGGCCTGAGGACTTCTTCTGTCCCGATGTTGACTTTCTCAAAGGTGTCTGTGGTGGAGTCAGTACCATATTGTAATTATCGCAGAGCATCCGGGATTTTATCTCTACCAGGATCTGTGCTATAGTTACATTCTGGGCGGGGAGACCCTCCACTAGTCTCCCCTGTTAATTGCTAACAGCGGCGGTGAAGATAAATAATTCTTCTTTCGGTATCGTAACTCGTTATAAAATTATGTTTTCTCTTGCCATGAGTATGACTTGGAGCATTGGAAATCATTAAATAATCGTGATTAAAATCAGTAGAGAGATTCATTTCCAAAAAAAATTCTCTTTCTTTGGCTACAGACAGTTCCCTATCATACTCTTCAAAAGTCGTCCAACTGGCAGTGGTGTTTTGTGGATCTTGCCAGAGAAGTCGGGCACATCCGTCTTTGATTCGAATAATTTAGCGCTACAAACAGGAGCATAAGGAGATAAGGACGCCGGAATTCGAATTATTCTCTCATTTAGCACGGTCTTCGTGCATTGGTGATAAGTCGAGGGGACGACCTTATTTTCATGAAGCCATGGTCTACCAAGTATCATATGATATTCGTTTTATTTCTCAATAACATGAAACTTCATTTTTGATCGAATAGGTCCCACCTTGAGAACCAAGAAGACATGTCCGCAAGTGCTGGTGTGATTCCCTTCGAAGTCTTTCATTATGATAGGACAGTGTACAATCTTGTTTATACGGACCTTTGCAGTCTTGAGGGTCTGGAGAGTGATTATTTTGGCTGCGGCGCCTTGTCGAGAAGTGCTCTTCGAAACTCAAAGTTTTTGAGGTAAACAATCACGTACAAGGATCAGTTGTGCCCTTCTTCGGCCATCATGTCTTCTTCGGTGATTGTGACGTTATTTATAGAAAAGTGAGGAGATTCAGGTATTTCTGGTGTCTTTTCAGAGAGCTGGATCAGATGCACATCAGTAGCAACACGGTTCAGGTAAGTAAATATGTCAATGTGTTGGGGTTTCGATAAGTTCAGGAGTTCGCATAAGTTTTCTACAAGGCGGGTTGCTGCTTGATTCACTGGATTCTCACAGGTAGTGAAACTCTTGATGTGGTGTGGAAAGGACACATTTATTTGGGAAGGAGTCTCCAACCCCAGGGACGGTAGGTCTTCCCTGAAAACAGCGTTGCGCCCTAATTCTTCTGTTAGTCGTTGAAGGAAATCGAGAATGAAGTTTTACGAATCTTCTAGCCTCTCCAGGCTTCTTGACATAATTTCTTGTCTCCACTCAAGCTCATCCATCGTGAGTGGTGTTGGGTTTGGAACATTTCTAATCTCCATCACATTGTTAGAGTGAAGATCATCAGAACCGTCGTTGATTGTAAAAAAAGCACCATCAGGGAAATCACCATTGGTGCCGGAAGGATTGGAATTGGGATAAGTGATTGTAAGATCTAGTCTGAGACCGACCATCTTGAATAATTGAGAAATTTGCTTTTATAACCGAGAGGTTGATCTCCCGCTGTGGTCGCCAATTATTTTAGGGTGAAAACAAATATACGGTAAAAATCATACTTTCAAGTAGGTTCGAGGGTTCAAGCTCGAACAGAACGAGCCTAAACCAAGAAATGGTCGTTCACGTCCTGCTTTGATTACAAAGATGGAAAGGATTAGGGTAGGTCTTAGAGGAGGGAAGCAAAGAAGGTTGAGAAATATCAGTGTGATAGGTAGTGTGAAGAATAAAAGGTTTCTCTAAGATGAATCGCTAATTTTGTATATTTTGTTCCTCCTGATTGATTTCCTTGTATTGAATGGATGAGAACTATCTATTTATAGTTTGAAGCAGACATACTGATTTCTCATAAGTCGTGGAAGTTAGGGAGAGGTGGAGAAGTGATGATTGTGGAGATCGTAGTGGGGTGGTGTCCGGAAAGTAAGACAGACCTGTCAGACCACTACTCCTCATCCTTTCAACTGCTCTGTAACCGTCCCACTACTTGTTACCTTCTTGTTCGTGGAGGTTTTTCCACAATGCACGATTGTCGTAGACCGCCAAACCAATACCCCAATAAGAATCCTCCAATGTGTTGTATATGGTATCTCGTGGAATTAGTGGAGTCACTAGCCACTATTGTTTGATCAAGTCAAGTTAAATGACTTGCTAAGTCAATGAGGCAAGTTGCACGACTCACTGGATTGACAATCAAAATGATTAGTGTCGAGCATGGGAAGTTCAGTAGTCATGTACTAGATTAGGAGTAACATGTCATATTTAATGGCTAAGTATTAGCTCAGAAGTGACTTAGCATAAGTCTGAAAGGCATTTGAGGCCAAATATTGTAGAGGGCTTCTTAAGAAAGGTGACCTACTAGAATTCATATAAGATTTGATATTGGACCAATATTGACAAAAAAAGGCGTATTTCTGAGGGAAGTAGCTAGCAAAGCTAGTACTAGATACTCATTACAAATAGTAATGTGCTAGCTCTTTTAGTTATAAAAGGTTAATGTGCTAACGTCTCAGGAGTAAGACCAATATGCATGGATTTTAGTAAATGTTAATTGTACTAGGGATAAGAAGGTAATGTCAAGGAGGTTTGAAGTTTGCACTTTAATTAGATAGTATAGTTAGCACTAAGGTGTTAGCACTAATGCACTTGTGGCTAAGTCACTAAGTTTAGATGTGTTAGGACAAGAGACGTGCTAGAGATAGGGACTCATTGTATAGGCCACTAAGCCATAGAGGATGCTAGGGATGCGCTAAGAGCAGGGACGCATCAGGCTAGGCCACCAAGGGACGTATTAGTGTTGCTAGGGCGCATCAGGTAAAGGTAAGGGACGCGCTAGGCATGCAGGGACGCGCTAGGATTGGAAGGGACGTGCTAGACAGCTGGGACGTACTAGAAATACAAGGGCGTGCTGGAGTCAAGACACGCTGGAGCTAAGACACGCTGGAGAGCCAAGGGGCACACTGGCTAACGCGCATTAGCTAGGTACTTGGCCGAGAGGATTTGGCACCTTTGGCGCTAAGGTTATGGTTAGAACTTTTAGTGCTAAGGTGATGACGCGCTAGCTAAGGCTTCATTAGGCCGAAACATGCTAGCTAAGACCATGTTAGGTTAGTTGGCGCTTCTTAGGTTCTAGGGTTAGCACCAAGAAAATTAGCATTTTAGCGCTAATGTGGCTAACTTGTGCCAATGTGGTGTTAAGCCATATAGCTAGTGCTAACTTGGCGCTGATAGAAGAAAAGGCTAGGGTTAGCCTAGCTCATAGTTTCAATGTGTCTTTTATGGCATCGCTTCTTGATTGTGGCGCATACAAGAGGAGTGGCGCATTATTTAAGTAAAATGCTAAAGTAGCATATTTGAAGTCAGGAGAGCAATTTGAGATGCATTCGTTTCGAATGAAGCATTAAGCTAGAATGTATTTTGGGTTTTAAGCATTAGCTATTCCCAAATTGGATAAATGTTATTGTAACATCAATGCGCATTCGAGGCAAGTTCAAGGAATTCAGCCGTGGAATTTATGCGACTCGAGACTAGTTTGATATGGCATGAATATTATGAGTATTGAGGAGGTCGCAAGGCCAGTTTAGAATGTTTAAAGAGAATTTGTACTCTTAATTCGCTTGCGGAATATAAGTAGAGACACAATATTCCATATTTTACTTTACAATTAAGCATATGCGCATAAATATGCATATATATTCATGTCGCTTAACAGAGGGCAATTTTATAATTCTAGCCCTTGTCAAAAACTCACCATCTACAACAGGCCTCGGGACTTCTTATGTCCCGATGTTGATTGTCTCAAAAGCGTTTGCGGTGGAGTCAGTACCATCTTGTAATTGTCGTGTACCATCTGAAATTTTGTCTTCACTAGAATCTGTGCTATGATTACATTCTGGACGGGGAGAGTCTCCACTAGCCTCCCCTGATAATTGCTAACAGCGACGGCGGAGGTAGACAATCCTTCTTTCAGCATCATAACTTGACACAAAATTATGCTCTCGCTTACGATGAGCGTAACTTGATGCATTCATATTCATGAAAGAATCGTCATTAAAATCAGTAGAGAGATTGATTTCTAAAAATTTACCTCTTTCTTTAGCCATGGACAGTCTCCTATCAGGCTTTTCAAAAGTCGTTCAGCTATGTAGCGGCGTTCTGTAGATTTTGCCAGAGAAGTCGAGTACATCGTTCTTTGATTTGAAGAATTCGGTACCATAAACTGGAGCATAAGGATTCGAGTACAGTCTTCATGCATTGACGATAAGTGGAAGGGACAACCTTATTTTCATGAAGCCATGGTCTTCCCAGTATCATATTATATTCGGGCTCCTTCTAAATGACATGAAATTTCACTTTCGATCGTATAGGTCCCACTTTGAGCCTTGAGAGTACATGTCCATAAGTGATGGTGTGGTTTCCTTCAAAATATTTCATCACAATAAGACAATGCACAATCTTGTTTAGTCGTACCTTGGAAGTCTTGAGCGTCTTGAGGGTGATTATATTAGCCGCAGCGCCTGTATAGACAAGCGCTCTCCAAAATTCAAAATCTTTGAGATGAGTAGTCACATACAAGGCTCGATTATGTTCTTCTTCAGCCATCATGTCTTCTTCGATGAATGTGACATTGCTCACAGAAAGGTGAGATGACGCAAGTACTTCTGATGCTTTTTTAGAGACCTGGGTCAGATGTGTATCAGTAGCAATATAGTTCAAGGCAGTAAATACATCTCTGCATTGGAATTTTGAGAAGTGTAAAAGTTCATATAAGTATTCCCCCAGGTGGTTAGCTTCTTGATTTACTGTCTTCTCACAGGTGGTGAAGCTCCTGATATGATAGTGAGGAGACACGTTCGTTCGAGGAGGAGTCTCCAATCCCAGGGACGAAAGGTCTTCTCTAAAATCAGCACTGTTTCCCAATTCCTCTGTTAGTTGGTGAAGGAAATCAAGAATGAAGTTTTGCGAGTCCTCCAACCTTGCCAAGGTTCTTGATATGATTTCTTGTCTCTGCTCAATCTCAACAATCGTAAGTGGTGTTGGATCTTAAGGGTTTATGATCTCCCTCATGTTGTTCGAGTGAAGATCATTAGGGGCGTCGTTGGTCGTAGGAGGTGCACCACCGGGGAGGTTACCATATGGTAAGAGTTGGGATTGGGATCAGTGACTGTAAGATCTAATCTGAGACCGACCATTTTGAATAATTGAGAAATTGATTTTTATAACCGATAGGTTGATCTCCCGTTGTGGCCGCCAATTGTTTTAGGGTGAAAACAAATGTACTGAAAAATGGTACTTTCAGGTAGGTTTCAGAGATCAAGCTCAAACAGGACAAGCATAAACTAAAAAATGGCCGTTCACGTCCCGCTTCGATCACAAAGGTGGAGAAGATTAGGTAGGTCTTCGGGAAGGGAAACAAAGAAGGTTGAGAAATATCAGTGTGATGAGTAATTGCACTGTGTAATGAAGAATGGATTATCTATGGGATGAATCGCTAATTCTGTATATCTAGTCTCTTCGTTATCTCTTGTTCTTGTTTCGAATAGATGAAGCCATCTATTTATAGTTTTGAGGAGACACACTGATTTCTAATAAGTGGTGGAAGTTACAAGAAATGGAGGAGTAACGATTGTGAAAATTATAGTGGAGTCATGTCCGAAAAATAGGGAGTACTTGTATGACCACTACTCCTTTCTCTCTCAGTTTCCATGTAACCGTCCCACTACTTGTTACCTTCTTGTTTGTGGATGTATTGCCACAACGCACGATTGTCGTAGACCGCCAGACCATACCCCAATGAGAATCCCCCCATGTGTTGTATTTGATATCTCGTAGAAAAATAGTAGAGTCGTGAACCACAACTATTTTGACTAGGTAAAGTCAAGTCAATGACTTGTTAAGTCAGTGGGGCACAACTCATTGAATTGATAACCAAACTGATTAGTGTCAGGTTTCATAAATTTAGTGGTCATGTACTATCTCTGGAGTAACATGGAGTAATTTTAATAGCCATAAGTCATCTTAGAAGTGACAAGGCATAAATTTGAAAGTATTTGAAGTTGAGATTACGCAGAAGTTCTCAAGGACCAATCGTGGCGCACTTAAGAATCCCAGTAAGAAGGCTTAATAGATAGTCATATAAAACTACGTTGGAATTAGGCCATTGCTAAGAAAAGATAGTGCTTCGCTAAAGGAAGCATCTAGCATAGGCTAGAGCTAGCCTCAATGCTAGCGGGGGTGTCGCGTCCCTTGGGACACTGCTAGGAAAGGCTAGCAAAATTGTTGCGTCTCTAGGGACGCTGCTAGGAAAGGCTAGTGTTAGCTCCAATGCTAGCGAAGTTGTCGCGTCCCTGGTGACGCTGCTAGCAGAGGCTAGCGCTAGTATCTTGGCTAGCAATATTTTCGCATCCCTGGGGACGCTGCTAGGAAAGGCTTGGGATAGCTTTTTACGTGGCTAGTGCTAGCCATGTACTAACGCGTAAGAAAGCTAGGGCTAGCTTAACACGGAGAAATAATGCGTCTTTGTAGGTATTGCTCTTTGATTGTGGCGTGTCCAAGAGGAACGACGAATAATTTGTGAATTTTCCTTGAGAAAAATGCTAACATGGCATATTCTATGCTCATGATAGTATTTTGTGATGTGCTCTTTGTGAACAAGGCATTAAGCTCAAACGTGTCTTTTTGGGGATCAAGCATTAGCTATTCCCAGATTCGATAGATGTTATTGTAACATCAATGCGCATTCAAGATAAAATTCAAGGAATTCAGTCGTGGAATTTATGCGACTTGAGACTGGTTCGATATAGTATAAATATGGTGAGACTACAGGATCAAATTAGAATGTATGTAGCCTTTTGTAGAGATTGTATCCTCAATTCGCTTGCAGAATATAAGTAAGAATGCAGTATTTTATAATTTGATACAAAATCGAATATATGCACACAAGTATGCACAAATACTTTTATGCTCCTGCAACTAGGTAGAAAAGCGATTTTACGCTTCTGGCCCTTGTTAAAAACTCACCATCTACAATCTCACATTACAATAAATTATTCCTGCAATAACCATTTTGTCAAAAAAAAAAATAGATCTGAACATGTGTTACCACTTTTAATTTTAGAGGTTCTCATTATTCTATATAATACACTTTGTCAAAAAGTTCAATTCATCGTGAAGTTTACAAATGAAGGAAACATGTGTGCAACAAACTAAGAATAAGTTTTCTACTATATCCAAAAAAAATAATGTAAACAGTCATAAATCTTAGCCATATCGTTGGTGATCATTAATGAAAAGCCACTTGAAAAAATAAAAGTTATTATATCTCCTTTCAATTTAAAGTGAGACATACCATACTCCTTAGAAATTTTGAAGATTCCAATTAACGACACTAAAAATTGACTCAATATCACTCTCAGTAACATATGGGAATTGATGGTTTTATTAATCTATAGTTTTTGTCATCCTTTTCACCACAAAACAAATTAAAAGCAAATGTAATGCATTTAACACGAACTTATAGATTTATGCTAGTTAGTTTGTGATTAGCAAAATGACTTATATGGGACTCGACCCACATGTCTATAAAAGTAATGGTTTTCAACACAAAATGGAGGTCTGAATGGGTACAATAAAGTGATTAAATTGTTGATAAAGATTAAAATAATGTGCACTAACTCGTTAGATACAACCAATAACTTCAAATGCATTTTTTATTTTATTTACACATCCTAATTGGTTGAAATTCATTGAAGTTGACATGAATTAATTGAAGGCAAATATGAAATGGTTATTACGGGGGTGATGGAGGACATACGGTCGATATGATGGACGAAAAAAAGTGACTTTCCTTCGAGATCATTTGTGGTTAGCTGCTTAAATGCATCTGCCATCACCACTGTCAGAAGTAAGAGTCATATGTTTTTCAAAACTCAGAATGAATTACAAGAAAAATAATGAAAATGTTGCCAACGCATACACCGGTGATATTAGCACATAATCCTCGTTGTTGGGTCATGAGATGTGATGCCCTCACAAATAGTTGAATGAGATGAAAAAGAATTACAATGATCTTTTACCTTTTTCCTTTATCTAATCAAAAGTTGAAAGACTACAACTTGTATTCAAATTACCCAACATTTTGCTTAAATTGGCCACAATACCGATGAAAGAAAAAAAAAAGGCCTAAGAATGAAATTTAAGGGAACACAAAACTATGACAGGTAGCAGAAATGGAAGTTTGGGCTCTAGAGGGGTTTGGCGTTGCTCACATTTTACAAGAGATACTTACTTATAAATCTGATCATATTAGAGCTCGTCAGGAAGTACTTGGTACTACGGTCATTGGAGGAACAATACCTAAACCTGAGGATGCTCCAGAATCCTTCGATTGCTCGTTCGAGAACTACGATCTTTGGTTCTGGAATTGAATCATTTCCTTGTATCTGAGAAGAACTTCCAGATTCAAAGGAAGGAAGTTTGATTGGAATGAATCAGAATTTTTCTTCTATGAACGACCGGTATAAACATCATCACCTTCGAATTGGATCAGCTTCTCCTGAACAAATAAGCGTTTGGGACAAAAAAAAATACTACCCAATGGAGAGGTCTAAGAAAGTAGATACACATCAACTAAACAGGAGTTGAGAATAAACCTTGTAGATTGATCATTCTTTCATAGTATCTTTCTTTGACCTTGCCTTTTTTGGTTTTATTCCTTTTAACAGGTTATAATTGAACTAAAATCTTATTGGTTAGCTAGAAATTGGTGGAGATACGGATAAAGTTTCATTCATTTGGTTATCTTCTTCCCTTCTCTTTTACCAAGGCTTTCAAAATGGGCATTTGTTCATCTAAAAAAAAAACCGAATCATGCTTTCAAATGGCCACTCAAAATTCCAATTAAAAAAGAAATTCATGGATTCAAGTAAGTTCAGTTAACAGACTTCGAAAAAAATCCATTATGATTGTAGGAAAAAAATCAACAATGACCTAAACAATAATTATAAATATTGGTCGATGATCATGAGACGACACTTGAAAAAAGGATTTCAGTTGCGAGTATGAGAAACACAGAGAAAAATAGGAAGGGGCGGAGCCAGCCCATTGCAAGGGTGGGCAGTGGCCTACCCTGCTGGGCTGGCTCTCAAGCCTTTTTTTTTTTTTTGATATTTTTTAAACTTAACTATCCAAAGCTTTTTTTGCCTCCTTATCTACGCCAAAATTTTTTTACCTCCCCATAATAAATATTCTGGCTCCGCCCCTAGAAATAGGTACCTGAATTTTTTTGGTTGTGTGGTGTAAAAAAGAAGACTTCTTCTTATAAAAAGTCAAAAGATAAGTAATAAAGTTTTACGAATATGTTAAAAGAAATAAAAACCTTAATTTTAAACTACCAAAGTGATTCATGCTTGGGTTCAAAGAAATAAGAACCACAGTACGTGTGATATATAAGAGAATAATGGCCGTCATTGCAAGGGAATCCAAGTGATTGTCAAGAAATTACTAATCGTCAATTCCATTAAACCAATAAGATGAAACGACTATGAATTGGATGGATTTCGGTGCGTTCTATTTCCAGTTTTCATTGAAGGAATAATGGCCATAATGAGAAACATATTGGTAAATCAGAAATAAGATAGTAGATATAAAGAACCTAGGTTTATTACACAGAACAAAAAAAATCATATGCTTATCACCAACACAAATCTTGACAAATTCAGCTTTGAGAAACTTACTAACCCTTGAAATAGATTTGACAGAGCATTTGTATAGTAAAATATTCTCGCGACCTTTTCTAGTGCCATACAATTGATAGCATTGAAGACGCCTATTTGGAAGGAATTGAAGCACAAAACGTAATGGATTAATTAGCATACGTTAATACCAACTATGAACGAGAAATAATTGTGATATAAATGTTATTAATTGGGGAGATTTTGGATAGTTGGATGAGGGCTTAAAACGGGGGTGCAATTTTAGCCGAGGTTAGTCTTTTGCACTTTGAAAAAAAATCGTTCACCACTTTGGATCGGGAGAAACCCATTGTTTTATGTAAGATATATACACGTGGAAACATAAACGTGATTTAATGAAACCCGACCCAGTTTTACCATCATTTATACTTCCCATTAGGTATCATCAGGCCTAATGCCTCGGCTGAACCTTGCATATCTGTGTATTGTTTTCAAATAATGAGTGCTAATACGTAATGTATTTTTCTTTACTAAACAATTTAACTTTTCAAATGTTCTAACATAGTCATTCTGTTTTGTTATTATGTCAAGGTATCTTTTTTTTTTTTTATCGATCAAAGAGAATAGATTAAAAGGCACACAAACCGTGTGCGGGTGAAAACAACCAACAAGAAGTAAAAAGCCAACAAAAACAAAGCAACACCAAATTCAAAAACTAAAGAGAAAAGACATCCGATGGCAACTTATATACCGCAATGAGACAAATGCCTATTGTCAGTTAGTTGACTCGTCAATCTCTTCTATAATTAACTTTTCATGGTTTTTCACGAGATCACTTAACATTTCTTCACGCTTAGTCTTTTTAAATGGAAATTCTAAGCCCCATAGAGTACCAAGCTCGACGAGGTTATCAGCCGAGACTTTAATATGAACTTTAGATTTTGGAGGTTTTTTCTTTTTTATGCATGGAAGGGTCAATTTCATACCAATTCCTGCAATTTGCTTGGACGAGGACGGCTTTGTGTTGCTTACTTTTGAATCTTTCGAAACTAACTGGGATGTGGCTATCTCCCCTTCTTCTTCTTCTTCTTCTTCTTCTTCTTCTTCTTCTTCTTCTTCCTTCTCTTCTTCTTCTTCTTCTTCTTCTTCTTCTTCTTCTTCTTCTTCTTCTTGTAGATCATGAAACTTGTTGTGGGATTCGAAACCAGGGGGGATCTCAGGATTCTGTAATTGTTTTCCTGTTTTCTTTTTTCCTGCGCCTTTCTTTCTTTTAAAAGAAATCCACTCACCAAGAACCTCTTCTTCTCTGAAATCATCCTCTTTGTCTTGTTGACTTTCCTCAAAATCTGGGCCATAATAAGGATTAAGTATACAAGTTGGTACCTGCACACAAGCATTCTTTTTCCGACTAGAATTCTTTTTCTTTTTAGTGTAAGTTGTCCACTCGCTTGATGATGCCTTATCCCTTGTATTAGAGTCATTAATGACGACCTCTATTAGCCCATTTCCTTGAACACTTGCATTTTCAATCATACTATGTGGAACCAATTCCTGGATAATATTCTCAACAATTCCAGACCCTTCAACACCAGCTGCATGTTTCACAAGGTTAAGATTTCCTTCCATTATCTCTGTACTTTTCTCAACCATCTTCTTCACTTTTGGTGCCCATACCTTGTCTTAGGGCGTTTAACATTTGAATGTCCAAAAGTAGAACAGTTCTTGCATCTTGGAGGCTTCCAAGTATATTCAATAGTAACCTTAAACTCCTTGCCATCAAACACAACAGGAATAAAATCAGGAAATTCATTGTTAGCATCCATTTCAACACAAACTCTAGCGTAATTCATCCTTGTTCTAGCTAAAGTGTACTTATCAGAAAACAATGGAACTCCCATTACACTAGCAATCATACTTAAACCTTTAGCATTCCATAGATGAGTTGGAACATTCCTCAAATTCATCCATACAGGTGCAGTCTTCATTTCCAAAATGTCTTGTTCAATGAAAAGCTGTCAAGGACGAATTAAGAACAATCTGTTTGAAATAGTAATAAATCCAAATTCCATGGCAGCACTTCTGTCTTCCTCTAAATCAAATTCAAAAATGAACATTGAATCTTCATGAAGAGACAAACGAAATTTTCCTTTAAGCTTCCAAGCATTTTCCATCGTTTCCTTGACTTGTTTGAAGGATAATCTACTCCCCAGGGTATCTATATTTATGTTTCTCTTATCTTCAAAATTGAGTCATCTACCTCGTTCTTTTTTCTTACAGTTCCAATGGTGTTCATCTCCATTTTCGAGTTCCTTTTTTTCCTCCTATGTGTAAGCATTATAAAATACTCCTAACTCTTAATGACTAATTTTTATTAATGAGTCTATGTTGAACAGTTACAACAGATAGTTTTGGGTGTTCTTTTTGGGTGAAAGGTATGTTGAATGTTGCCCGGGTTGTTCCTTATATATGTGACTCAAACTAAGAAAACTTACACAACACCTTCAAGTCCTCTCTCTATTGCCACGTCTTTACAGCCATATTGCCTATTAATTATTAAAGGTTAAGAAAATCTTTCTTTGGCGGTATGTATGGTATTAAGGAATCTGCACACGATAAAGGTACTTCATAAAAAAATATCACATAAATTCGAAAAAGAGAAGTTAGAAAATATCACATAAACTTGAAGGAAAACAACACACAAACTCGAAGCACAGAGAAATTAGGAATAATCGTATAAAATTGAAGCTCAAAAAAGTAATAACTTAGGACTCGTGCTTATAGATACCATCGATCTTACTACTGATTAAGGTAGCACCAAACCTGAGCTGTATTGTTCCAGCTTTTTCCAAGCATATTTCAACATCTCCCTACTGCGAAAAGCTGAAGCATAGAATTGAAACACCTGGTATACTTCAAATTCATTGTCAAGATAGTTCTGCATAGTCCACCACTTTCATATATTCTACTATAGAGAGTAAGTGTTCTTTCCTACCCTTGTGTGTCACTGAATAATCGACGACTATAAAAGTAAAAGGGTCCATAACATTAATCATCTTTATTAAAGAGATACACCTTCGTGTTCCCAGTTGCTTCCTCCAAACCTATTAACATTATATAACAAAAAAAAAACTCAAATTGAGGTAAAATAGTTTCTTTAAACCCCATTTAGAAATTTTTATTAGGCTTAATCCAAAATCTTAGATGAAAGATGGATCCAAGATCTACGATAAAAAACTGCGGTCAATAAGAAAAGAATAATAGTAGAACATGAGTAAAAATGCAATCGTCAAGTTATCCATTAAACCAATTTCCTCCGCTAATAATTTGTTTACTTCCTTTAGGTTTTCTCGTTGTATGAAAGAAAATTAAATTCAGTAAAAGACTGCAATTATTAGGGCAGGCGATGAACTTGAGAGCCATTTTCTTTGGCCTTTGAAGATTGAGTTGGAAGAATGTTTTCCTATAGGTTGTAAATTTTTACCATTATAAGATAGACCAATGTAGTCCATACTGGCCGGTACAGCCTAAATATCGTCGGTTTTACCGGTACCGGCCTCACCCGATACGAAATATCCGATATTGCTATAACGGTATTTGATCGAAAATATCGGTCGATATTGACCGGTACGAGTTAACCGAAATTGCAGATATGGACCGGTACGGCCGGTTTTTAATTAAAAAAAATCCAAAAAAATAAAAAATTCTTATCATTGTTATAGGGTTTTTCAATTGTTACCCATGTTTTTTATGTTATTTTAGAAAAATGAATACTAGTTTTATATCTTAATAGGTCCAATATGGAAAAAACGTTTGATATAATAATTATAGGTATAAAATATATGGACCGATATTTCGCCGATATTTGAAATCGAAATGTCCAGATACAAAAGCGTACCAGTGTATCGCTCTCGACCGGTACGAATCAAAATCCGGTATAGACTACATTGAGATAGACATATCCCAAGTTTTAGCTTTTAATTCCAGCATTTTCTGATCAATTTCGGTTTCATGCTTTGACAAATACGACTTCAAAAATGTTACATACAGCTAGGTTTCATATTTCATTCAACTAGGAATAGTTTGATAAACCAATACATGCACACTTGTTTTACTATTTAGCTGAGAATTTTAAATATGTCAAAGCAAGTTTACATTGCTATTTGGATACCACAACTATATGAAGGCTACTTCATTTTACCATAAATAGGTAACCTTAAAGAAGAAAAAATTGAACAGATAAACAAGAAACCGCAATTGTAGGATGCTGATTTTAATTAGGAGATGCTATAGTTAAGATTTGGGGTATTCTAATAAAGGGTTTTTTAATACGCTAAAAATACTAAGTTATTCTTTCCCCTTTCTTTCCTAATGCAAATCTTAATAAACAAAACATAAAACATAAAAACTGAAAACTCAATTCCTAAAATCAGTACCGACTTTCTCTCACTTCCCCTTTCTTCCATCATCTATTTCAAATCAATTCGTTGTCGATTAATTATTATTTTTAAAAAACAATATAGTTGGTCATAACTTCTATAAAAATGAGTTAAAAAAATAATGTTTCAAGATTGTAAATAATCCTGATATCGTAAAAATGGCTCAAGCAAAATGAAAATTAAAAACTTAAACAAAAGTTATATAGAATTGATGATCAAGAAGAACAATTAGAACTCAGTCGGACTATCAACTTCTCAGTGAAATGGCTCAAGTGGAAGGTAAGTTATTCCTAGTCGTTCATTAAGTGGTTTGATTGGTTTGAACCTGATTTAATGGGTTAGAATTATCGAGCATAATATAAAATGTCAATTAAAGTGTTACAGTCGACATTGTTTGGATGATGAATGCCAAGACGGCTGTAGCATCTGGTATTGTATAATAGTGAATACCATACCGACAATAATAGTTGTTCATCAAATTTATGGGATTAAGTTTTTTGGCATGGCTTTGTCATTGAATAACATGTCAACTGTGACACCAATTCTCTGTTGTAAAATACTAATTGTCGGCATAGTCAAATTTTTTCAATCCAGGTCGACTATAGAGCAAATTCGCTGGTGTTAAGATTACAATTGTCAGTATTATCAACATTTTTCTAGCCACGCCGACTGTAGAGTAAATTTTCTGGTGTTAAAATTCCATTTGTTGGTATAATGGGCATTTTTTTCCATGCTAAATTTAAAACCAAATTTTTTGGTGTTAAAAATACAACTTTCGGTATAATGGATTTTTAATTGGTTGTGCCGATTGTTTGTTATACAATGATGACTGTTTGATTTTAGCTTTTTATCTATGCTGACTTTACGTTGAAATATGCACATTATTTTTTTGGTTTAATGGATTGTTGTGTATTTCTTATGATTTAGGCTAAGGTTAAAAGGAAAGAGTCATCTTTCTTCTTATGAGTCTCTTCCTTCTTAATAGTGGAGAATCGTCTTTTTAAGACTGATGGGCCTTTATTAAAATGACAGATATCATCCCTCAAGCCAACCTCAGTTGTTAGATATTGTGGTTTTGATAATTGGGCAGGTAAAAAAATTCTTTAATTAGCCCTGAGAAATACCAGTTAATCATTCCAATGGACTTTTAATAATGACGGTTAAGGTCCCCACAACCTAAGTTTAGATATAAGTATATAACCTTTTTTTAGATCAATGTATCGTTTTAATCGATCCCTCTCTCCATAAAAAGCAAAAGCAAAAGCAAAAGCAAAGCAAATCTTATCTCAATCGGTCTACCTCTTCCGTATCATGTCTCTCATAACTTTTACCAACCTTTCACAGCCGAACTCTCTATGTTTCTATCAATCTTTAATAAGGCGTTTGTGAATCAGATTTTAGTTTTAGGTCGTAAGTTTCTGGGCAATTAGGTTCTCCTTCTTCTTTTTCTTCTTCAAAAAGATTCATCACAAATGAAACTCTTAGACCTTCAATTTTGAGATTCCTCGTAACTGAATTAGACGAATGAATCTTTGGTTCTTAAAAAGATTTCACTGGTTCGTGAGGTTGGTTTTCTATAATGGATATATTTTATATTATAGGTTTTGTATAATTTCTGTTTTTGCTTCTTAGATTTGGGTTTTAGGTTTTTCTCTGTTTTTTCCCCTTGTTGATATTGGTAAAAGTAATTCACGGCGCCATGTTGATCTTTGGAGTTGTACCCATTTATTCATATGCCATTTTTGTTGAACTTCAATGTTGGGTCAATATTTGTATATGTCTAGCTGTATTTGGTGTTGGTGTTATTATATCCTTCATTTGATATTTTGATATAAGTTGTAGTATTCTTATCAGTTTGATTTATCTGTTCTTTTTTATGTTTAAATATATTTTAATTTTCTTTTATGCTTTTTATTGATCGAGGAACATTAAATAACCTAAGGGATTTTATAGATCCATTAGATACTCAAAAAGTCACATGGACCATGTCTGAACCGAGAGGACTATTAATACACACTAAATATATATTTCACTACATATCTATCAATATGATGGTCATGTATAGGTTGATTATGTTTAATTACCATGTGGATCTTTGTAATGGGTGCTAGTGGGTCTAGTCATGTATAGGTTGATTATGTTTAATTACCATGTGGATCTTTGTAATGGGTGCTAGTGGGTCTAGTTTTGTTCTAGTTTTTTGGGGTTGGTTGTGGATATGTAAAGTGAGTTAGCAGAAGCAAAAATGGGTCCTGCAAGTGTTTTTTAGCCTGTAAAAGGCATCATTTATCTTGATGTAATATAGTTTAAGTGAAGTTAATTAAAAAAAGTAGTTCGATAGGTTTTCTGTTATATACATTTGTATTCTTTCTATTCCAAATATCATCAGTCAGTAATATTGTTCTTAAAAAGTTAGTATCTTAATTATTTTGATATTTTATAGCTGTGTTCAGTGGCTGCTTGATCGGATAAGCAATGAAGTACTAGGAGAGGATAGGTGAGTCGCTATGACTGCAATCCAGTTTATTAGCAGCGTGTAGTTCTGCCTAGCTAGCATTTGGGGAAACAAGTATGTTCTCTTGTTTGGTAAACATAAAAATGCAAATTTCAATGTGTACGCTCTCACTTATAATGTACCACTTCAAATGTATTTCAGCTACTTATGATGATAGGTTTATTTAGTACTTATGAACGTCTCAAGGGAAGAACATGGTGATCCATGACATGGAGATGGTTTGTAGATCCTTTCTCTATGATCTTCTTTCTTCAGTTATCAAACTTTTTGACTCAGTTAATTCTTTCATAGTTTCGTCGTTAAGCTTGGGTTTGAACCTAACTTATAACTTAAATAGTCTATGTTATCAAACTTCTTGATTCAGTTAGCTCTTTCCTAGTTTTACCGTTAATCTTGGTTTGAACCTAACTTATAACTTAAATGGTCTACGTGTTCTGTCACGGTGTCACCAGCTTACATGGGCACGTATTTACTTTCATTTGATCTAACAAAGGAGGATGAGAACGGTGGTGGTTGTACATACAGAGAAGTTATTTAATATATGCACAGAGTTTGTATGATTCCCATGTTCTGTATTCAAAAAGGGATCATCTGTAGAGGTTCTTGAACAAAATTGGAATCAACGAATTTGGGTTGGAAATGTAATAAAACGTGTGTTAAAAGCAAAATCTCTTGTTCTGTTTTGGGAAAAAACGAATCATGGTAAGCAAAATGAAAGGGTAGAGCTGAACGGTGAACATGATGATAGTACACTCATTGGTAATACACCTAATAAGAATACTTCCTTGCTCGGAATTCGTTAAATTCGTTAGGTTAGACTAGGAACATAAAAATATTGAGACTTGCTCTAAATATCCATGAAGATCTGAAGAAGTATCGAAGACAACGAAGATATCATCATTCAGTTTGAGGTTAGTAACTACAAACTTGAATTGTTCTATTTCTATTTTTGTTTTTACAAGTCTTTATTAATTGAAAACATAACATGCAAAATTAGGTTTCTTATAATGACTTTAGTATTTTTGACTTGATCATTATACTATGATCAAAGTATCAAAAGGAAAGATATACAATAATAGTTTCAACAACTTAAGTATATGAAGTTACGAAGTATAGTTTATCTATGGACTTTGTGTTTTCGACATTGCACTAATTGGTAAATTATTATTATTTAGTGTGTTGAACTTCTGAGTGAATTTATACCTTAATAATATGTTAAAAAATTATTTCAGAATCATAGTTTAAGGAAGTAGACTTGCAAAACTTGTTTCACAGTCGAAAAGGGATTTATGACTGATCATTTGTGGCAGGTCGATACCAGAACCTATTCCAAGTCAGGACCGATCTTGGCTATGTCTAACTTGTCTTTACATTTTTGACATGTTTGTTATCTTCAGGGATTTCTGCAGACATCGATATGTACACGAATTATATCAGGAATGTTCATAAGTATCAACATAATGTTTGAACATGTGCTAAACTCTAATATTTTATTGTTAAAGTATTTTTTTTATACTCAAGGCAAGATCCTATATTATCAATTTTTTCAATATCATTTATGGTATCGAAATTATATGTTTTCTATTTCCAAAGGTTTGCATATCTTTATTTGCTATATTGGTTAAGTACATAGATGTGTGCTAGCTAATCTTAATTGTCATATTATGAGAAAAATCTATTATGAGTTGGAATACATTAGGTATGTGCTAATTTTTAAATTTACATATATTGTATATCTTTAGTATTTTCGAAATTTGTAGATCTTGTTTCCAAACAATACCTTGGCCATAACATTATAGATAGGGATTCTTGTATCTTTTGAGCTTCTTCAATGGTAAATATGAGTGTTTCATATGTGGCACCCATACAAAACATCCTCTAGAATTATAACCTATATATATGGTTACAAATTGCATAAATACAAGAGTAGAAAATAAACATCTTTAACCCATAAGTTTTTTTAGAAAAAAAAAATTATATGTGTGTCATTTAATGATTGATTAAAATCATTCCATTTTGAATTTTGAATTTATTTTAGTAAAATATGATGAGTTGGAATAGAATACACCCTCAAGGTGAATGTCTAAAACTCGACATTCATATAGAGGATGTCTAATTAAATCTAGGCCACATCATCCACACTTTGATCGAAGAGGTTAGGGTTGGAGAAAGATTTTAGGGAAACTAAAAGTGTTTTCTATGTGGATTTTGATTTTCCCTCTCATACACATTCTATTGGAGAAGCTCTTATAAACAAATCCCATAACACACCTCTGTCGTATTGGAAAGCTAACTTGAAATAGATAAAAGTAATCTAATTATATGAAACATCTTGCGTTACCTTTCGTTTAAAGACTTCTTTAGGATCAAGAAGCTTTATTAGTACCGTTGGAGGGAAACTAAGAAATCACATTGACTTTTAATTTTCTTTATTTATTGTTTGATTAAGAACTAATGGTTGTAGATGTGGGTTTTTTGTCAGGGGTAAAATAGTAAAAAACATGTTTCTAACCCATGTCTCATAAGTATTAAACCTCAGAATTTTAAGGCAGGTGCTCATCCTTGTCTTTCTATATGTATGATTGAACTTGTCAGAATATTACATATACGACCAAATTTACTGAATGAATCAACATTCATCACTATACAAAGTCATTAGAATAACACGGTGCTTACTACGACATTCTTATATATTCCATGATTTTTACATAACAAATCTCAAGCTCCTAGATGGATTGCCACCACTATAAAGCAATTTGAGTATTATATGGTGTTATATTCCACATTTGAATAACCAAAAATTACCTCAACATTCATTCTCAACTGATGATATTGACCTACTAGAATACATATACAACTTTATATATAAACAAGTTACATATAAATTTACTCAACTAAAGTATCACAGTTGTGCCTGGATACCGGGTCAAAATTGTGCTAAAGTACAAAATATAGCTTCTACTAGCTAAAATCCAACCTTGGTCACGTTAATCCTTGCTTAAGGGGGAAACTAACGTGAGTGGCGTAAAAAGAATTCAATTAGGGCTTTTGAGACACTAAAAAATAAGTTCGCAACACGTATAAGTGTCTCAAACAACCAAAAAAACTTTCCAACCCTAATTGGCAAAAGGGACGGCTTAAAACTAGAATGTAAGCGTTGCAAATGGCTTACTTGGAGGGCCAAGACCTAGCTTGTCCTCCATCCTATAAAGCTTGTCCGTCTTAGTCATGGATACAGACCTTGTCCGTCTTAGTCTTGGATACAAGACTCGTCTGTCTTAGCTTAAGCACAAGGCTCATCCGTTTTAGTCTTGGCTACAAGACTCGTCTGCCTTAGCTTGAGCACAAGGCTCATTCGTCTTAGCTTGGATACAAGACTCGGCCGTCCTAGTCTAAGCTACAAATTTTATCCGTCTTAGCTTAGAACAAGGCTCGTCTGTATTAGCTTAGAACAAGGCTCGTTCGTCTTAGCTTGAGTGCAAAGCTCGTCCGTCTTAGTCTAAGCTACAAAGCTTATCTATCTTAGCTTAGAACATGGCTTGTCCGTCTTAGCTTGAGCGCAAGGCTCTTTCGCATTAAGCAATACTTGCTCATCCGCCTTAAGCAATACTTGTTTGTCCGTCTTAACTGATGCGTCGGAAAACCGACTTTGTTTTACCGCAAGCGCACAGTGTCGAAAGATGGAGACAAGAGCAAATACGGGTCGTTCCCACGAGGAGTTTGTGTTAAAATATTTTTTTAGGTTTTATTTATAAAGAATTAAATTAACTAGTGATTTAAAACTATTTAGTAAAGTTTGAAAACAATAAGAGGAAGATGTTAAGGTTCCGGGAATCCATTGTAGATTAGGGTTTAATTGCGTTCGTCACATAGGGTCTCGATTTCAAAAAGAATTGTTTGTTCTCAACCTAAAGTAGAATTTCGAAGTACTAAGTATACGGGGCATAAAGAGTCAAAGAATATTCATAAAATAATTTCATACAAGGTTTCAACGAGTCCTTCAACTAATCAAACAATGAACTATACGTGGCATAGAACATGAAAAATCATCGAGACGGTAAAACGTTGAGAGAGACAAATTAATGATATTTAGTTCATATAATTGAAAACCCTAGTTTTGAAACACAAATAAAACCATCTCTACAAGTTCATCCTTTCGCCCTAACAAGGGAATTAGCCCAACATGGCTTTCTTAAAACCATGAAAATTAATTAAAAAAATAATACAAACTAACCCTTGATCCTGTTCCCAACTTCGTCAATTCTGTCCGTGAAGCTTCTCTGTACGTCAAAGTATTCTGCCTCCGGCTATATATGTGATGTCCGGGAAGGTATTCTTCTCTCTGTCCAGTGTATCCTTTCTCTTCAGCTGCACAAGGCTATATATAGCCATTTTCCGTGTGAAACTCTAGAGAAGTCTCACCGACCAACTATACTTACCGTGTATAACACGGTTAAGCTTTCCTTCTTCAACCCAGCTTCTAAAACTTGGACTCAAGCTTCTCCGTCGATTTACTCCATTTACTTCCAACCATTGATACACACCTCCAGCGACGACCACTCCTAGAATCAATCACCGAAACAATCAGCTCATACCATTCTCAACCCTACCTGGATTGTCGCTCAAGTTTTGTCTTGCCACACAGAACCATCATCGCTGCCATCACAGACCAGGCTCACCATCATCAACCTTTCTCTCTTGAATCACCATCAACAGACCCCATCATCGCGTTCACTACATCTGCCAACAACCTATTCTCCACCTTCATCTCGCTGGTAATACCAATCCCAGCCATCATGATTCTCGCTGCCTGCATTGTCACAGAGACACCATCACCTTAATGGACTCCACTAGCAGCCATTAATCACCATCCTCTGTTTGTTTCAATCACAGTCACCATGAGAACCACCCCCATTAACTTCCATCGGGTTTCATTCACTGTCATCAATACCCAGCTGTATCTTGATCATCAACTGCCTCCTCTTCGAACCATTCACTAACAACGACCACTCCATCAGCGTCACCACCATAGCAGAGACTCCATCTTCACAGGCTCGATTGATCTCCTCGAGCTGTATCACTATTACTGCGAGTCCATCACCGAAACAATCATCATCATATCATGATCATCACAGCAGCAGATATATCCCCTAATTTAGTGATTTAAATTTGGGAGGGAAATAAGGTGGCCTTAATCCAGGTTCCTGGTGCCTTTATAAGAATTTAAATTGTGGCTTCCCTGAGTAGAATGGATGGTGCCATTACCATTATTTGAATTTTGGCATCCCTTAGAGTATGCCAGGTTTTCAATAGCAGTATCTCTTGAAATGACCTTTTTTCCTTTAGTATTCGTTTCGCTCATAACTTTCTCATACGAAGTCAGAATGACCTCGTTCTTTCGTCGCTGGATTCGTAATCCAATTCTCTACAAGATGGAGGGTAGAAATCCTGGAATAGACTGAGCTCCACTGGGTATTTGGAAATTCTTCTCTTGTAAAGCTTCATTTCACTTGTTTCAGAGATGTAACCTAATAAAACACATAAACTAGAAAAGTAATACTAACACACGGTAATTCACACAAAATCTAGCAAATAAGAATAAGGAAATGATACTTAAAATGTATAAATTATGCACTTATCATTAACCGTAGCTAGGCTCGTCCGCCTTAGCTGTCTAGCTAAGCTTGTCCGTCCAAGTTCAACTTTTCTATCCAAGCTAGCGTCAAGCTTCTTATCTTGATTTATCAAGGACATACTAGGCCTCATATATTTTCATGTGTGGTCTCACATACACTTTTTTTACGCCCAGCATGCTACACTTATTTTTCTACAAAAAACACATCAATGCTAATTGACCTAATTGAACTCACATTTCTCCTCATAAATACAATAAAATAAAGTAAGTACATATTTTATTTTAAGTTGGTATTGCTAGACTCATCAGGATAGTCAAGCAAGATAAGTCTTTAGTCAAGAGACGAACTAAGCAGGCCTCGTTCGACTTCACATTAGTAATATCTAAGGTTACAGAATTCACACGACACATCAAAGATGTCACAAATGGGAGGATATCACCAGGGTATTGGTAAGGCGGTCTACGACATGTGGTACAGCAGTGCATCCACTAAAGAGAAAATCTCTGGAAAGTTCGATTAGCATTTGAGCAGAGGAGTAGTGGGTTGAGAGACCGTCCATTCATCCTCAATCGAAGTGGAAACAATTACTAACACTTTCTCCATCATCCCCACTTCACCATTATTCCACCATCGACACTTTCTTCATGAGATAAGGTCAGGTGAACGATTACAATAGTTATTATATAAATATATTTCTCAATCTATTCAGAACAGAACAACACAAGTCGAGCAACTTGATTTTTATACAATCTTCTCATACACACAGAGAGTTGTTCATAACTATTCACACCTATCACATCCTACAGAGTCTGATACTCTAACCTCAACCTTTCTCTCGCTTCCCTCCCTAAGACCAACCCTTCTCCTTCTCTTTTGTGACTGAAGCAAGACTAGAAAGACCATTGCTTGGTTTAGACCAGGATTGTACAGATTGAAGGAGAAGGGTTGGTCTAAAGTTAATTCGATGGTTTAGACCACAAAAAATTTGATGGTTTAGACCATTGCTTGGTTTAGACTACAAGCCGGTTTAGTCCATTGCTTGGTTTAGACTACAAGCCGGTTTAGACCATTGGTTGTACAGACTGGAACGACCATTGCTATTAGTATCCGATAAAGATTACAAAAGAAAAGTAAAGTTATTTACCTATATTGGTATCCGATACCATGTAAGGTCAGTGATCTGATGTATTAAAACTGATAAAGATTACAAAAGAAAAGTAAAGCTATTTACCAATCTATCGGAGATGAAGAAGATACAGACTGTTTAGACAATGTCTTTCGGTTAGAGAAGTGGATACTAAGGAAAGCTTATCCAGAGCATCCAGAAAAACTCTTCTACTTCAACGAGACTATTTATGGCAGAATTTTCATAACCTGAAATAATGTTTCTTATTATGACTATACGACGGAACTCTATCAAGTTTGCTATCATCAGTTGGTTTACAACATTGATACTCCATAGTATAACAATCTTGACCTCACTATTTCTCAACTTACTTATTATTCCAGAGTAAAAACATTATAATTAACACAAATGATACTGCAACTATTATTATGAGAGAGAGAGACAGAGAGATCTAAAGGGAAAGATTTAGTGTTGGCCTGAGTAGAGTGATCTTAAGATGTACATCACAAAGTTTGCTTGATTAGATAGATTCTAACTTGATCAATGTAACTCACAACTCATTTCTTCCTCCTCGCCTTCTTTTATGCTAACAACCGGCTTTCCTTCGACCTTTTGTGATCCCGTCAACCTAGCCAAAGTCACGAAAGAAACTCCTCCAAGAACATTATTCATACACCTCAAGACGACAACTGAGCCCTTAAACACAACTGGAGGGAGACCCTTCGCTAACAAAAATTCGATCCCATTGAGAGTTTGATATCTAAAGTTACTGCTCAAACCTATATGAGTCGCCTAAGTTATCGCATTCAAAAGTGTAGGTGGAGGCTTGTTTGGTGTCTCAAAGTTAGGATCCATCTTCTTTCTTGTTAGAATTAATCCATTCGAAATAGCAGTTCCAACAAGTCCAGCTGCAAACCCAACTGTAGCAAAAACAGCTCCTTTGTAAACAAAAGTCCCAAATCGATCGAGAAGAGTAAACATCCCGGGTTCAAAACATATGGCTCTGTGGGCAACTTGCAAAGATGGCGGGAAGAGATGAAGATGCTGAACCCATTGTTGGGGCTAACAGATACATCAGAACAAAATTCAAGATTGATCCAACAACAAGAGTTGAGAAAACAAAATCCAGCTCGTTAAGCCCAAAATTAGGGCGAGACGCCATATCACCAAGAACACATGCACTCACACCTACAATTTCTTCCATTAAAACCTTAAACGGGAATTGTGGATCAGCAGCAACTCTGGATCTCCATCCATTCAGTAACAGCCCTAATATTCCAAAGGTAGATGCAGAAGATTGGTCGTCTGAATTGCCATTGCCATCGCCATCATTATTATGTCGACCAAAATCCCCTCCTCCACCATTGTTTCCATCTCCTCCTGTGTTGTGATTACCAATCCCACTGCCACTACTGCCACCAGTGTCAGCCGATAGTTCTGCATTTACAGAGAATTTGGGCTTTGAAGATTTGGATTGCAGTAGAGATAGTGATAGATTAGCAGGAGAATGGGAGTTGAATGAGATGTTAGATGGACTAGAAAGAGGGAGTGACGGAAGACAAGAAAAAGTTCGAGTTGAGAACTGAGAGTTCCCAGCGAGATCGTGTGGGTTTGATTGAGGAGAAAACTGAAGTTGGGCTATATGCTGGCTAGTAGTTGCACGGAACAGACCAGCTAACCTCTAGGCAACGATGGATGTTGAGGCTAATAACCTTCTAGTGTTGCAAGCTCAAACCCTACAGAAAAAGAAAAGAAACAATATTAATCAGGGATGTCCAAGTCCAACAATGACAGTAAGCAAAGTGACTCACAGATAAGCTTCAGCTGCATACTACATGAATATGACCAAAATCTGTAGAAGCCAAATATCTACTCAAATCTAAGAATAGAAACCAAAAACATCCGTGTCTAAATAAAAAGTTGGAAACTAAGAACATGTGAAGATAACTAAAGGCTCATAAATGTTGGTACAGTTGTACAAAGACAACTTTCATATGATGAAATGAATCGCAACTAAAAAGGAAGTGCTGAAATACATCATGCAGAGTCACCATCGTCTAACAAACAACAAATCCCCCAACTAAAATGTCATGAAATACCATGTATGTCACACTGTAATTCAAAAGAAATGAGACTTGTCGAAGCTAATTGATCAGAGACAAAGAATGAAAATGAAGAAGGCATACATACTTCCTTTAGTGAGTGGCAGTTTCATGGAAGAAAAAAATGTCAAAGAATTGAAATCTTTCTAAGCCAAAACTCACCATATAAAACCCTGATAGTTAGGGCATAAAGACATGAGTGCAACAGTCCATCGAAGGGAAAAATGATTAAAGTTCCCATAAATTGCATCACCTAATTGGACCACTTTTATGATTCACCGCCATCTACATAATAATTTAAAAAACAAACTAGTGGTTTGAAAACCCTAGGCGGAGAAAAGAAACCAAAGAAGGACATAACCAGTGGTACTAATACATTGCAACTTCTCACCACAGAAGATATATAAGAAATCAATTGGACCACATTTAAGTGCTTATCATCCCTGTTTCGTCACCAAGAGTTAATAACTTGAGCATATAAATATTCTTAATTTGGGTTTATAAAGCAGAAATTGCATTGAAATTGAAGGGGAATATGGATTATAACACCTAGAAAGAATCACAGATCAAAATTAATATAAACAATACAAAATATTGAAATGATTATTAAACATCAAAACTGCAGGAAAATAAATAGAATAGCCTAAGATGATTGAGGAAACAACAATCAATAGAAATCAACAGAGATTCTAAAATCATGATTCTGAGGTAAATGAAAGATACTCTTTGATTCAGCACCTAAAACCCTAATTAGTTCCAAAGAGAGACACAAACTAGATCTATCACTAGATTTGTATAATAATCTAAATAAAAAAAATGTGAGATATTTAAGAAGAGAAAACTGAGTTGAATTTGTATACCTGAGGGTAACCAGAAATAGAAAAAACAGAGAGATAAAACAGCACAGTGAAGAAGAGTCACAGTTAAAAGGAGGAGATTCTTTTTATTTTTATTTTTATTTTTATTCGAAAAAGAGGAAGATCCTCGTACATTGATAATTTGATAGAATTTACTCTTCTCCTCATGTGAATCTAGTAGTACTAGGGAGCGGAGCGGCACTAAGTTGCAAGTCCCCAACCCCAAGGGATTGCATTTGTATGCGTTGGTGGCTAGGTTCACTAGATAGTCCTTATGCTTGGGGATACTCTTGTTGTTGTCGTTGTTTGTATGGTACACGACAATTTTCTTAGAGGTTACTCAACAGAACTTCTTGATATTATTCAGCACATGAGAAAAGAGCGCAACCCTAATTTCTGGATCCCTTTATTACGCCACTGGTTAGGCAATTTTGGTTCTAGCTATCCAACTGAAGAACACTCGAGAGGAAAATGCTGAATATAAATGAATGGAGTAGACGTCAAATTCAGTAATGGATTTGGCAATGCCTTTCGAGTATGCGCAGTACTTAGAGATGCGTAAAATTGATAGCCTGGAGACTCTAGACTATGTAGCTCATAGTTAGCTTTAGAATAGGCTCACTCTCAGATAAATATCAGTCATGGGATCATTCTAAGATGGTCGGAATTTGTGAATCCAGGTGCTGTTATAAGTGAGTTTAACTTTGTAATTAGTCAAATAAGTGTTGCTGTGACAGAATCTAAGTCCGATAATTATCGTCTGTAATCACATTGTTTGAATAGAAAAGTGTGGTCCAAGTACAATTCTGAAGAATGAAACTGTGAAATACAAAACAAGTATGTAACTAACTCTTTTTTTATGAGATTGCCTCATCAATTTACAATGCACTACTATGTCTCATTATCTTGTTTTTCCTCGTGTGTCACATTTATATCAGGGTCACGAAAACTGGCTAATGATCCAGACAAATCAGATGCATATATGTGACCCATCTTGGTACGTTTAGTTTCCAAGTATCTTTTGTTTTCTTCGGTTATAGGTGTTATTACTGGAACTCGCTCCACCACAGCTAAACCATAGCCTTTTAGACCAGTAAATTTGGCTGGATTATTGGTCATTAGTCGCATGGTTCGCACTCCAATGTCCCTTAGCATCTTGTAGTAGCAAGAAACGGAACAAATAGTTACTAAACAGTTGTACTTAGCTTCTTTGGTTTGAGATCATAAATCTAGCTTTGACTTTTTAAGGAACTAGGAAATGATGTAAAAAAAATTGGTTTGATCATATATAAATTCCATGTATCAATCTGTAAACACAAATCTGCCTATTGTTTGTAATTTTTCTTAAAAATAGATACAGCCAGCAGACATCACATCAGGTTTTTAATGGAATCGGCGAAAAAACGTCGCAGTAATTTCAATGGAAAAGATTGAAATAATACCAACTGGTCTTAGTGAGACTAACCTGGGCTCCTATTCCATAGTCACGAGCATCGGCTGCAAATCCAAGTTCCAAGTTTGCTTCAACAGTATCATGCCCTTGGTCCTGCAAATTGTAGGCCTGAAGTTTGTGACCTAAACCAATTCCTCTGCCTTCATGGCCACGTAAATAAATCATCACTCCGCGACCAGCCTGCTCAATGATTTCCATTGCCAAAGATAACTGGTTTCCACAATCACACCTAGCTGATCCAAATATATCCCCGGTTAAGCACTCCGAATGAACCCTTACAAGAACATCTTCCCCATTTCCTATACTTCCCTGCCAAATGAATGATAAAACAGAAGATCCACTTTTGCTTAGAAAAATAATAAAGCAGACAGTCAAGGATGGTAAGAAAATGAGATTGCTTCTGCATATACAAATACACGACTAGACAAATTTGAGAGAAACAAGCTTGTGATAGTTCTTAAGTGATGGGCTACGACTTCCAACAATCTAGGCTAGTTGAAGTATCAATCCAAACATAACAAGAATGGAGTATACATTTACCTTTACGACGGCCACATGCTCCACTCCATCTAACTTCGAACGATAACAGTAAGCTTCGAAGAGACCCCATTTAGTTGGTAAACGGGATACACCAGTTCTTTCCACCAATTTCTCTCTCTTCCTTCTATACCTGCAAATGAATGACGTTGAAGCGAGTGAGTCGACTTTGGCTTTGGACACCATTTCATCCTTCCTTGAATATGTAAATAATGTCCAAGATCAAAGCATACCGGATCAAGTCGGTAATCAATATGATTGGTAAACCATGTTCTGCAGCCAATTTCCTTAAATATGGCAAGCGAGCCATGGAACCATCATCAGCATCAATAATGGCGGAAAGAACAGATACATGTCGGAACCCAGCCAGCCCAACCAAATCTACCGAAGCTTCTGTATGGCCTGCTCTACTTAGAACCCCTCCATTTCTATACTTCAGCGGAAACACATGCCCTGGCTTTCTAAAATCTTCAGCATTAGAATTAGGAGATGAGAGTGCAAGCACAGTTTTCGCCCTGTCCGAAGCTGAAACTCCACTTGACACACCAATTTTTGCATCCTAAGAAAAAACAGAAACTTCTACTAAGAAAATTAATCATCTGCAAGTTCTTATAAACCCAAAAACATACTATTTCATGAGCTTACCACTGTGATAGTAAAACTTGGGGCAGCAGAATCCTCATCTTCACCAAAAGATGACATCAAAGGAAGGTTCAGCCTTTCAAGATCTTCTTCTTTCATGCCTACAGATATGATTCCTGACCCATGTTTAACCATAAATCCCATGGATTGAGTGTTTATTAGAGATGCTGCCATGATAAGATCTCCTTCAATTCCCTCATTTTCATCATCTACAGCAATTACAAACTAGAACAGAAAATTCACAAAACTACAAATCAATAAAGTAAGAGAATTATGCGCAGAAACCAAACTTATGATCGTGAGTACGAAAATCCGACCTTTCCCTGGCGTAACGCGACCAGTGCCTGATCAATGGAAGAAAACCCATCCGTTGGGCAGTCAGGATCACCTTCTGCATCACTAACAAAGAAATCAACAGTTTCTTGAGTGATTTCTGCCTTTAAAGTCTTAAAAGGAAGGGACCCATTTTGATTTTCATTCTTCAGAGAACTTTCATCAAATACACTCCCCGTGAACCCAACTTTTCTACACCAAGAGTTTGTCTTGATTGGTACTAAACTAGAAGGCGCCGCACAGTAACGGTTATTGCAGCTGAAGCAAACCAAATCAAACATAAACACATCAATAAATTACTAGCTAAGAAGTTAAGAATAATGAAAACCATCCATCCATTTGGTATAACAATAATTATATTCTTCTACTGCAAAAATTATATGTACCTTGAAGAATTAATGAACTTATGAGGAACTAATGGATGATGTTGCAGCGAAAAACAATCCATGAAAAATGATAGTGTACAGTTCAAAATCGTATAGGATTCAGCTCTCTAAAAGAAGTGTTTTAGCTCTGGCATGATCACTTTCAAAGGTAACCGATTTTGCAATCTATGGAGTTGTTTGAAGTTGAAATGATCAAAACCATACAAAAACTCATCCATAACAAAAACAAACAAAAGAAGAGTGTTATCCAAAGAGGATTAGATAGATAGTCAGTAGTGAATGCAGAGACCACACATGAGCACGGTGGCAAGATTGTTGAGAGTTTATACTCGTTATATGAGGTCGAAATTTGTCTACGTTGGTTAACAGAATGGAGAATATAGTCGAGTATTATGATTAATTTCATCCAGAAAAAAACAAAAGTTAGGAGAAAAAAACAAGTTTGGAAGTTTCCAAGATCTGTACTAACTGAAAACTTACAACAACTGTCAACTGTAATATTTTCTAGTTAGTTTTTCATGTTTATTTTAATTACAAAAAAATTAATACGAGGTTCCAAATAATTTAGAACTATTTTAAATTAATTCGTGATTAATTAATAATTTTATTAAAATAATATTTTTTATCAGTCCCGATTTAAATCAAGAGGTTAAATTAATAACCTCACAATAATTATTAGATAATAAAAAATTTAAATTTCTAATAAGATCTAACTAATCTATAAATTAATAATCAGTGTAATATCACTAAATTTTAATATCTTATTAAATTAGAAATTAACGGTTGCTCAATTTTTATTCACATTTATATAATATTTATTATTAATTATTTTTAGTCTCTTAAGAAGTTTCGGAGTGGTTTTGTTGTGTTGTTCTTCTTATTGTTTTCATTTTAACAACAGAATATATACATTTACACATATAATATGTGATATATTATATTATATTATGACATAAAATATTAAAAAATAATTTAAATTAAATAAAATTTCTCTAGATATTTGTTATTGTAACAAAAAAATGTTCTACACATTTATTTTTGAACTTAACTTTGGTATATTTTGATAAATTGATAGAGTTTTACAATCCCAAGACTATTAATTTATCGAAGTTTCATTATAGTAGTTAAGTCATAAAACGACAATTACTAAGATAGAATATTCTGAGACCCAATAAGACCAACCGGTGAACCAGTGACCCAGCCATTTTTTTGGGTTGGTTCATTATTGACCCGATAATTTTCTTGGAAACCGTTATTTTTCTTGTAAATCAGGTGCCCAGCCGATCCAACCGGTGAACCGCATTACCCAACACAGTCCAAACTGGCTCCACTCATTAACATTTAAATGTTAATAATAAATTTCACATATAGCGAATCAAGCTTGTGACTTATTGAACCAAAGTTAAAGTTGTTAACTACTTTGACAACTTATGTCATGTGTTATTTTATAAAATATTTATATATTTGCTACATAAAAAATTTATCTATGGGTAAATATTCTCAACTCTATTATTTTTTTAGTTAGTTATATATTTATAATATTTTATATGTTTGACCCAATAACTCTGGGTTGAACCATATAACCTTGATCTAGTAACTTTTTTTATTCGACGTCCGGTCCGGTTTTCTAAACATTGCTGAGATATAAATATGAGTTATACTATAAGAAATCAATTATTATTACAAGAAGTGCGTGAAGAACACACTCGTTATTATGTGACATGTCTCAAAAACGAAGGCTCAAAAAGAAAAGTTAGCTTGTGTTCAATCAAAAGCTCATCTGGTTGATTCTATAGAAAAACAAAAATCAACCAAGGAAAAAAAGATATAAGAAGTCTTATTGTAGGAAGAGAATGTTTTGGCAACGTATAAATAAATCTCTCTGAATTTCTAAGAATACCAAAATCATTTATATTTTTCTTTTTGTATGATCCACGGAAAATGTAGAAACGGGATCGTTGCTTTAAGAAATGGCAACGAGAGTTGGATTGCAGACCTTGAGTTAATAAAATCATGCATGTCACCCATTTTTACTAAAGATGTTTCGGTCAATGCTAATTTTTCTAGTTTGTTGAATGGTGTGACTTTGAACAGGAATAAATCGAATGATCGTGGCGTTCTTTCTAGGATCCTTACTGCCGAGGAGATTCTTCGAGTTTCGAAGAGAACGAATTTTATGCGCATTCTAAGAGCAACTGCAACGGACGACTATATCAAAGAGTAAAAATTAAATTTATTTTTTGGTCGTCCAAAATCAACCGCAACGGACGAGTATATATAGGAATGAGACGAGTAAAACCACTGTTCCAGAGAAAATTTTCTCCAAATCTTATATATACTCGCACGCTCTTCTAATTGGGCGTTAACAAAAGACGTTTCCTTAGGAAAGCGTTTTGAAACACTGACGCAGTGGCGGAAAAGCGTTTGATGAGACGCTCACAAAAGAATGCGTATGAGGTAACGCTTCACTAGGAGAACGCTGGAAGAAGAAACGCAAGCCAAATGAGTGTCTGGTTAAAACGTTCTACTGAAATAACGCTCGTATATCATACGTTCTATTAAAAAGACGTCGGATAACAGGCGCTCTCTTAGGAGAGCGCCGGAGCACCAAAAGCTCTCTTAGGAAAGCGCCGGAGCACCAGAAGTTCTCTTAGGGGAGAGCGCCGGAGCACCAGTCTTATTAACGCTTACACTGGTGGACGTACTTTATTACGCTTCTTTAGGTGAACGTGAAACTCAGCTCACGCTTCTGTTGGTGGACGTTTCAATACTAAGCGCTATTATAAAGGGGCTTCTGGCATTCAGGCGTCTTTTAGGCACATCGTATATCACTAAACGTCCATTAGTGTGGACGTTAAACATATGTTTGATTAAAGAAGCGTACGAGAATGCAAACGCTCATTTATAAGTGCGTCTGGTTCCAGAATATGAAACGCTCACCCAAATGTGCGTCGAACAACATGCGTCCCACTAGAGAAACGTCCGTGTCACCTAACGTTCTTTTACAATAGCGTTTTATAACATACGTCTAACTAAAACGACGTGCGATCATATTTATTCACATAACCGCTGTGTAAAAAATGAAAAACGAGCAAAAATTTTTACTCTTTGGTATTTGGTATACTGGTACCGTTGCAGTTGCCCTAAGATCGGATGGTTTTTCAGCATTGGCTTACAAGAAGTGCTGGAATATTGTAGGGAATGAAGTGACTTTGTTGATTCAGAATTAATTGTTTTCGTTTTGTTAGACTGCCTTCAGGTTTGAATCATGCTCACATTTCGTTGGTGCCTGATATAGTTGCTAAAAAGCTAACATCTACACCTAAATAGAGATAAATTCACTAATAGTTAAGTTAGAACATAAATAAAGAGACACAAATATAAGAACTTCATTGATGTAATTTTTGAGTTAGGGTTCTCATCCGATTACATATTATAGGATTGAGGGAGCACCTTCTTAATGATCAGGCACTCCTCAAGTGAGTATTTTATCTAGGTTACACACATCCTAGAGTATTTTTATACTTGGACTTGGGTTTGGCATCTTTGTTGAATATTGGTCCTTTGGGATTAGGAAGACCGTAAAATATGGTATCCACATTCTTAGGGATGTCAATCACTATCTAAAAATATGACATCCGTTACGATAATTCGGAATCCTATAGGACATTATCCGGTATAACGGATATCGGATGTCGGAAACGGAAATTTTATCGGATATTATTATCTTAACAAAACGGAACCGGCTGAGCCACATTCCGTTTCGAAAAATTCTGATACCGCTAAGACATAAAACCCCCTTAGATAGTTAGGCCCCTTCTCATTAGTCGATAAAGAAAAAAGAAGAAGTAAATTTGTGCCCCCCCCCCCCTCTTCTCCTTTATCTATTCTCCATTTCTCTTCATTTTTCTGTAGTCTACTATCTATCTATTTTTCTTCTCTCAGTTCTCAATTCTAGTTTTAATCCAAGATCATTACACAAATCACTATCAGTAGTGATTCACTAAATTTAGGGTTTCTGTTCAAATTTAGGGTTTTTGTTCAATTAAGGGTTTCTTTGAAAACATGTGTGATTAGAAAACTAGGGTTTCTTTTTAAATCCAATTTTGGGTTCAGTTTTGAAATTTAATTTAGGGTTTCAAAAATTGATTTGTAAAATTAGTGTTTTCAGAAATTGATTTGTGATTGTGAAATTAGGGCAATCAATCAATCATGTCACAAAGTCAAAGAACATCAAATCATTTTGGTACCTCAACTTCATCAACTTCAGTGGCATCACAGTTACAAGAAGAAAGCGTTCAAGGTTCAGAATTAAACTCCGTGATTCATCCCAGAGAAGAAGGAGAAGGAGAGGAAGATCCACTTGTAGCTGAAGCAAAGAAGAAATTACGTACAACAATGTCTAATGTATGGAATGAATTTGTAAGGATTGTTACTACAAAGATTGGAGTATATGGGAAGAAGGAGATTGAAATTATAGGTGTATGCAATCATTGTAAAAATAGAATTGAAGCAGCAAGTACAAAAGGAACCAACCGCTTGAGATCCCATCTTAATTCCTGTAATAAAAAGCCAGAGAATCATCCTGGACAAAGAAAGATTACTGCTATCAAAACAGGTAACATACAAACTAAGTTAACTATTTGGAAATATGATCCTGATGCTACTAGGTTACTTGTTGCTAAGATTATTGTTAAGCATGATTATCCACTGAATATGGTTGAGCGTGGATAGTTCAGAGAGTTTGTGAAGTCACTGAACCCTTCTGCTAGGTTATACAGTAGGAATACAACTAGGTGAGACATTATGAAACTTTATGCTCATTTCAAAGTTGAATTACAAGAAGAATTTGATTCAATTATTTCTAAATGTAGACTTATAAACATACAAAAGATGGTTATTGTTGTGTAACATGCCACTACATAGATGATGAATGGAAACTGAATAAGAAAACACTAGCATATATTTTAGTGCCATCACCATATATTGGAGAAGCTCTTGTAGATTTTGTGAAAGCAGTAGCTCTATATTGGAATATAAACAGTAAGTTTTTTGCTTTAGCTGCTGACAATGCTAAAGCCAATGATGTTATGATAAGAAATCTAAAGACTTGGGTTGCTAGCAAGGATTGTTTAGTTCTTGAGGGTGATCTGTTTTAGATGAGGCGTACCAATCATATATTGCATTTAGTTTTCTTATGTGGGATGAAAGTAGTTGTTGGATTTATAGAAAGTATTAGAGAGTGTGTGAAATATGATAAGTCTTCGCAGGCTAGAAAAGAGAAGTTTGCAAATGCATCGGCACAACTTAAGATTCCTACAAGGTCTGTAAGTTTAGATGTGGACACCAGATAGAACTCCACCTTTAAGATGCTAAAGAATGCAATTGTTTTGCGCCAAGGATTTGTTCGTTTAGTTGATTTGGATTATGATATCATTTCTCTTCTACCAAGTTCATAGGATTGGAAACAAAGAATAAATATTTGTGAGTGTTTGGAAGTGTTTGATGATATTTCAACTAAATTTACAGGGATCAAGTATCTAACAGAAAATATGTATTACAATGGGGTTTATGAGATTAATAAGAGAATTCGTACATGGGAATCTAGTCCTCATAAGTGTATCAGAGACATAAAATTGAAAATGAGGGAAAAAATTGATAGTTATTAGACAGAATGTAACCTGTTGATGCGCATTGGAGTGGTTTTAGATCCTAGGTATAAGGCTAGATGGGTAGAGTTTGTTTACAAGAAATTATATTGTATGCATAGCTACTTTACTTATTATAACACATTTTAAATAGCACTGAATGCACTTTTCTCTTCATATGAATGTGAAAGTAACTCTATAGCTCCAGATTATTTTGGTTTTGGGAGTTCAGCTAGTGGAATAAGTTCAATTGGAATTGAAAACTCTAGAACAACTAGAAGTGACCATGAGTATGATGAGTTTATGATGGAAAACAGTGAGATTGAGGTTCAGAAGTCAGAGTTGGAAAAATACTTAGAATAACCATTGTTTCCTAAAGGCACACCCAAAGAGGAATTTATGTTTGATATACTGAGTTGGTGGATAAATCATGCTCCTAAGTACCCAGCTCTTGCGAAGATTGTAAAAGATGTGTTGGATGTTCCTGTGATAAGTGTAGCATCATAATCCATGTTCAGTGCTAGTGGTAGAGTTCTTACAACACGGATAAGTTCATTATCTCAAGAAGTTGTTCAAGCATTACTTTGCTTAGATGATTGGTTGTCAGATATCAATGACAATGCTAGTACTGGTTAGTAACTTTCATTTATTTTTCTTTCCTTTCATATTTCTTGCACTGCCAACTGACACATTTCAGTTTTTTTGAAATGCAGATGTACTCTGAAGGCTGCAGGCTGCTTACAACAATATTTCAGTCCAATGATCCTATATTTTTGCATTCATTTGTGTTTTCTTTTGCTGCAAGAACATGTAATCCACAATTTGGAACATTTGTGTCTTTTCTTTGTGTTTGAACTGAAATATGAACTGAAAACTTGTTTTTAAACTGAAATTTGAACTAAAAAATAGGTTTATCTGATTTCTGTCAGATATCGGAAATTATCGGGAAAAAATCTGATATTCGGTAACCTTACGAAACGGAATCGAAATTGATTTTTGAGATTTCGACGGAAGTTATCGGATACCCGATATCCGATAATATTTATCGTAACAGAACCAGCTGAGCCATTTTTCGTTCCGGTAAGTTCCGTTGACAATGCATTTTTATTCATTATCCTTAAGGTATCGGTGATCTTTAATGGATTCTCTGGCGGAGGGTCTCATATCTATTAGGACCATATACTCTTTGTTGTTGATGTGTTAGGCGTGCGTTTATCAGTTGTCTTTGGAAGATCGGTTGATATTTGTGTTCTTCAAAGTGTCAGATGATATCGAAGTGTTTCGTATGTTCGGATGGTTGTTGTCTTTGCATATCGTCGTATGTTGACGAAGCGTTGCGTCTATTCGGATGTTGGTGTTGTCTTTGCGGAACGACGGATGTTGTCGAAACGTTGCATCTGTTTGGATGTCGGTGTTGTCTTTGTGGAGCGTCAGATGTTGTTGAAGCATTGCATTTGTTCGGATGCTGGTGGGTAGAGGTGTCTTTTTCCATTTGTTTACTGTATAAATACTTCTTCGTCTTTAGTTTTCATTTTTCAGTATCTTCTTCTGTAACTTCTCTAAATGATGATGTATCTGTTTATGTTATTGAGGTTGCACCTGTTTCTTCTAGTATGCTTTTTTTTTACTATTTTTTTGCGTTTTCTTTTGGTACAAGTTTGCCTGGTGGTAATCCTTGTTCCCATTTTTTTCTTTTTTAACAAGAAATCAGTACGTCAAAGGTATGGTACAATGGGTTCCTACTTGGGACTCTCCGTATGATCCTCCGGTCGAAAGTTTTGATTGCCTGAAGATACTCCAGGTCTACCCTTCTTCCATTTCCCTTGGAGAGACATTCAATCGCCTGAACAAGATGAGCATGTAAATCTTCTTTCTTCCTTTATGTCTCTTCGTCTTTTCCTGTGTGTTCCCTTTCTATCTTCCTATTGTTTATGGCAGCTCTGTCCGGAGGATGTTGTTATGCCTCTCACGCATAAGATGTATTTTGTTCTTTCTCAGTTTATGAAACCTCTTGAAACGGACCATGTCGTTGCTTTAATGAAGAAAGGGCTTGCTAAGACTCGATGTGAATCTGTTCACTGTGCCTGTGATGACGCGACGTCTTCCAAGTATGATCATACTAAGGATGATCATAAGTTGATGTTGCTGAGGATGTTTATATCCGAGCTTCTCAGGAGTATATTATAGTCTGTTAACGGTGGATTCGGATGGTCGAGTTGTGTAGTGTTTACCGTTATTTTCTTTATAGTCCCCCTTGTTTGTTTGTGTAGTTGCGGTTCTATTGTTTTTGATTGTTTTTATTTGTTTGGCATTCCCAGTATCATAACCTTTATATGTTATTTTAAAATTTCATCGGTGATGTCATCTTATTTACCTTTCATATTTGATGCTCTGTCTGGTTGTGTGTGTCGTCTTCTTTGGTGTGCCCGTCCTTTTTTATTTCGCACGATCATTGGGCAGACTACGTCACTTTAAATCCCATACGGAGACAGACAGACCTTAAACATCACTTAATATCCCGACTCGTTTTTTATCCTGCTACGTCTAGACTCAGTTCGACAAAATTCTCTTAACTCATAAGGCATTCATATCAATCAAAAATAAAGATTCCCTTTTTCTTCACATAGTGGTTCTATTTATACTGCCTCTGTTCGTCCAATAGTGATATACCCTCACCTATATGTGACGACATTCAGAAACATTTGGAATTCATCGTCTATTTGTCAGGATGTAGACTTCCTGTTAGTTCCCCTATGTTGCCGGACTAAAGGGCATTCACAATGGTAAAATGAGCGTTTCGTGCCCAAATTTTGGAGGTCCAAAATCGAGATGCTTGGATTAGCATGCTTGCTTGGTTGTGTACCTGAAATTTTTGCAATCATAAATTGTAAACTGTGTTAGTCCTTCGAGATTTATTATTATTTATTACTGGTTGGTTTATTTACTTGTTTTTTGCTTCATATCCTTTCTTATAGGTTTAAACTGTGTATCCTTCAAATGCGAAGTTTATACGAAAGAAGGTTGGATGTGATTATAAATTGACTCCTGATCGGTGTTGATGTTGAATTTTTGACAAAGTCGAAAATCGTAAAATCGTCTTTTCCTAGTAGCAGAAATATAAAGTTTATATATACAAAGATATATAAAATTTGTATTTCTATTTCTGTAAGATAATTAAGAATATGATTTCTACTAATAGCTACGGGTACTCTATATTAACCATGTAGCCACTCTATAAATATATACGTCTGATGTATTAAAGTTTCGCCCAGCTAAACTTTTAATATTATGTATATGAAACATATTTGTACCGTATAACCCAATACTAATCTCTGTATCGAATCTACATTTATTGGATAATTCCTAGATGGACCGATCACTAGTAAAAACAATATATTGTCCATAGAATACAACTGGTACTGGTCATAACTTCTCCCCAGATATTCTCTCATTATACAAAATACAAATTCAGGGTATACTCTTGTTCTCGAGTAAACATAAGACTTCTAGACGGATATCTACTGGGGTAGAGCAACATTAGACTTGTTTCAAGCTGCAATAATGTGGCTCCTAAGACCTAAATATAGAATGTATTGTTCACCAACTGCTAAAATGGGTGAAAGTTAAAAGTCAGCATCTGTTCTTGCTCTTGTTCTAGTTCCAGGGAGTACCGGCATAATATAACAGAACTTGAGTTCGGACTCCCCCGTAAGTTCGTATCTCACGAGTTTAAGCTCTCTTTCTCTTCCCCTAAAACCCGCGCTAACCCCTAGGTCCTCTATAACCACTCCGAATATCTCTCTTTTACCAGTAACACGTGTGTCTTCTTCGGCGAAGCTCTTTCCGTTACCTTTTGTTGTATCTTTAGATCCAACAAAGCTCACTCCTTTTTTGATCCCTAAATCTTTCTCTTGATCATTTTTTGATTTTCATTTTTTATTTAATAACTGAGGATCATCTCTCTTTAATAGATTTAGGATCCTGCTATGGCTGAACCTACAGTTCAAGAGAAAGATAACATATTTTGGAAAGGGGTTTTTGCTGTAGCTGGAATCATGACTACTCTTGTTATATATGGTGTTTTACAGGTACCCCATTCTTTATTCAATCCCTAAAATTGATATACGTTGTAAAGGATACTAATTTATCAAATTTCTAATGTTTTTAGCTTTTAGAACAGAAAAACCTTGCCTTCTGGATGTTAGATTATGTACATTGTAAACAACCACAATCTCGTAGCAGATGGTGAATTTTTGGGGATTTTTTGAATTCGTTTTGGAGTTGATTCTATTGCAGGAAAAGATCATGAGAGTGCCATATGGAGAAAACAAAGAGTTTTTTAGATATTCATTGTTTTTAGTCTTTTGCAATCGGATTACAACATCTGCTGTATCTGCAGGCTCTTTACTGGTAAAGTGTAGCTGAGCTGATATGTATTTTTACTGTTGGAACTATATAAGCAACCATACACACTGATAAGTAATTTTTATTTTTATTTCTGATAGGCAAGTAAAAAAGCGTTGGACCCTGTTGTGCCGATTTATAAGTACTGTCTCATCTCAGTTTCTAACATACTTACTACAACATGCCAGTATGAGGTACTCTTTCTTAAACTGAGAGTGATCATATATGTTATTTGTGTCAATTATTACTGGTTGGTAAGTTTAACTGAGCAGTGCTCTTTGCCAATGTATCTGATGAAGTAATGTTTTTACCAAATTTGTTGTTCTAGGCACTCAAATACGTTAGTTTCCCAGTTCAGACACTTGCAAAATGTGCCAAGATGATACCAGTTATGGTAAGTCATGCTGTCTGTCTAATTATCATTATCACTTTTCTTTTTGAATCATTCTTGTTTGCTGCAAGACTGGAACATTGAGACATGAAAATATACTGTTAATTGTGATATATATGCTGTCAGACACGATCTAGTATCTGAAATTTGTATAGCTCTTCTGCATGTAAGAGCATATGTTATTCATTGAATTTCTCGTCTTTTATAGCGATATGCTTTTGGTTATCTTGCCAATTTATGTTTAACGCAATCTAACCTTTAATTTGATTTATGTTCCCTCCCTGATTATGGAGATTTGTTCATTGGTCTAGGTTCCATTTGTACCTACGCTTTTTATACCTATCCTAGTCTCACATATGTTCTGCTTTAGCTCATTCCCTTGCTACTTTTCTGCAGGTATGGGGCACAATGATCATGCAGAAGAAATATAAGGGCCAAGACTACGTGTTCGCGGTGCTAGTGACACTAGGGTGTTCGTTATTTATATTGTATCCGGTAATAATTATGATCTAATAGGTTATTCTTTGATTGCAGTACTCTTTCATTGTAGAAGATTCATTTTGTTCTCATGTACACAAAAAGGCTGGCGTGGGGTGGAATCTAAAACTATTGACCATGTAAATTCCAAATAGAACTGTGTGCAGGAGAGCATACTATGTACCTCAACCATGGAAATTCCAAACAAACATGTTCTTCCAATGTAGCTTTTAAGTAATGGACTGCTAGACCTTGGTTTTAGAATGAGAGCCAAAATTTATGTCATTGTCATTACCCTTTCCGCTTCACCATTTAATGCATTTTTCAAAGATGTAACACTCACAATACTGCCAGTTATTGGTTTGTTGATGAACTGTTTTTGTTGATTTTTGTGTGTAGGCGGCTGCAGACATTAGTCCATATGCTAGTGGCGGGGAAAGCACAGTTTGGGGTGTTTCCCTGATGATGGGTTATCTTGGGTAAGGATTTACTTCGTTTCCCAATCCAGTTTAGGTTTGTCAACATCTGTCCTGAATCTGACGCCACTCTCTCTGTATTTTCTGCTCTTATACGGCCAAATTTTTACGAACATTATTCCTTGTTTTACAGGTTTGATGGATTCACAAGCACATTTCAAGACAAACTATTTAAAGGATACGATATGGAAATACATAATCAGATATTCTACACGACATTATGTTCTTGTATTCTCAGTTTATCTGGCAAGTATCTGTCTCTTCTGAATACTGGTTAACGTGTATCATATGTTGTAGGTTTAAATCATACTGTGTCTGGACTCACTGCAGGATTAATGCTTTCATTGAGCAGATAAAATAGAAAGGAAAAAAAAACTGTCTTCTTATATCTGCTTATGCTTCTGTTATGAAAATTAATTTGCTTTCATTCGTCCACTTTTTCTGTGCCAAACATGTATTTATTAACAGGCTTTAGTGTTTGCAAAAAATACTGCTAATCTTGGGTTACTGATACTGCTAGTTTTTTTTATTCTTAACCAGGTCTTATATTACAAGGGAATCTTCTCTTGGCAGTAGATTTTGTCGCTCGACATAATGATTGCTTTTTCGATATTGCATTGCTTTCTACTGTAAGTAGTATATTGTCTAACCTTAATTATCAGTTATTAAGTAATATTCCAGAAACCTAATCAAATATGAAGAAAATAAGATAAACTTGATCATAATTGGTGACTAGAATTGAATCGCAGGTAGCAACTGCTAGTCAGTTTTTCATTTCTTACACGATCAGAACATTCGGGGCCCTTACTTTTGCTACCATAATGACCACAAGACAGGTATACGGAAAAGCTCAAAAAAATAGAAGTAGCACTTACTATTACTCATTTTGATTTAAAGTCATACTGAATCATATGGTGTTCTGATCTACGTTATCTTTTTGGATTTTGCTTGTTGATGAAGTTGGTGAGCATAATGTTGTCGTGCATGTGGTTTGCACACCCATTAAGCCCAATACAGGGGGTTGGAGCGGTAAGCCTCGAACTCTTCCCCTTTATTCCGATTTTTTCTCTATTTTTCTATAAACATAATCGGGTGACACCTTTTATTGTGTTGTGGAACCAGGTTGTCGTCTTTGGTTCTCTTTATATGAAAAGCTTTGTGAGAACTGTATCTCAAAAGTTAGCATTACCCCAACATGTGCAAGGTGGTGTGGTAACAAGTCCATTGAAAGGGAACCCTTGAATACTCTGAGGAACTTTTTTTGTGTTTGTGGAATTGGGACATCATTAGACACATTATCCTCACAATCTGAGGATCTACGGCCTTCTATTTAAGCTCTTATGTTGTTTGGAGTTTTTGTTCATTCACTCAAACACAAGAGGTAGAAGGGCTTTACTTAATCCAAAAGGGTAGCTCTATACCGGCTGAATTAGATACTTTAGTTAAAAGGAGAAGAAAAGGGAAAGAAGAAGTTGCACACAGGTATATGTTTGATTTTTTTACCTACATATATATGGTCAAATCAAGCACAAAAGAAGTCAGTCATGTAACACAATGGGAACTAGTATTTGATGAAGCTGTTTCAGGTGTATGGTCTAGTTGGATGCTGTAATTTTTAGTCACGGACGTTATTCTATAATCTCAATAGAAGCAATAGATGATTATTGGTTCCGTATGTTCATTTTTTTGTCTTTAACATGTCATTGATAGCAAATGTTGATGGTATTTATATCCTGAATATTCTTATCGAACCTTGCTCAATTCTTTCTCATTTCTTTTTCAAACAGTTAACCAGGTTTCGAAACTCCATTCACTTCAAAAACCAAGAAAAGAAGAAAAGAGAGGAACCTCGGTTGAAGTAAAACATTAAAAAAAATTACACCATTCAGTGTTCAAAAAAGTTGAGAGGGATGCTTCTTCTGCTTTATCTTTAAACTTTCTTTATACTCAGTGCTCTTGCACATGCTCAGACAACAGCCACATAATACAGTTAATCGTGGGAGGAAAATCCAATATTCAGTATATCTACTTGTTGATTGGAAGCTAAATGTTTAGTATACAAAAAACTAATTCTAAGTCAGTGATACGCGGCCAAACAGTTACTGTACACCAATTGGGCCATCCCACAGATTACTTCCTCATCAGAGTGCCCTGCAAACCAAGTAATAGAACTTGTAAGCCAAGATGAAAGCCATCAAGTTGTTAAGAGTGGATACTAAGGAGAAATAATAATGTCCAGAATGGCTATAGTTAGTAGTTACATTGTTGAGTATGTCAAGTGCAGCTCTTGCTACATGACAAACATTGTTGTCATAAACAGCTAGTGGATCAGGGAAATTTAGTGCGAGTGCAAAATACTCATTCTTCATATCTGTTGCAGGCTACAAAGAATATAACAGATCAATGAATTCAGCTGGCTCCTCGTCCTCTTTAACCACCTGTCCTCAACCAGCACCAAACAAATGGTTAGGATCATCAAAGAGTTTATATATATCAGATACCTATTCCTAGTATAGTTTAAGCATTGCAGATAAAGAAGAAAGGGCTAAAAACATTAAGACAACGCAAACTACTCAGAATCTTGCATGCAGAAGAGCCATGAAAGAATAGCTACTTGAGTTGTTTAGCGATCATTCACCGTATGCAATATGCAAATCATTAGAGACCCTTAATCTTTGGTATTGTTTACATGCGAGTAACCTAAACTGCCGAGAAATGCTAAATAACAACATAATACATTTTGCTACTTTTATTAATCATGTGTCTAAAATCAATGTACACACCACCTTCTTACAGATGTATTTTGCGTGCCTAATATAATAAGGAGATATACCACTTGCAATCATGAAAAACAGGATCAGACTAGAACCCCACTTACACCATCATCTTTACATCACCTCAATTACTTTATAACCACCACCACTAATCTAGGTTCAACACTTCTAGGAGTGGATGCATGTAGCTCACTTCATTTATAACCCACTCTTATGTAGCCTATAAATAAAGGTTATTCCTCCTTGTAATACACATCAATTACATGATGAAGCTGGTCTTTCTTTTCTTCTGTCAAATTATCTATTGTTTCGTATCAGCTATATCTTATTGTATGTTGCAAACCAAAAATCGAAAGACACAAAATAATAAAGAAGTATAAAGATACTTGAGACACCATCATAAGTTGTGCCTACAAAGAGTAAAACCTCTATCTATAGGCTACGCAGAGAGTGAGAATTTGTTAGCATTTACAATAGAGAAGTAACGGCATGCATGCATCTATTACTATCTAGATATTAATCTAGACTAGTGATGGAGGTTACAAAGCAGAGGTAGAGATGTAAACATGGTGGTATATGAGAGAGAGATATAGAGGTGTGATGTGGTGTCATCAGGGGGTGTTGAAAAAAACATACATGGTGTCAGATGGCAGTAACATAAACAGCAGTTCAATTTCAGATTTGAAGAATCATCGTGTATAGAGGACAGTATTGAGCTACCAATAGCTATAACCGAAATCTGAGGAAAAAGAAAAGAGAATTTCAACACCATACCTTAATGGTGGCATCCTTTGGAATATCCATTAGATTGTGAAAGTCCGAACCAGCTTGATTGCAGTCAACCTGTTCTACTTCAGCTACATCTATTTTGTCAGTTAGTTGAGTTTGGCTGTTATCATGTTTGAAGAATTTTCCTACCCATAAATAAGGTATCCTAATTGTGTCCTTGCTCACGCCTACACTTGGAGCTAAGAAAAGAAATGCAGATTTTGAATCCAAATTGCTAACAGCAAATGTTTCAATCTTTTCTAAGTTAGGCCAGCAAAATACAGATGGTTGAACTGTGCTACGGATTTCTGAACCTTTACCAGTTGATTCAGCTTTAACAGACAACTCCCAACCATTTTGCAACTGGCTTCCTTGAATTGCATCTCCCACTTCACTTGAAAACCCTTCTTTAAACTGCGGGACTTCTTCATTGTCGCACACCTTGTCCAAGGAGCAGGGAGGGCTGTTTCTCCCCAAACCATCTTGCAGACTCGTAAGAGAACTGGCAAATGCGCTTTTTAACCTTCTAGATGAAAGGGATGCATCATCTTTCGAGCAAGGCAACTTCAAAGAAGGTGACAAACTACCTCTTCGTTCAGCGAGGGAAAGTGCAAATCTTTTAGATGGTGACAGAACTGATTGAGAGACAGACTTTGGAGATTGACCAACACTCGCAACCCTTGGACTATTGCATACATTGTGGGTAGAATTATTAGTAGAAACATGTAACAAGTCTGATGAGGTAGAGGAAGCAGGTGATGGTGTAAGAGAACATGTGGACGTAGAAGGAGATTGTGAAGGTGATTCTGAACTAAATTTAGAACTGGCACTTGAATCGGATGACACAGAATTTGGAGAGTGATAAGATGGTGAAGATAATGTTGATGAGTCTGCAAGCAATGGCAGAAGTTTTTGCACACGACTATCAGTGTCTGTAATCAAAATGGAATCAGAATAGGTTCTACAAAGGGATACCTTGGGAGCTGAGACAAACTCTTTCATTTTCCCAGAAGCAAATCTGCGCCTTAACACACTCCAATTGCTTTCGCGTACAGGAAGAAGGGTTTCCTCCCCTGCTTCTGATGATGAAAAGGGAGGCACAAAACCTCCTGCAGTTGCTTTTTGGAAAAGCTCATAGTCAACATTATATAAATCAACTTTTCTCTCACCTGCACGATTCTTAACCACTGACCCAACTTGATCACTGCAGACTTGCGCCCCGTTGTTTGACTTATTTACAGAAGACACAATGTTGCAAAAAGCATCCCAAAATTCCAATGGTTCTTCACCTTCCTCAACTGTGACAATAGGACCCTGCACCCTCTCATACCGAACAACTTGATATGCAGCTCCCTTAGTATCCCTTTCCATGATGGGTTCACATCGTTTACCAATCCACACATAGATTGCTGAAGGCACATGTATTATAAATGCTCCTCTAGAATCAAGAGCTGATGGAGAAGGATCATTCAACATTTTCGGGACCAGATGTAGAGGGTCATAAGGAGAGTGTGGAGCCATCCTGTACATCCTCAGCACAGAACTGGGGCTCAATGGAATGGCATGGACCCTCTTTTGGCACTGCAACAACTGGCAAGCAAACCCCATGTTAGGGTTAGCAATCCGTCTTGCTGCCTTCACAAACTGAAAAGCATCATCAAAGCTCTGTCCTTCTCTCCACATCAAATATGCAATCACTAAAGATGTGGAACGAGAAACACCTTGACAACAATGAACAAAAACCCTTCCCCCTTGCTCTCCAACATCCTCAAAGTAGTCGAATACATCATAGAGTATGCTAGTTATGTCCTCTGAAGGGCTATCCTGCAACCACAATGTCTTGTACACAAGGTCGGCCTTGAAGTATTCAGGACAAACGAAACCAACACAATTAAGAACATGAGTGATACCATTTTTTCTCAGTATATCTCTGTTCTTAGCAACTGCATCTCCTCCGAGATAAATGTGGTCTGCCACCTTGGAACACTCTTTGTCGAAGCAAGCAATCCTGTCTCTACTGGCAAGACTTCCCGATGGATCAGGTACCTTCTGGCATAGAGACACGTCAAGCTTCAAACCTTCTCTAAGCTTAAATGAATCACCTTTACCACTGGGGGTAGGTGGTTGCCACTCTCCTAAATCATCTGAACCAGCTTTCGGCCATTCTTCTAAACTTCTACGAGCAATCGACAATGGCTGCAAAGGAGGCAAACAAGCTCTAGCCTTGCAATGCTGCTGCGACCGAGGAGTTAGAGGAACAGGGAACCGTCTAAACGGACCACCATTCTTCTCAGTAGCACGCGAATCTGCGCATTCTTTTACACTATCAAAAACTGCAGGCCCCTGTTGTTGAGACCTAGATGCAGACCATGATGCCGACTTCCAAAACTTACGACCACCTGGTATTTCAAATTTCTCCACAGAACTAGTGGCATCATCTTCTTCACCCACCACCATCCCCAACAATTAATCACCCCAGCCAAAATACACTCGAAATCAAATCCGTAAAAACTATATTTCTCTCAAATAAATCATTTGTTTCAGCAGAATTAACAATGTAATTTAACCCCCAGATCTAGGGCATGGAAAAAAAAAATTGAAATGAGAATCTAAATAGTGATATAACAAATCAAAAGAATCAAATCTATGAAGAGGCTATTACAGGTTGTCAACAGAAAATAAGTGGCAAAAAATACATTAAAAACTAAAATTCCGAAATTAGGGTTTCCGGAGACTTACAAAATTGATTTGATTAACAAAATTTTGAAGACCACCACCACCATGAAGAAGACGAAGAAGAGAAACAGAACCCAAGAGAAACTCTTTTTTTAGAATGAAAAAGAAGCCCCAAGAATAGGGTTAAGTTTAAACCATGGTTTAATAAATGTTCTCTTCTTAGCCTAACCCTAGCTAGGGTTACATTTTTATAAACACGAACCCTGCGTGTCCCGCAGACGAAATTAAAAAGACGATTCGTTTTAGGTCTCTTTTCTTCTGTTTGTTGTTCTTTTTCTTATAGAGTCCCAAATTTCACTCTTTTATGCTGTTAGACACTATTGATAGCTGGTCTCACCTTGTTGATGTCATTCCTCGATGGGAGCGTTTCCCTAAAGAATCGAAGGAAAGCCGATTCGCACCTATAATAGGTTTCGTGCTTGCCAGTCTCGCAGGTGAAAGCAAAATAGTAGATAAGAAAATAGAAGGAAATGTGGGTTCATCACCCCTAAAACTGCTTTCTTTTCAAAGATAGAAGCCATAGAGTGAGAATTGCTTCAGCGAAGGAAGCTTCTTCGGCTCGCCTACTCACTCGTGTTGAAGGGGAAAGGAGAAGTAAAATTCTTTGTTTCTTCTTCTATATTTTGAATCGAAAATATTAGATATCTATCGAGTTTTTTACACCAAAAAAATATATCCATGTATCCTTTTCTTATTTTTATGGGAAGCATTTCTAAACCCAATATTTTCCATCTACAGTTCACATTCATAATATATAGGGTGTAAAGTGTTGGTGTGTGGAACCGGTAGATATCTAGCAAGATCGATTTTAAATTTCAGAGACTTGTGGCGTACATATACTGAAAATCTATGAATTCCTTTTGTATAGAAATGACTTTATGTATTGGTGAGGGAACGTTTGTATGTGTGGATCGATTGTAACTTTAGTCTTTACCTTTTTCCTAATTATTATTTTTATTGGGTCCATGCAGGAGGAGGAGACCAATGATTTGGTTGAAGAGTTATTTTTAGAACTTGGGTGTAAGGTGACTACTTTGCCTATTTCTTATCTCGACATGCCTATTAGTGCAACTAGCCATAATGCGTCTGTTTAGGGCAATATGGTGGCTAAAATGTATACTAAATTGCTTATCTGGAAGAAAAAAAATCTTAGACAAAGCGGATAGGATTACTCTAATTAGAACTACACTTGAGAGCTTGTCGATATACTACGTGTTTTTGTTTCAGATTCTAGCCTATATCGAGAAAAACTGAATAAGCTTGCACGCGGATTTTTTGTGGGGTGCTGATGATGGTCATAGAAAGACGAATTGGGTTTCATGGGAAAAAATTTGCAGGCCTAGGAAATTAGGGGTTTTTGGAATCAAGTGTTCGAGGGCAGTGAACAAATCTCTACTTGCTGAATGGATTTTGAGATATTCTAAAGAGAAGATTAAGCTTTGAAGACAAATAATTCAAGAGAAATCTCTAACTTAGCCTAACTTCATTGTAGCAGTTGAAGCAAAAGTGGCAATTAAACACAATACGGGGGTGGAGCACTAGACACCTAAGAGGCATTTTTGAAGAGATTTATCTTTTTCTCCCCTACGGTATCATATAGGAGGTATGGAAAGAAAAAAATGGTCGCACTCATGGAGCTAAAATAAATCATTATATGAAGTTGAGAATGAAAAGGGAATGGTACCAAGTACATCATCAACTTTTTTCTTTATGAAACCTAAAGATAATTTTCTTGCGTGAACTTCAATCCAAGATTAAATCAAACAAGAAAATATCATTAAATAATTCCTAAAAGAGCTTTTTGAATTACAAGGATAGATTAACGTACAACTTGCTTGTACTTTTAGTTGTAAAGATGAAATCAACATAATATGGAAAATACAAGTAAAGCAAGACACCATAAATTTTGTTAACGAGAAAATCTACAATCTAGCAATAAAACCTTGGGACCTCATCCAGTTTGAACACACTGTATTAAGCCACTAAAAACACTAGTCTACTATAAGACTTTGGTCTGGAATGTAGTTGAGACATAATAAATCATCCAAGCTACTTGTTGCAGTTGTTTCCTTAAATCTTTTGATTTTCGTAAGAACCTACTCACTTGATTCCCCTAGATGATGTCTTTTACATCCCTAGGAGTTGTTCCACAGTCCGTCGTGAAGACTAGCTACCCTACCTTCAACAGGACGCCAGGTGATATCCTTTATAATTTTAGATCAAGGATAAAAATCGGTTCCCTGAATTTAGACGAATTTAAATCCAAGATTAAGGTTTATACTCTTCAAAACTTATAAATATACCTAATCTTCTATATACACAAGAATCACAACTAGATCTTTATCCAATATGCATTCTTATGGAAAACTCACAAATAAGATTTCAATAGATAAGTGATAGACACATTTTAGTGTCTAATTTGCACCTTAGTTTCTATTAAGTTAGTATTCGATTTTGCAAATATTACGTGTTTTTATGCTTTTGTAGGTACATTTGAAGAATAAAGATTTGTGAAAAAATTGGCTCAAAAAGTGATAAAGGCACCCAAGGACAAGGGTTATTTGGCACCCTAGAAGTGGATAAGGGGCACCCTCGAGTCAACCCGGTCAAATCGGGTCAAATCCGAGTCAACTCGGTCAACCCGAGTTGACCGAGTCAACTGCCAGTCACGGATCGGAATATCGGGACGGAAATCGTCTGTTTCAACTGTGAAGTTCTGATTCACGTGAATTTGAGTTGTTTTAGGATTCAAATTGATACACAAGATATATGGGACCAATACAAGACTAAACACGTGAAGAATGAGAGGTTTACGCCGGAAAAATAGCCCCAAATCCGAGTTTCGCCGGAAAAAGGGTATTATACTTTGATTCGGATTTGGATGAATTTGGGAGTGTTTTAAGGAGTTTTATTAGGTTTAGAAGACTCACAAGGATCCCTAGAGCCTATATATACCAAGAGAAGCCAAGAAGAACGGGGGATATAGCTTAGAATTGAAGTTTCGGAGTCGCCGGAATTGTGGCCGGAATTACCCACGATCCGGCCACTGTTGCTGTCACCGACGGCCGGCTGTTCTTCATCAACTCCATCGGAGAAGAAGACACAGCAACACCTTATAAGTGTTGCTGTTTCGTTGCCTTAGCTTCCAAATTTCTTTCCCCCTTTTCTTTGCCTTAGCCTTTTGCAACGGCTGAACCTTGTTCTGTAACACTTATAAACGCGTTTGTTCAGCTGTTGCACCGTTATTCAACCTTGTAATCAATATTTTGAGCAATGAAAAGATCTTTTGAGCAAGTTTTCTTTACCATGAGCTAATTATATTTACTGGGATGATGGAGGAGGTTTTTCTCTCAATTTTATGTGGTAAGTCTATTTTTAATTAATTAATTATAATTCTTTACTTATTAAAATTGCATAGTTTTGAAATAGAAAAAACGGTTTTCATTTAGTAGTGGTGTTTTTGTTTGATGGGTCATGCTGGGTTAACAACCTCTGATGTCCCATGCTTATGATTTACCTTTACTTGTTTGCATAAAACCTATTTTGGCAATATTTGAGCTTAATTTATTTAAAAGAATTACCCGATTAATCACATAAATTGTTAGAAATAACTGATTCCTGATTCCTGGTTTTCCCCATATTTTCTAAAAATCATCTCTAGTTTATTTTCCTGATTTTTATTAGTTTAGATTTAGTCCAATATTTTCTGAAATCATTACCTTCACAAGTTCGAGAATCGAACCTCTTTTTACCACTATATAATCACATCAATAAGAGTTATAGGCAACCGTGTTTGTAGTTTTTTTTATCAAATCTGGATTTGATCTGCACTTCTTGAATTGCCTTATATCAGAAGAGAATAACGTTAGAATAGACAAGAAATATAAGCGACACAAATACAAATATAGATTATGAAACTGTCTTTCTTCAAGATACGTGAACACATGCTTCAGGATTCCCAAGTGAAGTCTTTCATAGTCGAACCTTAGATCTCGAAGATCCTTAGGTCTATGTAAGAAAACTTTGCAACAAGATACAAATGAGTGTAGGGATTGAGTTTTCTGTGTTGTTGATGTCTCCAATTTATAGTGATCAATCAAAGCTAAGTTGCTTAAGATAAAAGCAATGAACTTATTGCAACCCAATAAGTTAATTCTCAATTGCTAAATCAAAGTCGTTTCCTAAGATATACAAATTATTTCTTTGGAAAGAACTAGACTTGCAATGAGGTTCTTTCCATGGTTTGAAGTTATAGACAATTGTTAGCTCAAGTGAATTCTATAAAAATAACTACTACCAAAGATAACTTAAAAATTTCAACAACAAAAAACTAGACTTTCCAACCAAACGAATTAACTAAGAATCAGCAATTCGTAAGTATGTATAAAGTTCGCATAGAAATCCAAATAAGAAGAATGAATGATTTCAAAGATATTAGAGTTATGGACTGACTCGTTAAGCTATTGGGTTCATGACCAACAAGTGTCAAGTCCGTGAACCATAAGAGAGAAAATAGAACTTTGCATTTGTAGGTTCGCGAACTCAAGGAAATAGGTTCACGAACTCAAATGCAAAAATGCTACAGAGAATATTATACTTGTTAGGTTCAGGAACTCACCTTTTTAGGTTCGCGAACTCAAATGTTCAAAAGTCTCAGGAGTATAAATCTTTGGTAGATTCGTGAAGTCACCTTTTTAGGTTTGCAGACTCAAATTCTCTTAAGTCTCAAGAGAATTCTCTTGTAATAGGTTCGCGAACTCACCAATATAGGTATACGAAATCAAATTAAAATATATCTCAAAAGAAGTTTTTCTTTTATAGTTTCGCAAACTCAAATGAAAATATATCTCAAAATAAGTTTTTCTTTTATAGGTTCGCGAACTTACCGTATAGGTTTGCGAACTAGATAAATGTTTTCAGAGAATTTCTCAAGAATAGCCCCGCAAACTCAAAGACTTTTTTTTCCTTATATTTTGAGTTTTACAAGCTTATTGATTCACACACTTAGTTCGTAAGTTTTTGAACTCATGTGATTGAAAATCATTAGTATTAAACTACCAAAACAAAACCTTACAAACTAAAGAATGAATTGAGCTATAATTGAGCTAAAACTATCGATGTTGATTAATATATTACTTGATATTTTAATTATACAGATAAAACAATAGAATGTGAAAAACAAATAACACAAAACACCTGAAATTTTGTTAACGAGAAAACCTGCAATCTAGCAGTAAAACCTCGAGACCTCGTGATATCCTTTCTTGAAGATAGATGTAAGAAATGCCTCCATGGAACTTATATATATATAGTTCTTGTTAAGAACAGTTTAAGGGAGAAAGAGAATGACTTCCAAAAGCATAACAAAATAGCCTTTTTTTTATTTCCTTACCAAAATAGATTAATGGTTTAAACCTTAAAGTTTATACTACATCAATTGTCTTTCACAAGAATACTTCCTTACCAAAATAGATTAGTGGTTTAAACTTTAAAGTCTATACTACATCAATTGTCTTTCAGCACTGATACACATCACCACTACGCATCACGAAATCTTCTATGATCCAAAAAAGATCTGTAAATCTCCACGTCATCGGAACTAACTCCGCCACTGGTTTCTGCTAGCAACGAGTCGCGCTCCCCCTCCAAGTTTGACAAAGTCTCCAAGAGATAATAAATCATAGTAGCGAGTGGCTTTGGATTGTCAACTTTTTATGACTCATATAGATAAATATGATATATCCACAAAGTCTACAATCATTTGCAAAATAATTCACATCAACAGTCCGTCATCGACGTCTATGAATTACCTCTTCAGCGACCCTCACTATGTCTGCAGCTAGAATCCCTTTAATTCTTTGTAATAAAAATACGCCCTTTTAGATAAGGTAGACTCAGGGTGCACCATTAAAAGATGCCTATTAAACATAAGAGGTTGTAGAATGGCACTTCTTCTTCTACACAGTAGTTGCACTTGAAAGCACCTTCCTGCATACCACCACATAAACGAAGAAGCAAGTGAAGTGTCGACTCATTTTGAAACAAGGTTTTTAGTTTCCCTAACCTTCCCCTTTATTTATTTTATTTTTCACAAGCACTTTTTCTAAAAAGCAATATTGCCTTAATATTGTGAAAATAATAAGAGGTGGAAGAGAATAATGAAGAAAACACATGATATATCTTGATGGGTGATATGTCCCAAAATATGTATATGAAAAAAATCCAAATTGGATATCAATTCATTATTCAGTAACATAAGTTTAAATATCAATTTCATGATAAGATAAAATTTATCTAAGCGCATAAACATCTTAGCTTGTTGTGTAGTTGTTCCCATGAATCCTGATCTCGACTCTTTCCTTAGGAGCCAGAGGTAGGGAGAACTCTATATATATCATAAGAAGTGGTGATACCCACATCGAGTCATTATAATTTGGACCCAGTATTAGCGATGTGGTAGCACCTTGAGTTGAATTTTTCAATATTGACTCTTAATTTTTTGTAGGTGCTTAGAAGACAATTATGAAAACCAGTTTAGGGATTATATTCATAAATCATTAGCAAAGGTCACGTAAACTTTAAAAAATGGGGATCATGGCCTTGAACAAGAATGTCTAATCTTACGGAGATGAAAATTATTGTCTTTTAAGAAATGAATTAAAGAAAATATTCTCACGAACATATTAGAGCTCCCACCAAAAACATCAAAAGAAACATAGAAAAATAATCATAATTTTTTTTAATAATAAATAAATCTTAAAGCAAATAAAGGTTTAAAAAAAATCTGATAATAAAGTAACAGAAGGTGCCCCAGTTTATTGTACTTATCTTATCTTCTTAAAAAAGGGCAGTGAAGATAAGAACAAACCTTTCAACACAATTAAGTTGAGTTGAGGTGGGTCTGATCTTGCTCACCAGTGAAAACTATAGTAAAATCTTCAGAATTATGAACTTTTATATGTTTAAACCTTGTTTTGTTTTTCCTTTTGGTTCCTTGAACATTATCTAATTGCAAGGTATTATTAATTTTAACGTGGGATTAACATCCTTATTTATTTGAGGAAAGGTTTCATGGAATTTTGGCAGCAAGTTCATAAGACTGGTAATTCTTTTCTGCATCTTGTTGACATATCTAGCCTTGTCCTTGTACCTGAAACAATGATGAGATGTATGTATTTTTATATGAAAAAAGGTGCATAATAGATTTGGTTGACTCTTCTTTTGTTTTGGGATGGATACAAAATTACCTTCGCACCGATTTTCACAAAAATGTGACTTTTTTGCTAAGTTAACTATAGATATTGATGACATTTCATTATTAAAAGAATTCTCAAGAGTGTTGCCAATGTTTGCAAATAGAGAGACATCAGCCATATCTTCCTCAGAGTCATAGTGGTCAAAAGAATCATCTAGAGTAGCAACAAGAGATTTGCCTCCATTATATCTTCTTAGATTAGGACACTCATTATGGCCAAATCATTTACACTTATAGCATTAAGGCATATCTTCATCATCCTTTTCTTGAACATTTTTATTCTTAGGAGGAATACGATCATGAGGTCGATTTAATAAAGTAAGAGGTGTTTTTGAGAATCGCTTGTTTCCATTTATCAAAAGATCTATGAACCGTCTTGCGATAAGGACATAGTAGTATCAAGATCTTCATTTGATTCTTCTTTGTCGTTATTACTTGATTTATTCCTGACATCACTTTCACATTTTTCAAGGTTACTGGAGCTTTTAGAGACGTTAAAGCAAATACATTTATCTTTTTCAACATGATGTTCATGATCAAAGATCTTCAATTTTCCAACAAGTGCACTTCTTGTTAGTTTTGAAAGATCGTTGGCTTTTTTGATATCATGTTTTTTAAACTCGTATCTTAGTGATAGTGACCTAAGAAATTTGCACATAATATCCTTGTCTGGAATAATTTTTCCTAATGAATATGAGGTATTCACTATTTCAGAAAGTTTATGGTGAAAAATCTCAAAGGTTTCATCATCAGACATACGAAGGTTTTCCCAGTCAAAAATTAGGGTTTAAAGCCTAACATCGTTTTATAAACAATTTCCTTCTAATACAATCTCCAAAATGTCCCAAACTTCCTTAGAAACCTCCCATGTAGAAACATAATGTTGAAGATTTTGACTTAAACATTTGCTATGCCCTAAGACATTCCATAACCATCACTTAGACATTTTTTTTTTGTAGTCACTCATCACTTAACATTTAATATCCTAGAGAAGCCCCTCTATTGTTTTTGTAAGCCCCAGGTTTCATATCAAAAGCTTCATAACCAATTCGAGTTAGCTCAACTCCGTCCAGCTAAGTGAGTGAATTTGATATGAACAACCTAGTTAAGTGAGTAAATTCGATATGTACGATAACACTCCCACCGATTAAATCAGGCTCTGCTATTTGTATCCAACCAAAACCAAATGGTCGAAAAGCAATGTAAAGCATAGTCATCCACACTGTAATAATAGGTCTAAGCGGTTGTGCTTTTGGTAGCTCATTTTTTATTTGAAAACATCAGGCGGATAGAATTGGCATAACGAAATGGGACCAAATACTAGACCGAGCATCCAAATGCCCAAAAACTAAAAACTTAATGCAAAACTAATTCAGAAAAACTTAATGCAAAACTAATTCAGATCATTCCCGTATTCACATATATTACCAAAGAGCACACAAATGAGTAATAGGAAGTGACCCGTTTTTTTTTCGTTTTTTGAGGCTGCCAATGTAAGGTGAAGTGTTCCTTCCCTTGGATGGTCAAAATGCTCTAACTTCTATTCTCACATCCTTAATATTGATAATTATATCGGCAAATAAATGTAATAAGGATCCTTCAATTTCAGTGAATTTCCCCATGATAGCATAAGAAAACAACAACACAGAAAACTACCGCCGAATAAGATGAAAAAAACAACAACTAAAAGATACAACACAAATGATAGGAGTTGCTAAAAGTAAAATAAGGGAAAAAGAACCAATCTTTTTTAGAATAATGGATTTCGGGAGCGATAGAGTTACTGAAACGGAAGAAGCGCAGAATCATTATTGACAGAGAGAAAATAGCATATAATGTACAAACAAACGTGGAAGCAATAGTAGAATCACTGCAAGTAGCATGATCCAGGTCCGACAGGAGGCCTTCGTGCATAATAATTGTTTACTGGTGCTGCTGGCACTCCACGTTGATTTAACAAGCATCTGAAGTATTCCAACCTAGGCAACACAGTCGAGCTCATATTTCTTGCAGAAGTCATATCTCTACTGATCCACATGCGTTCTGAATGTCAAACAGATATTGTGATATAAGTAACATGATTAATAAGCCAGATAACAACTGTATGGACAGTTTGATCTATTAGATAGGGTTCAGAGAATGTTTGCAAGGTCAATAACTACAGTTTAAAACTTTTCAATGGGGGTAATTAGACTAGAGTTAGGTTTCACTTCCGCATCGCGTACCTGCAGCAGCTGCAGCGCGTGGCCATACTGTTTGTTGGACGTCTGAAGAATCGGCTGTTTCACCCCACATGCAAACTTCACCTCCAAGTACAAGTTTTTGATGTGAAGCATCACTTATTCCTTCCAGAGGCTCACTCTTGTAAACATCCTCCCAAGGTACATCCAGATGATCCAAGTACCATACTCCTTGATTGCTATAAATGCATCTGAAGCCATCCGCAGCAGCTTTTGGACAGACTCCTGGGCCCAACCTGCATGCATTGATAATGTATCAGTTTTAATGTCTGATACAAGGGAGCCATCTTATACTCCGCACCGGAGTGATAGTTATCAGTTGAAGCATAGCACTCACCAGTTGTGTACCACCGTACGAGGGTTAAGATTCCCCTTGAATGAGTTGTAGGTTTCTTCCCTGCGATATGATTTTAACTTTTTGTCACAATCACCTCATATGATTAAACAGATCAGAGTGAAAATAGAAGGCTACGTGCTAAGATTATTTATTGCTTCCAGAATTTGAGCAAGTCATGAAAACAATGCCCAGATAAACATTGAACATGTTTTATTCAAATGCAAGTGTATTTTGAAATGAACCAGCATTGCCCTATCCCTACGGCCTTACAATTCCAGAGGTAATCATGAAGATCAAAATTAAAATATAAGACTATTAGTAACACGGATAGGAGTATACCAGTTGACAGGAGTCCAATTTTTAGAAATTGCTATTTCTTGAGCCCTCAGTACAAAATACTGATATGCATCTTTTGTCGTCATGTTGTGTTCCTGTAGCCTGGCATCAATAATCAATTACTTCTCCTATTAATCGAAAATTGCCAAATGATATCTCGAGTCATGCGCATTTCCTGTACCTTTCACACCTCCAATAATTTCAAACATTTATTTTTGTCGTTTCCTCATTCATCGAGAAAATTTTAAATGGAAATTTTGTTTTGGTATGAATTAAATAATAAAAAGATAATTTTTCAGTATTTTCCTATTTTTTAAAAAACAATTTATGTCATTATGTGAAGGAAAGGGAAGTACCATTGCTTCACATGTGGAGTTGAGCTCCAGCAATCTGCAAAATAACAAAAATTAAGGAAAAAAATACACAAGTTTTATTACCACAGACTTTTGAGTAACTGAATCTGTTTCATACATGAGCACTGGCAAACGATATAAAAGAAAGAAAACAAAGGGAAGTTCCTCTCTACTGATTCATGGCTTTCTGCTACGTTAATAATCAATACCGACTCCATCTTTATCTCTCTAGAGAAATATAGGACCAATATCTAGCTACATAATGATCATCGAGATAGTATTTCTCCCGAATATCCACTACTCTAGAGTTCTCAACCAACTTGCTTAAGGGAGTAAACTTGTTTACAATTAGGAAATTCTAACCTCAGCTGTAAGCAAGATAGAAGGGACCTTTTTGTTTATAATGAGTTTTACAGGGTTAACAAGCCTGTTACGAAAACACTAGATTACGAATATACTAGATAGAAAAATTCTTTGAATCCGTCAAGATAATTTTTTAGTTGAAGGCATCAAACTGGATATCAGTACATCATTCTACGTTCAGATGAGAGAGAGAGAGAGAGAGAGAGACCACCTTCTCAAGATCGATTCGACTGAAATTTCTTGAGATTCTTAGTTCTCCAAAGAATCTTTATCCAATAACTACCTTGGGTATTTCTCTATCTAGATACTGCCCATAGATCTATATAAGAGCATCTCTGATAAACTAAATACAATATACAAAAGAAACTTAGTAGGTTGTCATTCTCCTTTAAGCAAAGTGGTATACGACTAGACAGTTTTTTGGACTTCCCAAAAGAATATAACTAGTTAAAATCGAAGATACTCTCTAGAGCAGATAGCTTTCTTGCAGATGTTATAAAGTTATATAAATCTCTCTACAATATAATTTTTTTCAACTAACTTCTTCAGCTACAACAATAACGATCCGTGAATTGGGACGTGTCCTTCACATGTAAACCAACTCTCGTGTTAAGCAATCAAATTTGTGTGGGAAGTTTAAGCTGTGTTCTGTTACGCGTGATCCAAGTGTTGCGTGTGTGCCATTAAAGAGAGAAACAGATATGAGATTACATATTTTATACAGTTTCTCTCAATCTTTTAATTTCCTCTCGTGCTTTATGTACTTTTTAGACATATGTTGCAGAAAACACTGATAAATAAAAGAGCAAAGCAATTGCTAACCTGTATTAACCTCGTCACCGCCCAGGTGGAAAAGTTCAAATGGGAAAATTTTCCTCATATCTGCAAAAGCACAAGAATTGAAATGTGATAAACTCGTAAAAGTGTATTGTTGACAGACCATCTCTTACATCTATCACAACAGTTATGGGTAATGCAATTTAAGTTCTAAACTCTAAGAGGCGTAAGGTTGAGAACCTTAAATACCAAACATTGGTGATAGGATACTTGATATGACTTTTGGAAAATCACAGGGTCAACAAAAAGGTTGAGTGGTCAAATGGAGTCTCACCTGCCAAAATGCCTGAAACCACATCAAAAGTAAAGTTTTTTGTGACATCAAGGGGCTCCCTACAGGTTTCAGAAGGCCAAAGTTCAGGATATCCACTTCCCCTGCAAGGTATAAGATTCAGTAAATACAAACTTCAGATCACAAGTTTTTTTTTGTTTTTTGAAGCATTTCAGATCACAAGTTAAGCGCGCTGCAAAACAATATTGGTATAACAGGAACAAACAAACAATAGAAGATGTATCCATGACTATTAACAACTATTAGGTTAGCACACTGCAGCGGTCGGTTTCATCTTATGATTCTTTTCTTGCTCTGAGTTTATGCAATTCCAACTTCACAAGATCTCTAGAAGGGCCACGTCTTAGAAAAATGATAAATTAAATATAAAAGAGATCTAAAAAGAATCGAATTTACCATGATTCCGCATGACCGGGAACATCAATCTCCGCCATTACATTAATGCCTGCCATAAGTGAACCAAATCATCAAGAAAAAGAGATATTACAAGAAAACCTTTTGAAATCTTAAAGTTCAATTTTGACTTCAAAATGCATCTTATGCTTTAACTACTTCAGTGGTCTATTTAATGTACTAATGTTATTCCTGATTCAGCATGGAATATTAGTAGACGTACATACTACTGAAGCAAGACAACGCAGTTCAAGATGATTTTCGATTAAAACATTCTCACAAACATAAGAAGATGGTCCATACCTCTCATTTTGGCAAAGCTTTATCCAGTACAAGCGTTGAAGAGAGCATGAAGCAAAATACAAACTATTAGCAGACTACCGATTTACAAAATATTAGCATTCAATTTCTAATTAGTCCACTGATAATATGTAACTGCAAAATGAAGGAAAGCTATAGAAGGGCCGACCAACTATCCCAGAGGCTTAAACCAAGAGTTCAGGTGTCACAACAGACTAAAAACTTACAACAAAAGCAAAGAATATTGTTTTGACATTTATTAACAAGTCTCCAACAGGAATGGAACGATATAGCAGATATCTTACTCAACAATATCATAAGCATCTTCAACAGTGTAGCGCTCAAACTTTGTATATGAACCTTTCCACAAGTGTGGATATGAGGGCACTTCCAAAGGAAACGACTGCTCATCAATGATGTGCCAATGAAGAACATTCTACTGAACGCGATTGCCATTATCAGAAGTACATGCAGAAATTTAGGGCAGGAAAGAATGGATGAGAAGATGTAAGTGGAATTTGCTGCATTCTGATAGTATAAGCAGAATGGAATAAAAAAATAAGAGACAGGGAAACAACATTTCTTACAAGTTTAGCATAAGACATAGACTCGATAACTTGCTTAATCACATTTATAGGTAGAAAATGACGAGAAGTATCTGCAGAGAAGGGAAAAAAATCAAACAAAAGAAACAAAGGAAAAAAAAAATCTCTATTTATCCATAACAATAGAATTGCTTACCAAGAAGTAGCCCACGAAATACAAATTTTGGTTCATCCTGTATATACCATGGCGCCTTGTAAACTTGTACAGATTTGGTTCCATAGTTGAATGAACACAACTGACTGAACGTCTATAAAAGGTCCAAAGTACGCAGTTACGAAAACCTTTACATTCCCATTGCTATACTATGCAGTTACACCATGTTCTTACTTAAAGTTCTACAACAGAAATCCCCAAAATAACAAATAAAAAGTTCACAGATTCACCATCTCACATACCTCTAACCCACGTAATGCACCAAAAACAGTATTTGCCTGCACAACGCACACAGCATATCGTCAATATATTCCGCAACCCAATACTGAAAACTACTTGAAGCAACTAAAATAACAACACCAACTTTCAACTGAGATAGGATGCACACTACTTGCAACCTAGTTACTTGCGTAGTGACATGGAAGACGGTATGGCGCCCCCCACAAACCCGAAATCCTCACCCTTTAAAATGAATGCAATGATCCCAGGATTGATAGGGCTCCACATCACCATGCGCGAGCAAGTGGCGTGCGCCCTATCATTTTCTATCAACTTTACTCAGTTGAATATCAAATCCATAAACCTCACTGAATTCAATACCAGATAAAAACAATTTAGCTAAATGCTTTGAATACCTCAATCGAAGCCCCTTGGATTATTGAATTGCCATTTTCCGCTGTTATAAACAAAGAATAGCTCTCATCCACATTCAGATTCAACTGCAAATTATAAAAACAACCAAACCAAGACTCAGAACTCAAATTGTATAAAACTCAAAATAAGAAAACATAAAACACTACGAAATAGTTCAATAATCAAGAACTCACTGTGTCGTTATCGGAATTAACAATTATCTTGAGTTTATTAACATCATAGATAACTCCACTCTTTTTTCTAGAATGATGTTTAAATATAATCTCTCTATACCTCTGAAACCCTTCACTAACAATAATTGAATTTCCACCATTTCCACTTACTTCTAAAGAAAGATCAGGATTGATGGAAATTGTATTATTCCCATAAGTGTATTTTGAAGGTAATGGCCATATGTAAACAATTGAATCATCATCATTGTTACCGTTGACTCCCTGGAATAAGCTTGAATTAAACCCTAGTTTTCTACTTTCAACGATTGAAACGATGAAAAATAGTGTGAGGAGGTAGAATGAAAATGAGATGAACTTATCAGAGTTCATTAATTTAGTACACATTATCTTTTTCAGTTGCAACTTTTTTAGTTCGAGAGGAAGTGTGGAGAAGTGTTTATTGGTATGAATCTGGGCATGTTTTTCATACATACCACTCTACCAGTAATCATTCGCAGTGACAGGTGGCGGTGTCATCTCATCTCATTGATGTTTGTCAAAATCGGTGCGGACTCAGCAAATCGTAAAGGAACCCGGTTAATCACAAGATTCCGAAAAAGGTGGTACCTAGGTTTTGTCCGGAACTGTAATTTGGTATCCAGATATTATTCCAATATTTCACGATTAATAAATAAAGGGTACCGATTGCTAGTGAGGGATACCCATTCAGAGATCCAACAGTTAAAATTGTTTTATCTTATATTGATTAGTATCCTTCTATTACCATTAATATTTTTTTTTATCAATTATGTAATATTGCTATCTAGAATGTTAGTTGATTGTCAGGGAATATATTTAACCTAATCATTCTTTATTGATTTTTTTATTATTCAATTTTCATTGATTAACAAAAAAAACACATTTACTCCCGATTTCAATATCATCGTCCTCTAGTTTGGAAGCTAAAGCTTAAAACTGTGACATGAGATGACAATCTGCAAGCACCATTTTACTAATTTTACGAATCCGCTTTGAACCTGGCTAGAGTTTATATGTAAATAAAACTAAAAACTACAATTTATTTAGTTTTTATTAGCAAAAGCAATAATATAGATTGTTCATAACAGATAATTAATACATTTAACTTCGTCTTCCATGATGTATCTAATTTTTGTTTAACAAAACTTTACAGATAAAAAATTCAAAGTAGAGATATCAAAGCGATCAAATATTTTTATGGGTTTGATTTTCTTACGAAGAGGTGGACTTAGCTAGATTTCTACATGGACTTAAGCGTAAATATTAGGCTTGAATTTTTTATAAAGCATAAAATAGGCTTTCAAAATAAAGCTTTTGTGGACTCTCGAGGGGGGCTTGAGCCTGGATAAGCCAGGCTCTATTTCCGCCCATGTTTCGTTGTATCAAATGTTTACTTGATTTAATCATCAGTGTGAGAAATATTTTAATATGCTTTGATCTTCCGTAGAGTGTCGTCTTGGAGTTTCCCGAGTTGGATTTGGTCTGATTTTCGTCGTCATCATCATCCGTTAAAAGTAAAATCTGCCTTCTCATGTCGACATACATCCCATCATCATAGTAGCAATTGTTGTAGTCATCTTTGTTCATGTTGGAATTAAGATTCGTGCTTGATATCCATATGGAAAATGTTGAGAGATTGAAATGTGATAGTTTAGTTAGGATGATGATTTTGGTTTTACAAGGGAGGGAGGAAAACTTATATAAAGAGATAAATGGAGATATATAGACAAATTATTGATATAACAATTAAGGAATCAATTTGCTTTGGTCAAGTCTGTTCAAATAATTTACACTAAATATCTCTTTATTTGTCCATTAATTAGAGTACAATGGACAATGTATTGAATTCAGTAGAAAAAGAAATTTGGTGATGGGTTTGTTCAAATTCAATGTGAGAGTCGGATTTAAGGAGCTTTTTTGATATACGTTTAGAGTTTTTGTTCGATGTAACAACTATTTGGACGGGGTATATAACTTTGAGTGGGGATAAACTATTGTTTTTCTTTTAAACCTGAAATATGAAAATAAAATTTATATTTTGTTTAATTATTGTTTCGATTCGATGGTTATGTTTATCCACTTTAATGTCCGTTGAAAGGTTTTGTAAATTTATAAGCAACAACACAATACCAAATATTGATTCTCCATCTAAACTACCCCATAATTTCAATTATAAGAAAACAATGCTAAAAAAAACACACTCATATATCTTTATTGATTTGCAACTAACTAAAACTCGTATTGTTGCAATATGGGTCATATTCTAGTATTAATACAAAATAAAATCTAAAACAAAATCTGAAAAACACTCGATAAGATATACTTTCTCTGTCCCATTTTAGTTGAAAAAATAAGGTTTTACACACATATTTAGGAAAGGATAAAGATTATTATTTTATTTTGTTTTCACTAGGATAGAGATTATTTTAATTTAAAAAATAGGATTTTACACACATATTAAAGAAAGGATAAGGATACTAAAAAATATAGGGATATAAAAAATAGATGCCTAGCAATATATAGCCAAGGAGGTTGAGGAAGATGAGCAAGACAACGACAAATTGAACTTGTCATTGCGTGCAGTTATGAGAAGAGGCGATAATTGAACTATGTAACGAACATACAATTTACTGCTTATAACCGTGTATGTATGCTTTCTTAACTATGTGGATCATTGTTCCATTTTTCTTCATTATGTGTCCTATACAGTATATCCTATGAGAACTAGTGCAGTTTAGTTTGTTTTCTTTTACAAAAAAAGTTTAAAATATAAATTTGCATTCAAATTTCCGTTGTTTCTTGAATACCTTCTAAGCATCAAGTATGACAATTACTGGATAATACTTGAGCCTAAACAAATATTTAGACACGGGTTAAAGACTACATATCACCTATCCACCAGTACTCTTGACTCAATTCGCACTGTCATGACATCTTCATTTATCATTGTTACCATGAAACAAAGTAAATACTTTGAATGAGAACCCAAATTTAAACAACAAACTCTAAAGATTTTTTTTTATCGGAAAGATATTTGAAGTGAAAATGAAATTGTTTATCGTCGCTCTTAAATAAATGTTATCAGTATTTTGAAACCTTAGGTTTCGAGGAGTCATAGTCAATGAACGAGTAAGGATATTAGTATAATTAAGTAATATCAACAGGTTTGTAAGGGCTCAAGATAACTTTGGATTCATCCCCAAATTAGTGTAGGTTTCAAAAATAAACAAATAAGGATATAAATTTCTCACAATCTATTAGTGGTACCCGGTTGGCTGCAGTAATTATCTTTCATACACTCTTCCATTTGGATGAATAATTATATTAATATGATCATCAATTAGTGATATTGAAATTCTCGAAAACAAGCAATGCATGTCTACAACCAATATAGATATTTTATCAGGAAAAAATATTATAATTAAAAAATAAATTTTAATTTGTAAAATAAATAAATTGAGGGAACATGTTTTTACATATATTAGAATCTTCAAACTAGAGTCTATAATCAATCTTTTTAAAATTAGAGTATACCCATATTTTGAAATGTTTAGCCTAGTCAATTATTTTGCTTTTGCAAAAAAGATATTTGTTTACTTATTTATTGATTTGCCATTTTCAAAAAATGCAAAAAAATATTGGGTTAATATTAACTAACTATCGTTGTTTTTTAATGAATATTTGGTTCCTTAATAAATTTGATAGATATGTTTATGCAAAATCGGATTTTTTTTATGTATTTTTGGTCTATAATGATAGATTTATTTATGCAAAATCAGAATTGCTTTCGATTTTTTTTCCATAACATATTTTCCATAATAATAAATGAAAAAGTGAAAAATTTGTGGTTTTACAGCAAGGTTAAAGTCGGGGAAAAAAAACTTTGTATTTAGTATCAAATACATAATTGCCTAGAAAAGTATACATATTCCCAAATATTTTAATTCATATTTAATTACTGGTGTTTCAATTTTATCAATCTATCATGGTTTTATCAATTTCGTTAATACATGATGATCTTGTAATTAGGGTTAATATCATTTATATTTATAAATATCATTTAAAATGAATCCATGAATAACACTAGCGTGGGTTGGTAAAACAATACAAACCATTTTTTCAAAATTTTCAAAATTTATTGTGTTCTAAATTCACAGGAAACATTTTATAATTGCGTTACTATATTAATCCTACTAATATAAAGAAAATTTGTATTTTTGGTTGGTGCAATCCTTATATTACAAAAATAACCTCAAACATCATTAATATCCTATATATGTGTTTAAGGGTAGAATTGTATATTAAGCGTATTTTTACATATTTACAAAAATGTCATTGTTCTAAATATAAATTAAAAAACTTAAAACATCTATATCTTTTAAAATACAAGTCGAATTTTTATAATATATTTGGAAAGCTCTTTGAATTATCTACACAATGAGTATAAATAAGAATACTAAATATTTATTTTTAAACAAAAGATTTCATTGTTTTCAAATTTAGTGTTGTTAAAGAAGCCCAAATACAAGCATGTACATCGCACATATATTCTCACTAGTAATATATAAAGTATTTTCATGTCTTTTGTAAAACAAAAACTGAGGTTCCTTAGTCACGAGCTTAAATTAGTACAAGATATTATAACTGTTTCGTAAAGGTTAGTGTTTTTCTTTCTTTTTATAGGGCTAAGCATTTGATGCTAATGGATACTTATATTTCCAAACCGTGCAATTTACTAAGGCATATCCTCTTTTGGGACGCCACCAATTGTATGAGGTTCATATACAAATTAGCTGGTTTCTTACGGTTGATGAGACTGATAATCAAACCACCTCAGATAAACAGACTTCTCAATCGATTGCATCACCAGACCCATTTTACAGGTGACTTCATGAATAAGTTAGATCTGGTTCTTATTCATTCTTGGTGTTGGTTATTATACCCATGCATTGATACTGAGGCACCAAATAACTACAATTTGTATCGGCCGTCGGAGCTATTAAGATACATTTGCAACAAAGGTTGCCATTTTCCATAACTGGAACTGGCCACTCATGTATAACAATATTTTTTTATTTTAATTACAAGTTTAAAATATTATAGTATAACATGCTTTTTATTTATTTTTTTGCTTTTATTCAATCTTTGTTTCCATTTGTTTGAGTTAAAATATATATGTCCAGTCACTTTACTAAGAAATAATTTATTAAAATAGATGAATGTGAACTATTGGGACTCCATCTATTGATATATATTAATGCATATACTATCTATATTAATATAATATGTACGCTTTCCATCCCACTTTAGATGAATAAATAATGTATTTTTTTTAATCCCGTATTACTTGCGGAATTAGTAAATCTGTTATCATTTTATTATGGGAAAACTTATTTTTATAAAAAAAAATTCTACAAACTTATTATCGCAATTTTCGGTGACAAGTATTTATAGCTTTTTCTTTCTCTTGTACCCCTAAAATAAATGCACTTGTGATCAAAAGTGTGATCTAAGGAAAAAAAAACCAGAAGTGAGTGTTTACTCATGTAGTGCTTCTTTCGAACTCAGATTTTGAATTATCGGATTATAAATTCTTTTTTTTTTGGGTAATAAATTCACGTGTGGTTGTGTTAGGCTTTGGCATGAAATCACAAGTCTTAAAATTTTAATGTGTAAAGTACATGTGTTAGAGTTTTAATGACTTGTATAAATATTTGGCATCTTAGTCTCCTGTATAACAGAATCCAAAACTTTAAGAGCCTTTTGTCCCATGGATGTTTATCATTATTGGAAGAAATAATAGTTCTGCCAAGAGATTATTCAACTCTAGCAAATCCTTCTCCTTTTCTTCACGTTAGATCATATTAAATAATAAACCTACCCTGAAAATGATATTTTGTTTGTTTTTTTGTATCCATCAAGAATATAAAGCACAACGTAGTTATAAAGAGCGGTTGGGATTCCGTCTGGGAAAAGACAAAGAGCGGCTGGGATGGGTTCTGAGGGGGTATAAAAAGTGGTCAGGATTATAGGATCCATTTTAGGGGGGATAAATAACGTTTAGGATCTAAAGTTTTAAAGATATGATTAGAAAGAGCATAGAATGGTTGGGATTCCCTGATGAGTTTCATAATCGACGGTTACAGTTTAATCGAAAGATATTTAAGGGTTAGATTTATCCCGGGAAATTATGGTTCAGATTCGTTCTCATAGTAGATAAATCAATACTCTGACATAAAACCGTCACTCATCTTCATATTCTTACTCTCACTTATCAGATCGATGATACTCTTCTAGGAGAGAAATTGAGAACAATTGATTTTTCGTTCATCAATTCTTTGTGTCACACCAAACTCCGGTTGTTCTGAAGCCAAACATTCATTGAAGCTTTATCAATTTCATATCAATTTTCACCAATTGCAAGCTCTTTGAGATGAAAAGTCGCATTCTTTTCGATAGGTATAATCTCAAAGTATAATTTTTATCTTTTTGTTCTCCGTTATTCTTTTTAGTGCACCTAGGATCAATTTTGATGCTTTTAGTTTATTTTTTATAGTATATTTTTTGTATTTGGTGAGTTAGGGTTTGTCATTTTGTGTTTAAAATTTTAACGATTTCATAACACATAGATTTTTTAAAGGGTTCATTCTGGAATTTGTGTACGTATGAATTAGAATTAACAAAATTTTATTCATTCTTTATTAACAGATTATATATAAAAATATGTGTGCGTATGAATTAGGATTTTATTGTATAAGAAGGAGATCCTACTGGGAGACTGGGACTGGCATAGGTGGAGGATCAATATATGGGTATTCATCTTCTTCCTTCTTCTTACAATTTCTATGGTTTGTGTTGTTTTTATGATTTTGTTATGGTTAGTTTACTCAAACTTAGTTGCTTTTTAGATGTATTTTGCGTATGATGAAATTAGGGGAACAAACTTACTGTGACATTGTAGTTTTACTATGTATATGAAGAAAGAGTGAGATTTTCTTAAGGTAAACTATGAATTGATTTAGTGATGTTGTGAAAAAACCAGTGCCCCTCGGTGCTAATAAAATTTGTAATCTATTTGTAAGATTAATGTCAGCGGCCAAGTAAGTGTACATTATATATTTTCCCTCGGGCTATTTATTTTTTGCAACTTTGATGTTAGCTTAATGAATTTTACTTTGCAATTTAACAGTTAAACAATCTGGAGCTTGATGTTAATCTTGTAAAAAGAGGGAACCTTCATGTTTCTTCTTTTTTGGCAGTTGAATATTGTACTATAATGTACGTTTTTTCAAAGGCTATGCTGGGTAAAGGATTTAATCGAACATTAGCAACATTTTAGCTGGTGCCTTACAATTTGCGTTCATCACTTGGCAACTTTAGCCGGAGATAAAGGGAAGCATGCAATTCGTTGGTTCTTTGTCGTCCTACTAGGTAAAGTCACCTGAAAAATTTGTGACAAAAATCACATGAAATTATATATTGTGTGACCAATATTCTTTCTTGAATTAATATGTGATAACCTTTTTCTATCATTGGTTGATTTTTTTTTTTGCAGCGTCTCTAACATCGTTTGCCCGTTTCTTTCCGAGGATTAAAGCACGATGGGGTACTGATATGTATACTAACATTTTGTTATATTGATGTTAGCTTAATGATCCAAGTTCGTTAGACAATGCAAATTTTAAAGGTGGTGGTAAGGTTGGGAAGAAAGTCGTTGAGCATAGTTATGTTGTTTCCATGGTCTTCTCGATCTGGCATCCCAGAATCTCTAATGTACATTATATGTTGTATATTTTTCGTTCCAGATAATTACTATGGTTGTCGTCTGACTACTGACTAATGGTGGTGATTGCACTCTATTTCTTTTGTATTGCAAAACTTTGTTAACCGCTTTCCAATCATTCTTTGGATGTGCTGGAGACCTTAAAATGGAGAACAAGGTACAACTTTGTGTGGGCATACCCACGAATATTACCCATATAGACAAATTGGAAAAGAATGGATGTTATTTGACTTCCAGGGTATGTCCATTATTGTTGCCACCCACTAACAAAAAACTGTACAACATAGGTTGACATCAAAGTTAAAATAACTATTTTTAGCTTGGTGTGTTGTATTGCATTTTCAGTTTGTCCAATTAGCAGAGAAAATATTAGTTTTTTTTTAAGCATTTTGATATTACTTTAGTTCTTTGTTCAGGTGGACCTGTAAAAGAGCATAGGTTCCGTTGCTTTGATTGTTTCAAAACAGCTTATTCAATAAAAGATGGTGCAGAAGAAACTCGAGAAATTGGCTTTTCCGTTGGTTATTATTACTTTTTGTTTCATCGTTTAGCCTTGTTGTGTTTTTTTCTTATGTAGGTACGCACTTCGACCAAAAATATATTGTGTGCAAATGAATTACAGTTACTAACTCAACCCGGAATATAATGTAATACACCATTCTACATCTATTTATTGTTTCTTCCCAAGTATCCCCTTAAATAAATCTTGGTATACAATCAGTTATATGCTGCTTACATCTTCTTCAGCTGCAATCACTTTATGCTTTGTACATACTGGTAAGCTGCAAACATAAGTCTATTATATGACTGCTTAATTTTAACTGAAAGATAGAGATCAAGGGAGCCCATACATCCCCATATTCCTACTCCGTAAATGACATTTGGGCTAGGGTCTGTTAGTAACATTTCATGGATCCGCTAATTTTTTGGTTGTTTGGCGACTTTAAGGATACTAATTAAATGTTGTTCAGCCTATTCTTTTGATGCTTACTTAATACATACATTTCATATTACCATCATTGTTCATCCTAGAGATAAAATTCTTCTATTATTGCCAATTTGTCACTACGCTTTCAGACTTATAGGTTTCATTTTTGATTGGATAACTCTTTCTTCGTCAGCCGTACTGAAATGGAGTGTTTGCAATACTACTTTGGATCTTCCACTGAACATCCTTATGTAAGTGTGTAAGAATTTGGAAAATTTATTTTCAGTATCTTTTCGCAATTTTTACTTTCTTATAGAGCTATTTTTGGGCATGGTACGCAACGAATGACTTCTATCCTTGAATGGGATTGTCGCATAATGCTGGAAATCATAAAAGAAAGATGGGGAGCAACTTAAATTTTTTTACGTTTCCATTTATTTTTTTTGTTAAAAATCTATACATTTCACATTAAACAGTTTATGTTGTTTTTTCGTGTAATTATAAGTTTTTAAGTACAACGAGGAACATTTAGTTGTATAAGCTCTTGGTATTGTTGAAACTAAATCCTTGCACGTAGTAATAAATGCCTTTGGTTGCAACCATTGCACCCCTAGTTCCCTATCTGATCTTCCAAGGGAGTCAAACTCTTTAATGTTTTTTTTCTACATTACGGACCTCTCAATGGGTTCCAGTGAGCCTCTGTTGTAATTGTAAGTAGAGCCTAGAGGTCGTCCTCATTTCTTTTCTTTTACTCATTTACATTCCTAGAATTCCGTTAGAATTAATTTGCTAGGGTCAAATGGGTGGATAGGTGGCAGACATGGAGGAAGAGAGTTTTAAGGGATGAAGAGAAAGTAGTTTTGCCTATACTTTTTTTTTCCTCAGTACTACTGATCCTAAAGCTCCTTATAATCTTGCTTAACATCATCGTTTCTTGTGATTATAGTCAAATACCCTGGAAATGGTCGGGAGGTATCATACTTCTTTTGATAAATTATTATCTCTTAGTAAGCATAAAAGTGATCCATGAACTTTGGAATATTGCTGCTTTTATGGCTCACCAGAAATAAATTGTGCTTTGATGACTATGTGCCTGAAAGTTCTAGAGATATACTAACAGTGTTGTCTGTAACTCATAACTTTGAAGTAAGATTAAAAGTGGTTATGCACAATTCAACATGTGATCTGCAATAAGGTGAAGTATGTCAGAGTGTTAGAATGTTATTTTAGATTGGATGTTGATGATGTTATTTTGATTTTTATGATGGGCATCAAGGGGTAATCCTGGAGTATCAGGATATAGAAACTGAATTGTGTAAATGTGAGCAAGATAATAATAAGATGAAGTTTCCATTGTTCACTATTTGGCAGTGAATTAACAGTTTCCATGTAAGCAACCAAGTATCGGGATATGGTTTTAACTATAGGGGATATTACATGTTTAGTCAAACTTAGGACATGTTGTCCTTTTGGATTTTTGTTGTGGGACATATTGTCCCTGTTTTTAGTTTAGTCTATTTGGTTTTTCTTTTTGGGATCTTCTGAGCTTTGATCTCTATAACTATTGATGATTAATAAAGCTTGTTTTTTTTTAAAGAAGAATCCAATGAAGAAAACCTACATTATTTGAGGTCATTCATAGACACTTTATATAATTTCCTTTATAGCGTAGTTTTTAAAACCCAACCAGGTTTAAATAGCATGTTGCATGTTGAAAGATTTTGTTTCTAAAAAGTTCAAAATATGCTCAAGAAAATAACTTAACGTTACACGGGTGAGTGATTTTTTCACTACATGTAATTGTTGGGTTATTAAGGTTATAAGGATAAATTATATTTCACTCACTATTTTTATCATGTTCTAAATTTCTTGGTTATCCATTATTGTTTATATTATTTCAACCCTCAAGCAAAGAAGTAACAAAACAATATATGTACAAATCCCAATAGCGGAATGCGGTGCATGCCCATGCCGAAAAGATAAAGAGCGACTGAGATGGGTTTTTAGAGGGGGATAAAGAGTGGGTAGGATCTGTCCATGGGATGTATAAATCGTGGCTCATATTTAACCCATGTTTAACGCTTTTATCCGATGTCCCAGATTTGTTGTGCCATAGTTTCAAACCTATCATTCATAACATTGTTGTTACATATTTCCTATCGATCAAAATTATGGATTCTAAAAAAAGTTTTGTTACAAATTCACTCGATCAAAATTGAGGATTCTCTTTAGATGCTTCTCCCTTATCAGCAAATCTTCTTAATCTTATCTTCCCTAATTCTCGAATAGAAATGAAGTAAAAATTAGGGAAATAAAAATCAATTGCAACTAGAGCAGGTTGGTTTGTTTTCGATTTTCATATTGTGATCAAAGAAGAATTTTTATGTGGTCCAAACATATGCGGATGAATTATGGTGTTGTTGTTGTTGTTGTTGTTGTTGTTGTATTTGATCTTGACATGACTTAGTAAATGTGGGAAAAGTTGTAGATTAAGATGGATGAATTACTTAAGATCGATTATCTAAAGAGGCATAATCGTGAATCCTAGGCATGAGTTGTGATGGTGAATTTCTTTCATTTGAGTTTTATAAAATTAAGCTAGGATTCATCAATTATGTGAGTACAGTAGAAATATTTCAGATTTTATGTTGTCTTGTTTCTTTGAGTGAGTTTAAATTTTATTAGAATTCTCAATTCAACTACAGGTTATTCTCTTTAGTTTTTGTTGCTAATAATCTCAATCTCATCTTTATCAGATTACCAGCGCTTCAATTCATAATGAGTTTTATCCGGTGCAGTTATTTATGTGTTTCTAAAGTAAACTGTTGGTGATTCTAGAGTAGATAATAATTATTGATGTGTTTTTTTTCCTATTATTTATTGGTGCACACGTATTGTGAACACTCTTGGTAAGGCCGACAACCGACATTTCTAATGATAATATGGTACTTACTCTATTTTAATCCCTAAGCACAAGTTCACATTCATCAAATTTAAATTATTTACTCTAGAATCACCAACAATTTTTAATAGTTTTGATATCTAAATATCTTTTTCATCTAAAATTATTTACAGCGATATACTTCCATATGTTGTTTATGTTTTCAGAAACATAGATCTTTTGGTTTTCTGGTGATATAACCTCCCTAAGGCAGTGGGAACTTATGTTTACGGTTGGCAGGGGTGTAAGCTCTAGATATCATTTTATAAATGATTTTTTACAATTCATCGTTACTGAATCCAATGATCATATATTGTAGGGAACTCTAATACTAACTCATTTCATGTCTGTGACATTGAAGTCAATTATGGAAGATACCACAGAATAAGAGAAAATATAACGAATGACATACTTCTATAATAGCTTAGGGAATTCGCAGAAAATCAAAATGATTTATGATTTTTAGAGAGAATTCGTAGGTTCCTTTATTTATCATTGATAATCAAAAACAAATTACAGGTGGAAATGTTGATTATGCAATAGATATGCACTAGGACGAACAATTTTACGAATTGAGAAGAGGCAATCAACATTGCATCAGTTACTGCCCTAACCACATATGATATTATCTTCCCTCAGGTTACTTAAACTCTTGATATGCAGTTTATTTTCACATTTGTCTTCATTGTCATTCAAATACACATACCATAGGTTTCAAAAAATGTGTTATTAATCATAGGGTACTATCGAAATGGTTGCAATATAGGGAGCATTGAGTGCTGTTATGGCGTGATTTCACCATTCAAGAATTAGCAAACCAGTGCTTTGGGAGTATTCGTGATTACAGGGAAGGAGGAAAAATGCCAATCCACAATGGGTTGAAGAAGCACACTTATGTAACTGTGTCATCAACAATTGCGTAAGTAACTCATTTTTGATATGTTGTGGTAAGTGTCTTATCATTTTCTTGATTTAAAACTTTACAAACCTTTTTACTGTGTATACCAGTACGCATCATCCTCAACTTGTAGTATTTCAAACCTTTTTATTGTGTTTATAAAACACCATAGTAGCAGTTTTTGACAGCATGAGTAGTAAAATATTAGTGTAGTTGCTGGCTATTTTGAATCAAACCAGCAGCTGGATGCAAGAGAGCATGAAGTATGCAATCTTGACTGCGTCATCAAACCTTATTATAGCTAGACTTAGAAGGTAACTCCTATTCATTGTTGTCTCGGAGGATGAAAAATACAAAGCGAAGATACAATACGCTTGTTCAGTTTTTAAGAGGGGGTTGAAACTTTGGGTTTATATTCATTGAGAGTGTCTTATCTCCAATTAACAGAGAAATAAAGGGAGTTTTCTTCTCTTTAGGTTCTTCAAACATTTGTACATATACCTCTTTACGCAATACATATCTGCTTCTTCGGGTATGCATCGATGTGATTGTTCAAAGGCTTGGAGATGCTACAGCTGCAGAGATAAACAAGCTGTTGTTCAACATGCTTCATAAGAGAATTTTAACTCTCCCTATCTATGCTTTGTCTATACGTATATGCAAACTTTTTCTTTGACTATTAAAATTAGGTTTGTTGATATATTAATACATCAACAAGCTTGATTGCTTCAAGCCCAACAAGTCACATGATAATTATGTTTCAATATATTGTCTTATCCCTTTACAACTAAAAATTATTTGACGTGCACGTTATTAGAGTGAACATCTAATCGGTTCATTCGATGGGTCAACCATGTGGTATATTTGTTGTTTACTTTTTGATATTTTATTACGAGAAATTGACTATACTGTATTCATTTTTGGATCTGCAGATCTGTTTGTTCTTGATAGTCACAACCTTCCATTTGGGAAGTCGCCAGGTTCACTTAGCCAAGCTCCAGGCCATGTCACTGTCCTGAAAAGTTCACTGGAAATGGAGCGGGACAACTAACATGGGGTAGTCAAATGAGATTTCAAATGACTTCCAGAGAGTTTCCAAATCTACTATTAGTCCATAGAGATTTTTGAAGAGTCTCCAAATGTCTCTTGTTATTGGTTAGAGATATTTTTTTAATCATTTAAGTTCTCTAAAACTCCATGTTATTGGATTAGGATTTCATAAGAGTCACTCCAACACCCCTGTTATTCGCAAGAGAATTAAAAGTAATTGATTTGTTGTTTCTAAATATTTGGGGAGATTTTTGTAGGAAAATAGACATGGTAGAAATCTCCCCCAAGAGGTGATAATTTGGGAAACTTGGAAATTTGGGGAATATTTATTTTTGAGATTAGGACCAATTTTTTTTTCTCTTTTTTTTGTTTTAGCTGATGACCAAGGAACCGGTCATCTTTCCCAAAATCAAACGAGACAACAACGAGAAGATGCTAACCGGTGGCGCAAATAAAATATGGGATGAGTGAAATAAAAAGAATGAAAACTTAGGCATAGGAAAACAATGAGATTTATTTTGACAATGAATACATATTTTACTAGGTATTCATGATACTTTTATTAACATTATAACGTGCATAATAAAAAAAACCGGTAGATGTTTTGAATTTCTAATTGAATTTGATACATTTTTTTATCTCTACAAATCACAGAGACTCTTTACAACTCTCATTTTTTTTTGTCTCTACAAGTCAAAAAAACTCTCTATAATACTCTCCGAGAATCACTAGAAATACCTAGATTTTCAGAGAATCTCCGGGAGTCACTCAAATAAAAAATCTATAAAAGTTTAAAATAATCTCATTTGACTACCCCATGTAATTTTCTTTTCCCCTTTACATACGGTAATAGTTGGTAATCCATTCCAAAGCTTAGTTTTTATTCCTGATACTTTTATTAACATTATAACATGCATATTAAAAAAAATCGGTAGATGTTTTGAATTTCTAATTGAATTTTATATATTTTTTTGTCTCTACAAATCACAGAGACTCTTTACGAATCTTATTTTTTTGTCTCTATAAGTCATAAAAACTCTCTAAAATACTCTCTGAGAATCACTAGAAATTTTTAGATTTTTAGAGAATCTCCGGGAGTCATTTAAATAAAAAATCTATAAAAGTTTACAGAAATCTCATTTGACTATACGTACGGTAATAGTTGGTAATCCATTCCAAAAGTCAGTTTTTATTCATGATACTTTTATTAACATTATAACGTGCATAATAAAAAAAACTGGTAGATGTTTTGAATTTCTAATTGAATTTTATACATTTTTTTGTCTCTACAAATCACAGAGACTCTTTACAAATCTCATTTTTTTGTCTCTACAAGTCACAAAAACTCTCTAAAATACTCTCCGAGAATCACTAGAAATCTCTAGATTTTCAGAGAATCTTCGGGAGTCACTCAAATAAAAAATCTATAAAAGTTTACAGAAATCTCATTTGACTACCCCCTGTAAAAAATTTCCCCTTTACGTACGATAATAATTGGTAATCCATTCCAAAGCTCAGTTTTGCAAAGAGCTTCGGTGTATGGCTTGCACCTTATTCCAAAAGATAGAAGAAGAAAAAAACACAATATAAATTTTGGAACAAACACTTCCTCTACTTTTTAGGACGAACTTATTTTAGGAAATGTGCCATCATGGTCACTTAAAACCGGCATTCAGTTACTTAACCATACACATTTATTTAGTTGTTGGATGGTCTTATTATGATCTCAAATTTAGTGTCTGCTATATGTTCATATTGAAAATCTATACTATAATATTTTCCATCTATGGAGGCTCTTTTCTTATTTATTGAATTTTAGTACTAATTATTTGCAACTCAAGGGTTGACTTATCGTTTGTTAATTCTTTTGTTTGATTATGTACATTGTTGGTTACTTAATTCTACAATACCTTAATTTAATTCAAGCATACTAAATTCCTTGTTACAAAAGGATTTAATATATCTAATTTTACATAAATTTAAATTGTTAAAAAAAAAATTATATATAAAGGTCGAAAGAGACATTTTGACCAATTTTTATTCTCGTGTCGTTACGGCACGGGTTATGCCCTAGCTATCTTATACAGGAAAGTGGGTGCTTTACGGTTTGTTGATATTATATGTGTTTGAGTTTCTTTTTATACATTTAGCACCATAGGTGATGTATTTGATTACTCATCTTATTGGATTTATGTTGTTTTTTTGTTCCATTAATCAACTAATCATTTAAAAGGGAACTACCTTCACATTAATATGGCCTAAAATTGTGTGTTTTATGTAGTTGTGGAACAAAATTTAGGAGGATTACCAGAACACCAATTACACAGTGTTTATATTGATTTCTCATTTCAACTTCCAAATGATCACTCGAACATCATAGTACTTGTCGTGGATTATTAGGCTTCCATCTCATAATATCCAGTAGGTATGTAACTTTGGCGATTGCTTTGGAGTAGTCTTTCTTATTTGGAGATTCACAACACATTTTAGGATATATTGGCGTCTACTGCTACAACAATGAACGATATGACATTTTTAATTTCTAATTTTATACCTTGAGATAACTTGTTGATCAATAATACATGCTAACTGCTGATTTGTATAATTATTGATCCAAATGGAAGAGTGTTTGGATTAACAAATTTCATATTTGATTTATGATAGATATGTATATTAAAATCATATTTTCTTATGTTTTTTGTTTAGTTTATAATAATAGATATATTTATGCAAAATCAGAATTGTTTTTGATTTATTTTTTCTTTTTCATAAACATATTTTTCATAATGATAAATGGAAAACGTGAGAATTTTGTGGTTTTACAGCAAGGTTAAAGTCGGAAGACAAAACTTATCTCATTCAAGATGTAAATATAACATTACTTTAACAAAAATATTTTTGTAATTTTTTAAAACGTTCAAGCAAAGGAAACTTCGTTCTTTTGGTGTCGGTTCTTTGTTTTGTTTTGAAAATGACTTGGAGATTTTTTTAAGGTTTCTTTTTATGGATGCTTACGCTCTATTTTGTTTGTTTTTTGCAATATAAATCTAATAATAAGGAGAGGTTTTATTAGTTTATCTGCAAGACTTAGACAAAAGGTATAATCGAGGGAAAATGTAGTGCAAAGAAATTTTTATGCTTTATTGAGGTTTTCTTTTCTAGTCTATAAAATTTTCCTGTGTTGTTGAGATATGTTTATCACCCTATTGGCATGTACCTAACAAAAACGTTTATTTCCCTTTTATGCAAACAAGATCTTCTATTAAAAAGTAAGATTATATTTTCATGTATTTACGAAAAAATCAGTTAGTCTTCCCACGTAAAACACTTGACTTTGTCCATTACACGAGAATAATTGTATAAAAGAGTTGAGTTCTTCTCTTCATGATAATCGATAGTTTTTTAGTTGTTTGATATGCTCTTATTGCACCAACTTCCTACGGTGACGAGGACGAATCCACCGAATAAGCTAACCAAAATTTCTGGGACGTAAGCATATTAACGTTTGTTTTGTTAATAAGTTTCCTTTCTGCTTAGTGTCCGCCTAACAACTTTGATATTTTTTTCTTTTACCTATTAAGTTCTCGACATTGACGACTATCTTCAACAGAATGTCAAGTCAACGTAGCACAATTTCAAGATGGCTCATGCCTAAGAAGATAAACAGTACCGAGATTCCACATAGAAAAAATTCCTTCAGGATAGAAAGATGTTATGCCACTATATTTTCCAAAACTACAAAACATAACAGGAATTTGTTCACGAAAAGTTACAACAAATTTTAGGAAATGACTAGTGCGTAATTATATAAGTATTACTCCTACTTTGATATTTTCAAAAGAAAGAGTAACACAAAACTAATTAGAAATACATATTCCATACCTTTGAGACCCTATTTAACTAAATAATCTTTTATGTTTATTTGATCGATTTTGATGAACTCAATTAGACCAAAACATATATAATATAATTAGAATTAATAAGATAAACCAAAATTGATAGCGATATAATTTAATTTTTTGTCCATTACAATCATCAACACGCTTATTTCTAAACAAAGAATACATGATCAATTGTAATTAATAATAGTTTTAACTAACATTAGTTTATTTCCCTATTTATTAGAAAATAAATAGAAACGTTCTACCTGATTTTACTTTGCCCGTGGCCCAAGGCTCGATGTTGCCCACCCTGACCTATGAGAGCCCGTGAGAGCCCATGACTAGTCACGGGCTAGTCCTGTCCGACCCATTTAAATGACGGGTATGGGTAATGAGTTAAACTTCTCTTTCCGGTCCAAGTACCTATTTATATTGCCTAATTACCCGACCCAATTACCCGTTTCTAATCTAAATTCTCTAATACAATCAATCTAGTATTTTAACTTTCATTATGTAAAAATTTAATTTTGCTAACCACACAAAAAAATCATATGGTATTTTCCTTATCAGGTGATTTACTTTTGGAAATATTGTAGGATAGTTAATTATAATTTTATAAATTTTCTTTATTAAAAAATATTTATTTATTTAATAAAGACTTGCCATGGTCCTATCCAAATTACAAACCGGGCTTGAGCAGGCCATGTGTACTTAAATTTTTTATATAACCCAACCTACCTGACCTATTTGATTTAATGGGCAAGAGATAATCTTGCCCGACCAGACCCAATTTACACCCTGGCTAATTCCTTTTTTGAAAAAACAATTTCAGTTATATATAAGATTTTTATTAAAGGGAGAGCAAAACGGATCCGAGGAAAACAAAAATCATAGTCAATTCAGTAACTAGAACCTATTCAATGTATTTTTCTAACTCGGACTAAATTAACCCTACTAAATGTACCCACTAATTTTTATATATATAAAAAAAAACACATCCACTAACCACTTGTGAAAATTCATACCCATTTTCCTAAACCTCCGCCACCACCACCGTCACTGCTTAAAGCATTACTTACTGCTAGTGAACTTTATGTAAATATTGACACAAAGTTACATAGGAGACTAATAAAATAAAACACTCATTAGCTCAAGCTTAAGGGTCAATCAATACAAAAAAACATAACAGCAGGGAGGATCCCACACAAACTAAATGCTCCGGCAGCTGTGGTTCTAACTAGCAAAGTTGTAGTCTCGCAATTAAATTATCTTGAATCCCATTGATGTTGGACTGTGCTTGGAAAAACCCACGTCTAGCAAGACTTGTAAATTTGTCTAATTCAGGGCTAAATTTTGTGTCGTTTAAATCAAAAACACAGCTAGCTGCTTCCTTATCTAAAAAAAACTTGCAGTTCTTTATCTTCAAGAGTTTTTTTTTTTTTTGAAGCATCTTCTTGAGTTATATATATACTAAAACCTTATACTATGTGATTTTTGTTACATAACCCTGCTTGTTTTAAACTTTAGAACTTAAAATCACATCCAAAGAGTTCGCCAAAATAGATTTCATAAAGGGAATTTTATTGATATACCCTCACATAAATACATTCATTACAAACTTGTACCGTTTTTTGCATTTATTACAAACTTATCCCGTTTTTTGGAACATTACAAATATGACCCGTTTTTTCCTTTTTCATCCCGTTTTTTCTTCAAAATACACCAATTGTACACTAATTGTGAGTTTCATGTCACATGGAAATCTTTTTTCTCTCTCCTGAAATACCAATATACCCCTAAACAATATATAACAAACAATTCAATTAGAACCAAATAGATTATACTACTCTAACATCCAGTTGGTTCAAGTTATTCAAGTCCAGGAATTCAATTATTGGGTAATTTATTTCTTGGAATTGAATTCCAGGAAATGGATTCCTTAGTGAAACAAATAATGTTTGGTTGAGCTAATTAAATTACATGGTAATCCAAATTTATAGAATCACTTTAATACCCCTACATTTTAGAATTGAAAAAAATTAAAACCAAAACATAAGAATTCAAACAATTATCCATTTTCCTGTAAAATTAAAATTTCGGAAGAACAAGAGAAACGTCGTTCTTAAGTACAACCACTTCCCTACAAAAACAATGCTTAAAACAACAAAACCAGCCTTACTTCCATTTGCTTTGAATCACTGCTGACGAAAAACGAGTCAACACCTAGTTGTGCAATAGCTTCTTTTGCTTTCCTATAAGAGGTATTAATGACCATAACTTTGTCTGAATGCTCGCATATTTGACAGACACATGACCTAGTCCACCAAGTCCAACAACATCCAGATCAAACTTCTGTCACTACACCCACAATCTCGTGCTAGTGTAAATATAGTCTCTGTTATGAAAGAATGGAAAACTACATAATTCATGTTTTTTATAAGGTATATGATAAGTGCATACTTTACATATTTTAAGTATCATTTCTTTATACTTATTTGCTAGATTTTATGTGAATTATTGTGTGTTATTATTACTTTTGTAGTTATTGTGTTTTATTAGGTTACATCTCTGAAAGAAGTGAAATTGAGCTCTACAAGGAAGAATTGCTAAAGACTCAGTGTATCTCATTCAAATACAGGATTTCTAAAGACTCTCCATCCTCTAGATAATTGAAAGGCGAAGCCAACACAAAAACAATGAGGTCATTCCGAGTTCGTATGAAGAAGTTATGAGCAAAACCGTGAAACCAACTTGGATTTGGTATATGTTGGGCCTTAATGGCCTGCGCGGGAAGAGAAATAAGTGAAGTGTTTTGGGCTCGCCTTTGACGTGAAAATTATGGTTTTTGTTGGTTTTTGAGGAGGTTAAGTCTCCTAATTGGATAAGGAATCAAAAGGAAGTGGAAAAGTTTAATGAGACTAGGTTTCCTAGTTGGATAAGGATCAAGAAGAGGTTACCAAAGCCTATATAAAGGGGAGCCTAGATACAATTTTGAGGAGAACTTCTCACAGATAGAAAACTAGGGTTTAGTTTTGTTTTTCAAAAAGAGTTTATGATTTTCTTTAATATTTTAATAACTTTTAAGAAAGCTATGTCTAGCTAAATCCAACCACTGGGACAATGGAGGAAGCCATATTTCATCAATGAATAGTAACTATTTTTGATTCTTAATGACTTTTGCATTATTTTTTAATTGTTTTTTTAATTTTTCTTAATTAGTTGTGATTTTGTTTGATGGTGTATGCTGTGACTTAAGAGCTTTTGATGCGCCATGCTTGTGATTTACAATAATGTTTTAGAAATCTACTTTTGACAAAGAAACAAAGTCAATAAAAGAACTATAATTGTTTAATAAAATCATTGTAGAAATCATTCAGAAGCGATTTTGGTGGAATCCTGAGTTCCAGTTCTTCCAAATATTATTAAAATCTTTTACTTATTTTCTAGTTTAAATCAAAGTTAGATCTAAAACGAATATTCACAAGTCTCAACGAACGAACTATTTTTACCACTTTTCTAAAACGACCAGTATAATAAAAGAGAAAAAAAAAAGAAAAAAAGATCATAAGGTACGTTGAAAGTGCCCAAAAAAATTATTTGTTAACTCAATGTCTAAGCTATGATTTATGTATATATCAGAAAAAATGTGACTGATTGAACTGCCACCTTAGCGAGGTTTTAAGTAAATATTAGTTGTCATGTTAATTAGCATTCTTTTATGCATTGTACTCGTTGCATTCTGCTTTATATATTGTCGTGTGAATTTTTAGAAAACCAAAATTCAAATTCTTATTCATGTATGTATTTATAATTATCAAATATATGGCATGTTATGCCTGGATGTACTTTTTATACACTCAACTAAAGTATTGCAAGCATTCATAATAGATATTGATATAATGAGCAGCATTAAGATCATAAGGATACATTCACTTTTCCCATTTGAACTCACAATGTTGGTGATTAACGCGTACACTTCAAGTTTAAATCCACTAGAAAGTTTTTGTGCCGGCGCAAACTAGAAAAGTTAATAGATAGAACACATAAGGCCAACATTAATTAAGAGCACCTTCTAAAAATGCAATCTGTCACTTATGTATTGAATCATTCACAAGTGATTTTTATGATTTACAGTTTCTCCCTTTAGGTTATGGGAGTTTGGTTACTATGATATTTTGCATCAACAAGTGATAAAAAAAGTAGTTGGTGTATAGTGTTTCAGGTACGACAATCATTAGTGCAGGATAATATTGGTTCACCCAAACATACAAACAAACAGTTTAAGCTCATGATGATCGTGTGTACTGAATCAACAACAAAAACAACAAATTAAAACCAGATCCATAAATGAATTCAACCTATTCAACAAATTCATATACTCAAACAAATTGATTGGTAAACTCAAACAAGATCAAACTAAACAAAACACTAACAAAATTAGTAAAATGTATGGAAGTAAAACTAACCTGAGAACTGAAAAATGAGACTCAGCATCAGTAACACCAATAGGAAAAGTATGGAGACTGGTTTTCACTTCATAGAACTAGGTTAACAATTTGTTAGGGCTTTAGTTTTTCCGTGGAATCTCTAGCTCAAGCTGATAATCTTTTTCTATAAAAATAAAAAACAAAACTAATATTCGAGCGAAGTTTGATATCTAGTTGATGGATAGTTAAGTAATTTGGCTTTGATTTCGGGAATTGGTTTCCATTGCATCGTTGATGGATAGTTAAGTAATTTGGCTTTGATTTCGGGAATTGGTTTCCATTGCATCGTTCGACCAATGCAATGGAAAATGAAATTTCCCGGGAACTGGTTTCCATTGCATCGTTCGACCAATGCAATGGAAAATAAAATTTTGGGGGTAATCCGATTCCTAAAGAAATAAACTCTGGGCTCGAAAATTATGTTTGGTTCGGAGAATTGGACCGATTATATAAAGAATTAAACTCTGGGCTCGAAAATTATGTTTGGTTCGGAGAATTGGACCAATTACCTTATAATCGGATTCCTGGCCTCCAAATTCTCCGAACCAAACGAGCTATAACATCAGTCTTATGAAGTTGTAAACTACAAGCAATGATAACATCCGTATTTATTTTACAAATTTGCATACGAATTACAAGTGGTTACATGCAATCTCCTAATTGTCACAGAAATCATAAAAGTATACAGAAGATAAATCCCTTCTAAAAATACTGGACAAGTTTGACTAATACAAGTTTTTTTCCTTTCCCATCCCGTTTTGTTCTCATCAAATTGACTAATACGAGGCAACTTGACCAATAAAAGCTCATCTCGTACCCTTACTGCCATCTTAATTTCAGTTATCGGAATTTGTTTGTCTGAAAAATATAAAACGGTGATGTCAAAATTAACCAGCAGCAACAAGCTTTTGATTCTATTTAGGATGTAACCATTGTATACCACGCCCAAAGCCAAGGATCATGCTTCTTCTTTTCGTGTCGTGTTCAAATACAAAAATCTTACAACAGCTAAGATAAAGTTCCCTGCTAACAGAATTGAAACTTATCGTTACTTATCGTTAATTTGGCACCATTCACAATATCAAAATTAGTCACCTATATTCATTGTCAGTAACATATGACCAGACCAGACTCCAGGGTCATGAGGTATATCTAGTCTGTGAAAAGTCATGTTCTCCAGTTGGTCAGTGATGCCAGTCCAACTGTTGTCCAAGGGGGTGCCTAAATTACTAAAACATTAAGAATTGTGTCAACATGAGAGAGCCCAGATTGAATTGATGGGTGCAACCGTGTGAAACTTCAGTACATCAACTGAACTATGGCCCATGTTCACAACAAAATTGAATTGTCAACTTGCTTTAAAAGAAAAGAGCTCAAGAAAACCCAATAAAACTGGAAGCCCGAATCCGTTATACCGCAATTCTGTATTTTCAGCAGTAGTAAGTTCTAAAAGGAACTTGAATAATACCTTTTTGTACGCTGGTGAAAGCTTCAGTTGGTCTTGGATCCTATTGTAAACAACGGCATCTTCGCCTAGCCTTTTCTGCCCTGCCTCTAATTTGTACATCTGCAAGAACAAATATATCAAAACCCACACTGATGCTACCAGCTTAATTTATCAAGAGTACTATTACAAACCTGCTGTGAGATGCGATCAAATGAAGACATGTCTGCCTTGTAAAGTAGTGCCTTTGACATGGTATATTTACGTTGGATAATCTCTGACCTATAGATGCATAAAAACAAAGAAAGATACTATTTTGAGATTAATAATGGCAAATCAATCAGTAAGAGATAACAGAGGCATGTCATCTACTAAAAACAAAGAATGTAGGCTCATACTTTGTTGTAAATCATTCCTTAACTAAGCAATTTGCAAACTGACCAACCTGCATGACTAGTGATTGGTTAGTTTAGGTTCCAGGTAATGCTTCAGTTGAGTAGAAAGTTAAAATATCCAGTTGAGTACAAAGGTAATCAACGTGAATATATCCAGTTGACAAAATTGTAGACTTAAGTTTCTTCAACGAATGACAATTTCAGAATTTATTCAATAAACTCCACAGAATTGAAACTTCACAATGCAAACAGTAAACTTCATACCAAAAGAACTAGAATGCTATAACCTAAGCCTCTGAATTATAGTTAATTTGTTATAAACAGAAGCTAAAAAATCCAGCAGCGAATAAAAATAAAGTACTTATCATTGTAATCCAAGCACTAGAGAAGCTAATAATTTCAGTAACAAACAAGTTGAAGTGAGAATTTCCAGGTGACCTATATTAGCAGGATAAAGATACCAGAAAGCAAGACGGTAACAATAAGAAGAAAATCATGAAAAGTCTGTGTTTCGTTGTTATTTTCTAATCCATATATATGCAGCAGGAAAAGATAGAACATGCCTCTGCTCTATGTTCTAGATTATCAACAACTTCCTAGGGTACATGGTGAACATTAAATTCAAACTAGTTACATTAGTCTATACTCAGACTAAGGTGTAGTAAGTCGAAATATTCGCAACAATCAATTAAACAGCCAAAATTAAGACAAAGATTAAGTTTGGAAGAAATCCCCAATTTTAGTTCAAAATTAAACCCCATTTCAGAAATTCACAAAATCGAACTGTTAGTGATGAGTTCATGCTGATTCCTAACTGCTCCTTTCTCGAATTCAAAGAACTATATCATCATTTGCAGGCTTGTTCAACAAATCATCAATTTTGTGAAGCACTCCTAATTCAATTTGAAAAGAAAATCGGACAAATCCTTACCTCTTTATGAAAAGCTTCCAATGATTTATAACAACAACCCTTGATGGTCTTCAACTCACTTCAATTGATTTCTCTTATTAAAATCTTAGATACGTATTTGAGGACTACCAAGAGAAGAACAGATTCTCCAGTTGAGAGCCAGAAGAGAAGAAGAGACGCAGATAGAAAACGAACTATTTAATTTAATGTTAAAAGGGTGAACTAGGAATTTCCTCATTTTGTAGTGGCATATGTTACCAGGGAATTACGTAACACAACTGCTGGCAGCAACATAACAGCTGGCACCCACGTGTAAAAAGACATGACGGTCTTTTGGATGAACCCACAACGATAGGATTTTGATTATTTAACTCACAAAAATGATATAGTCAAAGTGACATAGCTATGTGGCACAAAAAGATAAAAAAGTCAAGACATCTCATTCAAATAAAAACGGACTGGTCATGTTAATCGGGTATTAAACCCGGATATTTTTTTTCTTTCTCAATTTTCGTATCATCTTCCCCATTTCTTTCTTTCATCTGAAAGAAAGAGCATCATCTTCTTCTTTCGGACCCACATCATCTATTTCTTCAAAGATGATCAGTTGAATCCGCATCTTCATGGTCTTGTCGCTGGTACGTTCAAACTAGGGTTCTATCATCCTTTCATCTTCTTCATCTGAGTTGCTGGTACGTTCTTCAAACTAGGGTTTTCTTCAAACTAGTTTCATCATCATCGCTGATACGTTTATGTTTCTAGGGTGCAAATGATTGCAATATGGGTGATTGAATCGAACATGTTTTGTTAGGGTTTGATTGAATTTGGTGTTTGGTTAAGGTATGATTGAATTAGGGTTTGATTGAATTCAAAATTTTACTGTAAATTCAATTTGGGGGTTTTATTGAATTGAACATGTTTGTCTCTGAATTGGGGTTTGATTGAGTTGAAAATGTTACTGATTGAATTTTTCTCTGGATCTGTCATGCACACCAATAGTTGTCTCATATCAGTAATTCCCAACTGAATTTGTCTCTAAAACCCTATCGTTTTAAAGCCTTTTACTTGTATTGTTTGGAGTTTAAAAGGCTGCACCATTATCATATGTAGTTTTAACTTGGTTTGAATACAGTACTTCTTGCATTTCTCATATCAGTAAGTGTCATTCATGCGTTTTTGAAAAAGAATGATTATAGTTTGGATGTTGAAGCTTGGTTTAGCTTTTTGATGATGTTAATACTTTCACTGAATGTAAAGTGGGTCTTTCTCTGTTGCATCACTTTTTTTCACTTTTTTTTTTTCATGTTTATCTTACATGAACATATATTTTCATGTTTATCTTACAGGAAACATATGGCGCTAACAAACTGGAACAATAATTTGTCTGCAATACCTTGCAATTGTGGAAAGGGATTGTGCATAACAAAAATGGCGAGAACAGAAAAGAATCCAAACCGTCACTTTACCAGATGTCCACTATCGGTGTGTAATCCCTTTTTTATAATCCTTTTAAGTTTGTCAGTCACTTATAATATAGTTATGTAAAGCAGGGAAACGGTCATAATAATAAAGGATGTGGATTCTGGCGTTGGTTGGATGAACTTCGTCCCTGTGGTTGTTGTCGAGGATTTTGTGTGATACGTCCTAACGATGATGGAACAAAGACTTATAAATGTCCTATACATTTAGATGTAAGTTCTCTTATTTATGTATTGATATCATATTCTAATTATATTGCATGAACACAATTAGTAAATAATTTTTTCTTTTAACTAGGAATGCAGCTACAGCGTAACCGAGATTTATTCAAGTAGTTCTTCGACTAGGAAAGTTAACACAGAAAGTAGGACAACAACGGAAACAAATTCGTCTCGACAAAGTGTGAAAGTCAATACAGCTGTATTTGAATTAGAGGTGGAGCGTCGGGCGATAAAGCGTCAACTAGAACTCTGTGAAAATCTCATGGATAAGTTAAAAAGTATGGAGTTGTAGTATGTTTGTAATCATCTCGTAGAGTTTGAACTATGTTGTATGTTTGTAGAACTATGTTGAAACTATGTTGAAAGTTAATTAACAACACAACCTCTATTGTTTCGTTTACTTTCAGTTCATTTACTTTCAAGCCTGCATTTCTGTTTAACATTTGCAAGTTATCTTCAATTCCAGTTTGCAGTTTATTTACTCTCAGTATTTATGAGCTTTCAGTCAAACAACAAAAATCAATTCCAGTTTATAGTTCATTTTCAGTTCAGTTCATTTACTGTTCCAGATGTCTGAATCATTTACAGTAATTCTTAAACAACAAAAATCAATTCCTTTTACTCTCAGTTCATTTACTGTTCCAGATGTCTGAATCATTTACAGTAATTCTTAAACATCTACAGTATATTGTTTCGGCAAAACCAAAATAATTTGCATGTGGCACAGAATCATTTTTCAAATGCCCTGATATAATTATCTCTTAATCTACTCCCTGGCACAACCACCCCATCCAGCTCCAGTAAGTCTCGCTACTGGAGTTAAAAGACAGAAAAAAACAGAAACGCAAAGAGTAAAAAAAGACAGAAAAAAGTCGATATAGCATCATAGAACACGTAGCCAGGAACATCAACATGTATCCAGGAACAGGCGATACAACAGACGATAAAGAGTCAGTACAACAATGTCAATAATATATGGAATAGTTCAAACTCGGATAAAAGATACAACAGACGATAAAGATTTTTTCATACCTTGGTCGTGCATCATCGAGGGTGGTCGTTGCATCATTGACATCATATAGGGTGGGTGTTGCATCATTGGCATCATAGAGGGTGGGTGTTGTATTTTAAATAGATTAAGATGGCAGTCTTGAAAATGAGAAGAGGTTGATGTTGTTGAAGCACCCATCAATAGGGGAGGGGGTTGATGTGGAAATGGGGGAGGACTGCTCTCCTGAGTTGGAAACTCTAATTCATCTTTATTCTGCGATGGAGGGTTCTTATCAACTTGTTTACCCTGTAAACGTATAATATTCTCAATGTTTGTTAAGTTAGTTACAAGATGAAACTATTAATAAAGAAAAATGTTGTAAAAGAACTGATTTTTACCTTCTTTACCTTGTTGCTTGATTTCCTCGCTTTCTTCTCTGTACAACTTTTTATCCTCTTCTTTCGTTTTTCACCTCTGCGTTTTCTTTCTTTTGGATCCAATATATTATGCTCATCATCACTTTCAGAATCATGCATCTCCATAGTTGTACAAAGTCCACAAGTTAAATCTTCCGTCTCCATGGTCATCTCTTCTATCACTTCATGACCCCACTCCTCGTATTTCTTAACACGTTCATCATCCCGAGACGCTAACTCTGCAATCCGAATGAACATTTGACATAACGAACTATAACGTTTTGCTTCAGGTGTAGAAACATAACCAACATAGTTGAGTTTAACCATCTTATATGGTCTAACCACATCATGCCTCCATCTATTCACAATATATTTATCCGGAAGCAACTGAACACCATGTTGTATCAAAACTGATAACATGTGCCTGCATGGTATTAACTTGAACTCGTAATTCCGACAGCTACACATCACATCTAACATTTTCTCATTAAAAGTGACATAGAAACGAGATTGCGTAAAATGTTTTTCGTCCTCATCATCAACAAAAGAAACAACTTCATTTATCTCATATTTTATTATCCCTTCCACATTCCCTTCATCTACTTTTATCTCTTTTCTCAGACCACCAATTAAAACAAATTCCTCTTGGACTTCTCGAAATTTCCCAAATGTATATAGTTTTTGAAGTTGGTGCTCCATTTTAAGTACATAAATTTCAATGATGTTGCTAGTTTGACGTAAAAAATCCTGAAAATTCTCCTTTTCAATTTTGTACCTCAAAGCTTGATCGAATTGTTCCACAAACTGTTTCAGACTTGTTTTTGCATTCAAAAATCCATCAAAGAATGCATTCATACTTTCACTTCTTTGAGTAGAACTCATTCCTTCCCAAAACATGTCTTTGAGGTAGCATGGAACCCAACGGTCTCTCATCCTGTATAAAGAACTCATCCCACTCATGCTCTTCCAACTTATACTTTGTAATCAATTTACTCCAGCGCTCTTCAAATTCATGAATATATTGTGACCAATACACAGCAGTTTTTATTTTGTAGCTCATTTTTTTGTACTTAGGGTGTTTCTGATTCAACTTAGTAGGTAACTTCTTCATTAGGTACCATATACACAACCGATGTCTTGTATTCGGAAATACAATCTCGATAGTTGCCCGTATCAATGCACATTGATCAGTTACTATTCCTTTAGGAGGAACAGACATACACTCAAGCCATTGTGTAAAAAGCCATACAAATGTCTGGATGGTTTGGTCGGCAAGCAAACCACATCCAAGCAAAATTGACTTCCCATGGTGATTTATCCCTACAAAAGGTGCAAATGGCATATCATACTTGTTAGTTAAAAAAGTGGTATCAAAAATAATTACATCACCAAATTCTTTACAAGCTTCTCTGCATCTTCCATCAGACCAGAACACATTTGCTAACCTTCCTTCTTCATTCAAATCGATATTGTACCAAAAACCTGTATTTTCCTTATGTTTTTGAATAAAATACTTCAATAAAGCGGAAGCATCTCCTACACCAAGTTTTAATTGCCTTAGAGCTCCGAGCTCGTTCCTTAAATCTCTTTCAGTAATTGGAAGATTGCCATATCCGCCATATTCAACTGCTAGGGCTTCTAACGATTTGCGTGGACTGATTCCAGCTCTATCATTGATATCTAATTATCTCTTTCCATGAGAGTCTATTTCACGTCTTGTAAAGAAATTAGCTTTCGAAGGAGTAGCGAAGTTGTGGTTATGCTCAAGTGTAACCTGGCTGATCTTATACTTCAACTCTGTTGTTAGAACAACCCGAATCGAAGATTTGCAGTTTGTTCTAATAGTTCTTCGCGGCTTGGCTTTTATTGGTTGCTTACTCATGTTAACACCTTCCCGCGAACAACTTAGCTTCGCCCATCTAATTACGTTGGTACCCGGATAAAAGTTTACTGATCGTTTTTTAATTTTAAAGCGCATCGCCGCTGCGTATTCTTTGTAAAATTTGTGAGCAAGTTCGAATGTTTCGAACTCATCATTAATAGAAGGAGCTAGCATGGGTATTGTCTCCGGATTCAACGAATATTCAATTTCTTCTTCGGGTGTCTGCGGATTCGATGAACATACAATTGCTTATTCGGGTGTCTGTGGATTCAACAGAAAAACATCATCTTCTTCCATTTCAATCTGTAAAAGAAAAATATTCAATCAATAAACTCTACCTTGACAGGCTAGCAGAACAACAATTACAATGTGAATACACGATTGCAGGCGGATTTAAACATGAACATACTACAGAACCCGATGAAATGACATGTACCATCATTTGTTTACTGAACACTAATATCTACCAAGTTTTTTCTGGGTTTGCACAAAAATATGAGATTGAACAAAAATAACAATAATCAATCAATAAACTCTAAAGAAACAACATTCAATCAAAACCCAGATGAAGAAAGGGTTACCTGATGGAACTGATTGTTGTTGTTGCCGTTTAAAGAGACCATGAAGATGATGATGAAACCCTAGTTTGATCGTACAAGTGACTTCTATTCAATCGTACTAAGTGCTAGGGTTTGATGATTCGTTTGTTATCTGAAATAAGAAGATGATGCTCTTTCTTTCAGATGAAAGAAAAAAATGGGGAAGATGAAAGAAAAAAATGGGGAAGATGATACGAAAATTGAGAAAAAAAAATAATCCGGGTTTAATACCCGATTAACATGACCCGCACGTTTTTATTTAAGTGGGATGTCTTGACTTTTTTGTCTTTTTGTGCCACATGGCTATGTCACTTTGACTATGTCATTTTTGTGAGTCAAATAATCAAAATCCACAACGATATGATTATATTTGTAATTTTGAAAAAAACGGGGGCACCATTTGAGATTATACGAAGAGAAGAGACTGGAAGGCATAACGAAGAAAGAGAAAAAACATAATTCTTGAGAAAGGAAGGAATTGAAGACCGATTAACTACAAAACTGTTTAGGGCTTTTCTATTGACGAAGATGGATTTGGAAATCGTTTAAGTTGTCACGAAAAAATAAAATACATCTTTTTGATATATCTAAAGCATCCTCTGGATAATTCAAATCGAAGCAATTGGATGTCCAACTCGGACCTATATGACATGACCGATCGATATTTTATAAGGAAATTGAATAGGTTAACAAATATGTTTCCACCGTTTGGTTGTACGTAGGGTTGTACACGGTAACGGTTATCCGTTAAAACCGGACCGAACCGATTGGGATGAAACCAAACCGAACCATTTACTAATGGTTTGGTTTTGGGTTATAAACTTAAGAACCGATAGTAATGGTTTCGGTTTTGGTTAGACCGTTGATATATATTTTAGTATCCTTGATAGATTAAATATACACCTTCCAATCACCCTATATATAAGCATCACCTAAACCTAATTCTCATTTCTTCTTCTTCTTCACTTCGACAGCAGTCACAACACTACTCTACACCACCTTCTGACCTTCCTTCATGGTTGTTCCTGCATCAATAGAAGACTATCAAATCGATCCAAATTTCCCCATTAAAAGGTATGTGATATCTGCAGTCTCTGGTTCTTCCTGTTCAGAGAGAACTTCTTGTAATAAAGCATCAACTTCTCTGACAAAGTCTATCCTCAGTAAAAGGTAATCAGAATCTTATGGCGGCGGTCTGAATGGACCTTGGAAGATTGTTTGATTTAAAATTTGTTTGGTACTTTAACTTGACGGTGATTATGATTTTGATGATTTAGTAAAATCCTTTTTGCATGATTGATTTTGCAGCCATCTGTGCTGTCCCTTCCCTTTGATTAAATCATGGAAGATTTAGATTCTCAATCAACACAAGTAAGTACTTGTTTCTCAACTATTACTTAGAATTTGAAAAGTAGGGTTTATTTGAAATTTGGAAATTTTTTGTATTATCAGTATATCATGAAATTGGTTTAAAATATGAATAGGGTTTGCATCAATTAGAGATTTATTGAATAGGGTTTGATGCAATTAGGGATTTTGCTGAATAGGGTTGTTGTATGTTATTGTTTGAACAACTAGATAACTTAATAGTTAATACCCACTGTGTATCTGTTAATTGAATAAAGTTGTTATAACTTATAAGGTTAATGCACAAAAAGTATACCAATTTAGTGGTTAAATAAGAGATTATTAATGTTCAAAAAGAGGTTATGTTCTAATTCAACACTAGTAAGTTCCTTTTGTTGATTTTGAGTTAATCTCTTTTTGTGTATAAACATGTTTTCATAGTTTTGTACTTACCTGTTTTAATTTTGAAATGAAATTGATATGGGATTTTGCTAAGCATGTTTGTGTTTTATTGATAATTTACTAGAGATGTATATGATCTTGAACAGTTAGGAAAAGAATATGTTAAGTAGTAGTGACATCTTGCTTGTAGATTTGAACTAAGTTGAATCAGTGAAATTCTAATGCAGGCTTCTATCAATTCCACTGCGATGTTGCCATCGCAACATTGTCCTCAAAGACCTTTTACTGCAAGTCAAGAAGTTAGTTCAGTTGGACAAGTACCATCTGCACCAGCTGCCAATGTTTCTGATGTGGTCACTGTCACTGCACCAGCTGCTAAGAAGCATAAACAAACTTCATGGGTATGGGAACACCTTGACAAAGACCTTGAACCTTCATTATGGGCAACGTGTAAAAAATATAAACTGAGACTTAAAGCTGACACGACAAAGAACGAGATTAGCTCCTTGAGTAACCATTTGAAGAGGTGTCTGAATCTGAAGACTACTCCTGGTCAACCTACTCTTACTTTTGAACCTTGTAGGCTAGGAGAAAATGAAAAACTAGTTGTTGTAAGGTTTTTTCAGGAAGAATGTAGAAAAACATCGATTATATTCATCATAGTAGATGAGCATCCTTTTAGAATGGTAGGGGGTGAAGGTTTTAGAGAACTTTGTAGGGTACTTGAGAGTAGATTGAAGGTACCCTCTCGTGCCACTATACGACGAGATGTTATGAAACTGTTTGCATATGAAAAGGAAAGATTGAAGAACTATTTTAAGGTTAATAAAGTGGGAGTTTGCCTCACCACTAACACATGGAGTTTACTCTAAAAGTTGGGATATATGGTTGTTACTGCACATTTCATAGATGTTGATTGGAAGTTACACAAGAAAATAATTAGTTTTATCCAAATTATATGTCATAGTGGTGAGACTATGGGGAGGATGTTAGCAGCATGCTTGTTGGATTGGGAGATTGAAAAACGTGTTTATTATAACTCTAGATAATATTTTTTCCAACAATGTAGCTATCAAGTATCTTGAAGAGCGAGTGTTGAGAAAGAATTCATACTTAGTCAAAGGTTTCTTACAAGTTAGATGTGCTGCTCATGTCAGTATGGAATGACGAAGTATGACATGGCAATTAAGAGAATAAGGGTTGTAGTCAAATATTGTATGACTTCTCCTGCCAGATTGCATAAATTCATGGAGTGTGCCACTTTTGAAAAAATCGAATGCAAGAAGGGTTTGGTATTATATGTAGACACCCATTGGAATTCGACATACACAATATTAGACGCAGCTGAGAAGTATGAACCAGCTTTTCAGAGGTTAGAATTTGATGACAAGGTATTCAAGAAAAGGTTCTATTTTGATGAAACTCAAATTCCTTTAATTACTTCTACTTCTACTTCTATTACTCATACTTCTGTTGATAGTCAACCTGACTGGGATGTGTATGAAGAGCAAGCTGCAGATTTAAGTTATGATGAAGAATTTATTGCTACTGCAAAAAGAGGAAAGAAACGCAAGCAAATAAGTTCTGATAAGGCCCCACCACCACCTCCTTTGCACGCGCATTACCCAACAGATTGGTCGTATGCCAGATCCTTCGCTAAGTTCTTGAAGGTACTTTTTGATTTTACTGTCAAGTTTTCTGCTTCTACTCATATTACTGCACATGAATTCTTGTTTCATTTGAGTGTTATTCATCGAGCATTGAGCACAAGGGTGAATCATAAAGATTCATTTCTCTATAACATGGGTCTTAAAATGCAATGTAAATATAATGAATATTGGGGATATTATGAAAAGATGAATACTCTTGTGTTCATTGTTATACTGTTGAATCCACAAGATAAAGAAAATGGATTAGATTTTTCTTCTTGACAAGTTAGGTAATTCAGGTGGTTATTTGAGAATATAATTGATGGAACTTGTATTGAGGGATTTTAAGGCTCTTTTCGAAGAGTACTGAGCTGTCCAATTGAGTGTTGGAAATGTTTCAAGTGTTATAGATAGTAATGCTGGTAGTACTAGTGGCACTCAATCAATGAAGGTGATGAAGGAGATTGTGCTCTAGTTGCTCTCATAACAGAGAGAGCAATAAATGATGAGGAAGATATTACTGATGAAGGGAAATCAGAGGTGGAGGCTTATTTGAGAGAGAAACGAGAACCGAGAAACGAGAAAATATCTTTTGATATTTTAGGTTGGTGGAAAACAAATTCTACTAGGTATCCTACTTTGCCACTAATGACAAGAAATATATTGGCTATACCTATCTCTTCAGTGGCATCTGAATCTGTCTTTAGCACTGGGAGACGTATTCTCGATCCATATCGAAGTTTTTTACTTCCCACGACAGTTGGGGCATTGATTTGTACTCAAAATTGGTTGAAGACGCCGATTGATCTTGATATTTCTTCCTTGGAATCATCGAGTAATATTTTATTTGTTTATTTATTTGTAGAATTTTTGGACATTCACTGTATACTCTAACTAATTGTTCATGTGTTCATTTATTTTTAGAACTTTTGGACACTCTCTCTAAGTTTAATTTCATACATATAATAGAGGAGGATGAGGATTAATGAGTACCAAGATAATTCATTTCACCAATAACATATCCTCCAAACATCTTCACTAATTTTTCTTTCTTTTTTTTCACCGGTGTTCTATATGACCGACATAAGACTCGACTTGTTAGATATTACGGAGGTTCAGTGAGCACCATGCCAAATCTCTCTACCATTTTCTTCTCTTCCACTTTGGCCAATATGAGTTCACCAGGTACTAGCAGCTTTATCGGGGAATTTCCCATCTTAGTAGGAGCTTTCCAAAGAAATAGCTTAGTAGCCACATTAGCAGCGCTTGGAATGATTTTAGGCGCGGTCTATTCCAGTTTTAATAAACGACATTTCTATTAGATCAGATAAGGAAGCCTCCTCACTAGGAACGGGAACAGATATGCCCCCTCTATCGCGAGATCAGGAACGAGCCACTTAGCTTGATGAAAGAGAATAGCAGGCCTGGGATTTCACTTCCTATACGACGGGGAAATTATAGAAACTTCTTCTCAGCGTCTGGACCCCAGGAGGGGGATGCCGAAGGCAGGGCTAGTGACTGGAGTGAAGTCGTAACAAGGTAGCCGTACTGGAAGGTGCGGCTGGCATTTTCATTTATTATTTGATGGAAATTGGAGACTACTTAGTTAGCATATAAATTCATCATGTACACCAAACCTCATATTGAGACCCTGACTCTCTTTCATGCACCATTTCTGACATGTGAGTTACTGCAGTGTTGTACCCTTCATGGCAGATTGTTATAACCTTTAATGCTTTGTTTGATTTGTGAACTGCAGAGAAAATTGGAAAGCAAGTCTGAAAATTTTAGTGATGTTGTTTTTCTTCTATGGAGACAATGTGGATGCTTAGGTGGCATTGACTTTCTCCAATATGCCATGTTTTTGCTGATACACAAATCAAACATGAAGTCTAGTATAGTAATATGATATATATATATATATTTTAGTTTTTGGAATGTTTTAGAATGTTTATGAATGTTTGTGAAACTGTGATCTGTTTTTTTTTTTTTTTTTTTAAGATTTGAACTGTCAGTTTCCAGTCGGTTAACCGAAATCCACTGGAATAAACCGAAACCGGCTAGAACCGGCTAGAAACCGAGCCGATGGTTAATGACTCGGTTATGGTAAGATTTTTAGAAACCGAGAGTAATGGTTTCAATTTTTGTTTGGCTGGAAACCGAGCCGAAATCGACCATATACAACCCTAGTTATAAATGTGTAAAAAGAGTGTGTTAATAAAGGTATTTTGGTCTGAGTTAGAAAAATACACTAGGTTTTAGTTATCAAATTGATTACAATTTTCGTTTCATCGGATCCGTTTTTGCTTTCCCTTTAACAAAAATTATATGTAATTGCTATTTTTCATATTCCAATTAAATTAAAATAAAATAAAAACTAATTTAATTAAATAGGATAATTTTTTGTTTTGGAAAGATTAATTTGTTATGCACACACTCATTGAAGGAGTGTACACAAAATTGGATTCCAATTGTCCCCCTTAGATTTTAAACAATTACTACATAATCCTAGATTATATAATTCTTTATATAAATTTTATAATTTGCTTTAAAAATACTAATATTAAATTTTTAAATAACATAAGATTCTATCAAACTATTAAAATTTTGTGTAAATAAAAATAAATAGATCACAAAATTATGCAATTTAATCTTTAATTTTAATATTTTATAATTTGTCTGACATCTCATCGGTACTACTTTTATAGCAAAAACGCCAAACAAAAAATCATGGTATAAAAAATGCCAAAAAAATTCAGATGACGAAAACATACTCACATTATCTTTTAATTTACATATTTATCCCCAATTTAATTATCTCGGCTCCGTTATTACTTGAAAGCACAAATAATATTTTGTAAGTAATTTTTTAACTACAAGTTTACCGTTTAGATAATTTTTTATTTCACGAAATAAATAGATATCTAATAGTTTACACAGATTCTACCTGCCTAGCAACTAGGGCTAGCTCAGTTAGTCCAGGAATTCATCTTTGCATGCTTTAGGCCGTCCAATGGGTTTGTATTATTTGCTGTCTCTGAAGTTTATTGCTATGTGTTCTAACGTCTTCAGGACATAATCCATACTGTACGTGATGAATATGAGAGAATCGACCTACCTCATTGGCTCATTCTAAACCTGAACTATTGGCTGATTCTAAACCTGAACCGGCTCATTCCATACCTGAACGAGGTCTCCTAATAACACTCAGGCCACAGCCCACAGCGTTTGAGCTCAAACCGATACCCTCCTCCACAATGGGGTACAAGATCCGCGTTAGCTCAGTGCAAGAGTCATAACGGCAATAACAGCTCAGGCTAGCTCACTCAGTGCAAGAGTCGTAACGGCATAATAACTCTAGTTAGAATCAAACACGAGGAATGTATGTAGGTTAAGTTATAAACTTGACCGTAGTTAGTTTCTTCTTTACAGATTAGCCTATACCCAATAATAAAACTAGGGTTACGAAAAAGCTATGGATTCTTAAATTTCTTTCTCTTCTCTATGGGATCTCTTTCTATACTTTTATCATTTCTCAATTCATCTTCTGCAATTTCAATTTGATCCAAGTATAAGATTCAATTAATTAATGGAGACTCAATGGATTACTGAATTTCCTCATACAAATATGGATAAAAGACCTAGAAAAAGACCGAGATTAGCTTGGGATATTCCTCCTCCCGTACCTCCTCCGAAGGTATAATTTTCTCCTTTCTGAAGAATTTTAATTTTTAATTTCAATTACTTTTTCTCAGATTTTTCTGTTAAATTTCATTTTGTAAGGGTTCGTGTGTTTTGTATGCAATTTTGAACAGGTTTCTGATTATCTACTTTTTTGTTGTCGAATGTTTTGATTTGATTGTCTGTTTGTAAATGAAACCTTAAATTGGGGATTGGCAATCCATGTTTTACAAAATTAAGATCTTATCTTTTTGATGAGTGATTGGAATTTGACTGTTTGTCCAAATGATCAAGTTCTTGTTCATGTTTGACTGAACACCTCAGCTTATTTCAGAATTTTGTTGTTTAGGTTGATGACTGAGTTTATAGTTTGATACCTTGATTTATCTTGATACGTGAGTTGTGATTTTTTATATACTGATGACTACTGTTTTGTTTCGTTTAGGCACTGCCTGCAATATATTGTGGGCAAGAGTTTATGAGCGGGGTTGGCTCCAGAAATGCTGGTGCTCCTCTGTATTACAAATCACAGATTCGGAATGGATCTCCACCTTGGAGGAATGATGATAAAGATGGACACTATGTATTTGTTATTGGAGAGAATATAACTCTTCGCTGTAATACTCTCTTGCTACAATCAGGTTTTTGTTTTTTCTATTTCCTTTTGTTGTTTGCCTTTTTAACTCTTGTGTTTGTTCCTTCTGCAGATAAAATTCTCAGTAAAATGGGTGAAGGTTAGTGCACAGTATTTCTTTATTTCAGTTGCTGTTCTCAGCGTTTGGTGTTATCTATCATCTTTGAAAGGGATGCTATTCTAACATTATGCTTTGTTTGGTATAATTTAATTCAGGGACATTTGGACAGGTATTAGAATGTTGGGACAATGAAAAGAGAGAAGCTGTTGCTATTAAAGTTGTACGTTCAATTCAAAAGTACCGCGAGGCTGCCATGATTGAGATTGACGTTCTTCAAAAGCTTGCAAGACATGATGTTGGTGGCGCTCGGTAAGGTTTTCTGTCATACTCATTATTTTTGAACTTTGAGAAGTATTTTGTATAAATGGTTTTATTCTTTGCAGTTGTGTGCAAATACGGAATTGGTTTGACTATCGTAATCATATTTGTATCGTAAGTACATTAATGATGTTTATTTTATTCATTCGGGAGTGAAACTGCATTTTTTTCTACATGTGTGAATATTGTGAGAGTTAAAACTCGAGAGATGGTTTCAACAGGTATTTGAGAAGCTTGGACCGAGCTTATACGATTTTCTTCGCAAAAATAGCTACCGTTCTTTTCCCATCGATCTTGTTCGGGAGCTTGGCAGACAGCTTTTGGAGTCTGTAGCATGTGTGTGGGATATACTTGCAACTTTTTCCTTTATGTTGTCCAAATGATCTCATATGAAATTGGCAGTTGAGCATCAAGGGATCCTCCATTTCTATCAGTCTACCAACTTCCATATTGAGTAGATCTTTTGAATTGGAGTGATCTCACTATTCTTTTAAAAGAAGTGTTGCAGTTAACACACACACACAGATGCACATATATATGTTACTTGCTCTGTTTTCTCATAATTTACTATTGCTTTAATATGGCAGTTATGCATGATCTAAGACTTATTCATACCGATTTGAAGCCAGAAAACATTCTTTTTGTTTCTCCAGAGTACATCAGAGTGCCTGATTACAAGGTATTGATAAATGATATCCATTTTCATTGTTCTGATGGCTATGTGCTCTGTGATTGTTTAAATATTTTACTAATTACTTTTCCTTGTTACCTTTTGGTCATAATATAGTATATGCCTCGGACCACCAAAGATGCTTGCTACTTCAGAAATTTACCACTATCTAGTTCTATCAAGCTCATAGATTTCGGAAGTACAACATTTGAACATCAAGACCACACATATGTTGTATCTACGCGCCATTATCGAGCCCCAGAGGTCATCTTAGGTAACCACTTTGTCTTTTTTTAATTTTTTGATGCCAACAAATACACCCTTGCATATGGTGATTGTGGTTATATGTTGTTATGTACAGGGCTTGGATGGAACTACCCCTGTGATTTATGGAGTGTAGGTTGCATACTTGTTGAACTTTGCTCGGTGAGTGCAGTTGATCGAATTTTCCACTTCCAACTTTGAATACCTTAAAAATTTGTTGTCTACTCCAACTGCTTTATGCTATAATGGCAAATGTTCTTTGTAGCTTTAGAGTCCACATAGATGGTACCTGGATCTTGCAACAGATAAAAATTTGAAACATCAAATTTGTTCAGTTCAGACACCATTCTTTTCAGTGTGTGCTTTATTGCTTGTCCAGTTATCTTATGGTCAATTTGGCTGTGTAGGGAGAGGCCCTTTTTCAGACCCACGAAAACCTGGAACATCTTGCCATGATGGAGAGGGTGTTAGGTCCACTTCCCCCGCACATGATGGTTAGAGCTGAGTAAGTATAAATTTTCTAATTTAATATAGATTTTTCCTGATTTTTTCTATAAAATAATAATAATCTGTGTTTGTTCAAGTCGACGAGCTGAGAAGTACTTCAGAAGGGGTGCGCGCTGTCGATTGGACTGGCCTGAAGGTGCAAATTCAAGGGAAAGCATGAGGGCAGTTTGGAAATTGCCTCGCCTCCAAGTAAATTTTATTTCCATTTGTGTTGTCAAAACTAGAAGATTTAGCTGTAGACTGGGGTTACAACGTTTACTGAGGAGACTATCATGGAGGACTAACCATCTAGTTTTTTGTGTGTATAGAATCTGGTGATGCAGCATGTAGATCATTCTGCAGGGGATCTAATAGATTTATTGCAAGGGCTTCTGCGGTACGATCCATCTGTCCGACTTACAGCAAGGGAAGCATTAAGGCATCCCTTCTTCACCAGAGACCTTAGAAGGGGTGGCCATTTCTTTTAATCTGGTAACTACTTAGAACTCTCGTTCGGGTTTCGCATATGCTGAAAGAGTTCATACAATATTGAGAGAAGGAAGTGCAAACCATTTTTTAGATGTGTGGGAATACTGTTTTTCCCGAATTAATTGTAAGAACAATACTGATGTATATTATATTGGGAGTTGTTACTTCACGTTACTCTTCTTCTTTTTGCTCCTCATTTTCTTGGTTCTTGTAACAGTTTGTGTCTTTTTTTTGTTTTCAATTACTTACAGAAGTATTCCCATCCATTAAAAAAGTTACTCTACTATTTTGTGCTTGGCTGGATGGAAGAATTATCATTGTGTAACTTTAATGTTGTGTTTTAAATTGTTCTTTTTTCCCCCTAAACTGTTTGCTTTATCCATGAGTTGCAACTTGCAATTGGACTTTCTTATCTTTTTTGCAACTGATTAAATAAGAAAAGGATCTTTTTCCTTTATTTTCTTTTTTTGGCAATAACTAACATTCTGTTAGGATCAGAGTTGGACGTGCTACCTGCTGGGCTCTGCTTCACCAACCCGGCATGCCTCCACATTTTTTGAGTATGTATGCTGGACAGTTTTTTTTGTGTACAATGTTTAACTGAATAACTGTCTATCTATTTTTCTACAGTCAATGGTTTTGACCGAATTATTGCTTAGCAGCGGTGAAGTCTAGCCTTTTTACTTGTAGGTTTTAGCCTTTTTACTTGGAGGCAGCGCATAATTGATACGTGTATTTTTTCTCTGATGGATACTCCAACTTTGTTAGTATATAGTGATATATTTTTCTTTTCGTTGCACCAAAGCGATATCTCTTTTGTAAGCAGCATAAAGGGGAGACTGTTCTTTGTTCTACTTGTAATCAGATCATAGTTTGGCAGTAAAATAATTTAGAGATTATACAATAGAAAGAAATTTATCTAACAGCTCTCACGACCATCTTTCAGTACATGGATTCCTATTTTCCTCCCCATGAGGGAGAGGTTGAGGGTTCAGGAGTCTTTACCTGTTGTAAAAATAGTGTAACCCTGGATCCGCAACCAATAAAATGTCCAAGGTTCGGCAATATGATTCCCAGTTATACATTAACGTAGAATCTTTCACTTCAAGAAAAAAAAATGAAAATTTTCCCATTGGTTAAATTACTTCCATGATTCCGAAGAGAATGAATGGGAATTCTACGACTTAGTCTTACCGCCAAAACTTGATGGAACAAAGGCATGTTCAGGTAGTATGGCTAAAAAGTTGTCTATTTGTCATTTGGATGTGCAGGCGAGAATTAAACGTACATTTTATGAGTTCTCCGTATCACTTGTCTTACAATCTAGTTTCAATCCACACCTTCAAAACAAGCATCAGTCCTTGTTCTTTCATTTATAAAAGAAACAACAAAAGAAAGAAACTGCCCAGAAGTTTCACTAAATAACATCGGTGTTATCGTTCCAAAACAATTACAGAAGTCATTTTCCTTTCGTTTCAAACAAAAAGGGCATTTGCTTGCGGTGCAATATTCCCCATGATAAACATAATATTCGAATGAATTTCAGCCATATCCAACATCCACCATTATCCTACTTCACCTAATCCTCTCCACGTAAGGTGTACCGTGTACGCATCTTTCTCCTTTCCCGCGACTCACCAGTTAAAGACATGCTACTTTAAACACCACACTATCTGTGTAGAGTCTGTAGACCATAAAAATATCCAAAAAAATCCCTTGGATTACTATAACTGTGTCCCACAGAAATAATACAATGTCCTAATCCTCATTTACTGCCACACAAAACCCTAATTAAATTACTCGTTAATAAAAGTGTACACTCACTATCCTCAACTCATCCGCACTCCCATTACAACTTTCAATTTTTTTTAAGGTTTTTTTAGTCTCTCTGTAACTGAGAGGTGAAAATGGTGGATCCGATAATCAGCGATGGAATTTCTGGAGACACAGAAGAACGCTTGTTACCAGCAGACTCAGAAAGCGATAACCAATGGAGATTAAATTTTAACGGGTTTGAAAGATATGATCATCAAGGAAGAAGAGGAACTACTAATACTCAATGTTTTCATAAGTGTCTTGAGGTTTTAGGTAAAAGTTAATTTGGATTTCATATGTTTTTTCTTGTGTCTAGAATTATTCATTGTTTGGCTATTGTATTATTATGGCTATTATTATGTGTGTATTTCTTTCTTCAGGTTATTTCTGCTTCTTTTTGTTTTTTTATTCTTTATTACTTTGTTCTTATTCTCGCTGATTTTAGTATTATTCTGTCGATTTTACCTGACATTTTCTTTTATTACAATAATAGCAGAATCAGTAAAATTATGCTGGATTTTACTGATTGAGAACGAACACATGTTTAATTTGTATTTTTTCCATGATCAGAAACATAAGTTATTCTATAATCGCAATATTAAAAACCTAATTAATTTAGTTTTTTTTTTTGTCTTGTTAGTCTATTTTCTAAAAGTAGATTAGATTCTTTGATGAGTAATCTATACTCAGGAATTTCTACTTCATTAATGGTCAAATGAATCTATTCCTTTTTCGACAAGATAATTTGGTCTTCTTTTATTTCTTGGTTTAGTAATTTTAGAATTTATTTAATTTTCATCAACTTTTTTTTTTGAAGCATTTTTTCATCAACTTGTTTCGTCTTGGAATTTTGTAAGCTATTTAATGGACTAGAATTTTATGCTAAAGTTATGGTCTGAGAAACAACGTGATTTTGTGTTCTTACGACCATGATCGGAAACTTGTGTGCTTTAACAGGGCTTTACAAAGGTATTGGGGGTTTCATGGACCTAAGAATAGAGACTTGGCACTTCTGTGGTAGTTTGTATTTGGGTACCTTCAGGGCTTCTTTTCTTTTTTTTTGAAGGAAAGAGAACCTTCAGGGTTCTAATTCACTAATTATGTGTAATTTGATATCAACTGATTTTAAAGTTGTCTGGCTTGGTAGATTTGTTCACGTGTTTTGGATTCCTAATCGTTTTTGTTTGATTGTGTTAATAATGATGATAGATGCAAAATAAAGTGTTATCAGTCATGTAATGGCAAAATAACATCTGTCATATATCATAGAAATCCCATAATCTTAACTTATTTGTGGTGCATATTGATGTGTTTTTAGCTCCAGAAGATGTGGTGGCCACTTATTACCAGCAACAGGTACAAATGTTGGATGGGTTCAGTGAGATGGATGCATTAACTGATCGTGATTTTCTCCCCGGAATGACAAAGGTTTGAACACTTGTGTTTTTTTGTTTTTTTTTTTCATTTGTCTAGGACCAGGAAAATTAATACCTCGGCATTTGACTGGTTTGCTCCCTGAGTTGAAACATGTATATCTTTTAATGTTTCAGGAGGAGCAAGAAAAATTGGCTAAAAGCGAAAACTTGGCTATCAGAATATCAAATATAGCAAATATGCTTCTTTTTGCTGGAAAAGTTTTTGCTTCAGTCCAGAGTGGTTCATTGTCTATCATAGCGTCTACACTGGATTCACTTCTTGATCTCTTATCAGGTTTCATTTTGTGGTTCACCTCATTCTCTATGCAGACCCCAAACCCCTATCGATATCCTATCGGGAAAAAACGCATGCAACCATTGGTCAGTTTCCTTTCTCTTAGGCTCAAATTCGAACTTCTGTATTATCTTATAACTATTATGGGATTTGATACAGTCAATGTGCATAGCCCTGAGATGGCCTTTTGGGATTACTAACAAAAGCATCAGCCTAATCTTTATTTATTAAATCCTGGATTCAAATGACTTTTGTAGGGAATCATTGTTTTTGCCTCTGTAATGGCGACATTGGGGTTGCAGATTATTTTGGAGTCAGTACGTACCCTGATAACTCATGTAAGTGGGTAGTTATCCTTTTCCGGACTGGAACCATAATCTGATGTCCTTGATATATTTTTTTTCGTCGAGAAATATGATGCAGCCTTATGTGTGGCCATCTCTCTTTCAAACCTTGACTTATTGCTTACTTTTTCAAAGCACGATTTCAACTTGACTAAGGTGCAACAGCTATGGGTGATTGGGATCATGTGCGCTGTAACATTGGTTAAGTTCTGCCTGATGCTATATTGTCGCACTTTCTCCAATGAAATTGTCAAAGCTTTTGCCCAGGATCATTTCTTTGATGTTGTAACCAACATCATTGGTCTAGTTGCTGCCATCCTGGCAAATTACTTTAAGGATTGGATGGACCCTGTTGGAGCTATAATTGTAAGTGATGCTTTGTTATTTACTCCCTTTCTTTCTCAGAGGATTAATGTGATGCTAGAGGAAGTACTCTTTATCTCAACTAGATTCCCACGATTTTAAACAGTTATTGAGTTTTAAGGCCCAAGCCAATTGCTCTAATTGACAGAATATAGTACTAGCCAGCATGTTGCTAGGAGCCCATAGTTGGTGGGTTAAATCCCAATGTCCGTCATATGAAATCATAATGGTGGTGTTTTGTTTTGCTAGGATGACCTTCTGTTTCTCATGCATAACTGTTCTTGGTTCTTTTTCTTGCAGTTAGCACTGTACACAATTCGAACATGGTCATCGACAGTACTTGAAAATGTGAACTCACTTGTAGGCAGATCAGCAGCACCTGAGTATCTTCAGAAGCTAACATACCTTTGCTGGAACCATCACAAGGCTATAATGCACATTGACACTGTCCGAGCTTACACATTTGGATCTCACTACTTTGTTGAGGTTGACATCGTTTTGCCGTCTGCAATGCCACTGAGGGAGGCACATGATGTCGGAGAGTCCTTGCAGATAAAGCTTGAACGCTTGCCAGAGATTGAGCGCGCCTTTGTTCATCTTGATTATGAATTCACCCACAAACCTGAGCATGCCCAATCTTAAACCTCAAGGTCAAAGAAAAGGTCATTATTTTAAACTTACATGTGTAGTTGAATAAATGTATAAATTGTAGTTATCTTATCGTCTGGATCTGAATCTGACTAGTAGTGGACCAACGTTTCTACCAGTTTATTTAGTTAGGGAAACTGTTTTGTTCAAACCTCAGTCACTCTAATTCAATCGGGAATGTGTTTCCTTGACAGCTCACTTTTTATTTTTAAGCATGTTTGGTGAAGGTGATCTTTCACTTGGGTTGTCCTTGCTTTCCATGCTTCCCCTAGTATCAGTTCTGCTATAGTTTATACCCGCGTTTTTTGCATTCTTAACTTGTGCATTTCGTAGCGGATAAAAATGTCTATTTTTTTCTTTTTAGAAGGCGAAAGAACACTTTCGTTTTCTCCTGAAAGAAATTCTATATTGGAATTAAGCAGTTGTTGAGCATTTTATTCAGGAAGATAATACGCATTGAATTTTACAGGCTAAATTAGACTAAGTTACGTACACATTAGTACTCGTATGAAAAACAAGCTCTTATATATGGTGTATACTAAATAAGTGTATAAAGAAAACGTAAAAAGAGAAAGGAAAGGATAAGAGAGTTTCTTATTTTATTCCCTCTTTCTCCTACTTTACAGTTTAACACAAATTGAGTATTTATATTGCTGCAGTGAAGTGATATGCCATCACTATGTATAAATAAAATAGAACACGTCCATACTTTTGTATTATGCGTTTGGTATCGAAAGTGGGATACATGGATCATAATGGATTTCACATTAAATATGATCATCCACGATTGTTTATATTTACAACACTTTTTCTTAGATGACTATCATTCTAAATATATTATTTTATTAAAATATTATCAAAAAAGATCCAATAGAATAAAATTGGATCACCACAAACAGTACAATTCTTCAAGCTTTGTTGACCGTCGTAAATATATTGCCTTAAATATATTGTCTTATAAAATTTTGTCAGGAAAAATTGCGTGCAGTAAAAACCTGTACCAAATAATATGCGCGATTATCTGATAACCGTATCTCAAGAAACTCTATGGATATGCATCTTTTAGATGATAATCACCGTCTTAAGTTGATATCTCATTATAAAACCTTGTCAGGAAAAATCCAAAGGGATAAAACCTGAACGTCGGAAAACTTGAGTACTCAGAACAATGATAGACCTGCAGATGTTACCTCGTTAAACCCTTGTCCGGTAAAACCCAGTAGGATAAAACCCAGGACGAAGGAAAAAGTGTACGACATTTCGAACTGTGGGTAGTAGTGGTCGCATGCCTCATTAAAACATTGACAAGGAAAACCCAGTGGGAAAACCTTTGACTAAGGAAAAAGGGTACATCATGTAAATGTTCAACATGCCTACTATCCATAGTCTTTTATTGATTTTGTCCCCCTGATGATTGGCCTTCTTAGTTGATCATTGTGCCCAACAATGCTGCATAGAGTTCACGAACCATCCTTTAATGTCTTCAGGCGACTCCCTTTAGTTGAAAAACCCGGTCTGATTCTTCTTATGTGCAATTTCTTAATGATCTTCTGATTGTACCAGCTTTTTATTCTCAACTAGCTATGTCATAAAAATCGTGATCGATCGGAGGAATAACAGGGTATCATCTACCACCAGACTACTAACTAGGAGGATATTTAGCTTCTTAACAATCCTGCTGAAAAAATAAAACCCAAACAGTCTAATTAACTATCTCTGTAGGAGACATTCTGCGATCCTTTATACAAAAGATCAAGTACAGTGGTACCACATAAATAAGAGAGTTTTCTTTGGACCAATGTCTCGATATTGGTGATGGGTAGAACCAGGCTTACATTTTACCACAAACCCAATACCAGGTATTATAGCATATTTCATCTACTGTACATCTACACATCTTTGGTGTAACACATGCCACAAAATGATACATCTCCCTTGTTGAGATGTAAACCGATCAATATTAAAGTAAGAAATTTCACAACTGTAATTGTGTCAATTTGTCCATTTAAACCTGTCAAAACCTTTAAGGTTGATGAAATTAAATGGACTGCTAGCTACAATGCTCAATCAACAAATTGAGATCTTGTTTTACCGAGATTTATATCTAGAATTCTTGCTTTAAGCATTTTTATACTTGGAGCTCTTCATGAGTTTCCATCAAAATGATGTTGTATTCCTCAAATCTAGCAAATATAGAGTTGGTGGGAACATGATATGGTTCACACATTATCAGCTTAATGAATATCCATTTAGACGATTATATTGTATTCTCCTAAATCATTTCAATCCACACAAGGCTCGATTAAGCTTTATATGACATGGTAATTCTGCCAATAACTGAAAAACTTTAGGAATTTTCATGAGGATATCTGTATCTTGTCTTTCATAAAGATGCATAATAACCACGTCCTTTAGATGCACGTCGAGTCCTTCAAGGACTACCGGATTTAATCAGATACCGGAAAGGTATTTGCATATAATACATGGAATATGCTTTTGTGTAATCCATCTCTTGTTTTTGTGAAAAACCTTGTACCATTAGTTGAGTTAGTTTTTCTCACCATGCAAAAAACACCCACATGTAGCCAATTAGGTTTTATATTATAAGATGTTAGGACTGCAAACACCCACTTGCGGCCAAGTGTAACACACTGAGTGTTCCGATTGCAGTTCCAAAGATATGCATTTTGCGGGAGACTTTTATTTTGCTTGGATCTTTCCTTTCCAGTTTAACCAATCATTCATTTGATGACATTCTCCAATAGAGTGTGGTTCAACACCAACATCATCTACGGGATTACCAGTTTATACTTTGAATTTGTCACCAACAATCACTGTATTGTTATTAGAGATTTATCTACTTCACGTATGCTTTATGGCGATTCCCTCATTTTGAGGTTCCATAGTCTCTGCGGAGATGTGCTCCTATTAAGAGAACTACACTCAGAGAAATTATCATATTTTCTTGGTAGTTTCTTCAAGAGCACTATCTTTCAATGATTGTGATTGATCCTTTCTTTTCAGTAAGAGCAGAATAGTTTGAATCAACTATCCATCCACGTTTGTGGTGTGTTTTAAATACATACTTGCTACTATATTCGCAGTTTTTCAAGGAAACAACTTAATTTGCAATTTAAGAAGATATCAAATATCCTTCATGTCTTTCATTGCTAAAGATATCAAGATGAGATACAAACTAGGATACTTCATGCTGTTTTTCATGCGGTAGCCTTTCCTCCCCCAAACGATAGGAAGATTATCTCATCGAATTCGTAAATCTTGTGAAAGTAGCACTCTATTGGAATACATCATATCCTCAAACTTAATATGCCCATAGCATTATAAAGATGATACAACATCAAAAATTGACAAACAAAAGTTTCATTTAAAATCTATATGAGTATAGATACACAGTTACCACCCAGGTGATATGTTGAGTCATGTATAACTACCAGACTATACTTCTATCAACCTAATTAAGTTTTTGTAGAAATTCGTTGTCAAGGGTGACGCTATATAACAAGCGACCTTAATTCTCTCATTACGCTTTATGATAAGTATCAAATTTGTAACCCAAATTTGTGGATGTTAGTACTAAGGTTCCAAAACCGTACACAAGAGAGAAAATAACTCAATATGGATCGGGATCCATATTTGCCAATCATATTAACTTTGTCGATAATTTCTTTGCAAAGGGGATATTTATCCACAATAATTTCAGTAGCTACTATGAACATTATCGACAACCGGTTGACAATCAGTTAATAACGATCTTACATAATTCTCTAGAGTACGAGGATATTTTAATCCATATATTGGTACCAAATTTCAACATGCGGATAATTTTTTCCAAAATATCGACACAATTTTTATGGATATGCTCCTCGTCATGAGGTATCAACTCATAGCTCAAAGAGAATATGGATGTTATCTGATTAGATTATCATACCCCATATTATAGGTTTTTGTCTATACTGTAAGCATGTTTTCAAACGAAACAATCGCTGCAATTCCATATTATACCTTTCAAGGACTTTAATATATGCCGAATCAAGCAAGCTTACTGTGACGGACCAGAATATTTTTCTCCCAAGGGGTCTGGTTAGAACTCGCTTGGCAAGCTATAACTTTCCGATACGCCACTCGAGGAACCAATGTAACCAATTTTCGTTGAAAAGCTTACTTTTTATTCGAAGCGACTGTTTTTTAATTTCTCCCAAACTGCTTTATAAGCATGTAAGCATAATTTTCATACCAAGGGTCATCGAATCTGTCAAAGCTCTATCGTTTTACTATGAGGACAAAACTCTAATGCCAGGGTAGTCGGGTACCAGCCACTGTTCCAGACGGTCTTCCGCAGGTTGCCATAGTAATGGGATGCCCTTAAAGGCCTGAAAAACTCACGGTAGCTTAGGATCATCAACGTCGTCAAATGGTTTTATTGTTCAACTATAAGGACCAATATCTAATGTCAGGGAAGTCGGATGCCAGCCACCATCCCAGACGGTCTTTCGCGGGTAACCATAATAATGGGATGCCACTCTTGGTCGGGCAAATTCACAACACTTTGTCAAGCTCAATATTATCTATCTCAGATGATATGAACTAATCAAAAATCTAGTAATCATCTCTAGATCGATGATATGAACTGCCATCGTATGCAGCAACCATCCTTTTCAGATGGTATGAATTGCCTCCAAATGGCAACAACCATCTCTAGGTATAGTTAGATGATATGAACTATCAGATAGTAATCATCTCTTCATTTTTATTTCTTTAGCCAAGCTAGATGATATGAATCGCCTCGTTGAGACGACAATCATCTCCAAATAGATGATATGAACTGCCAAGCATCAATCATCCCTTAGCATTACTCAAATACCAATTTTTAAGAAACCATTGCTAAAGCATTTAACTTTTGTGTTGAACCACAGAGAGGCTGCCTACGTACCCCGAAGGGATCAAGCACGACCGTAGTTCGTCACTCTCTTTAATCAAATTTGTACTCAGGAAATTGTATCAGTATACGTACATCATTTGGAAGCGTACCAATTTTTTTGATAATTTAAAAGACCATAAGCCAAGTCCGTCGGCGGCATCACTGTCCTTAAAAATAAAGATCAGATAAATTTATACAAGCATTCACATCTTAGAACTCATGCGTTCATATTAAAGAGTTAAAGAGTTAATAAGGCACTGATAGGAACATGAATAAAACAGTCAAAACAGTACTTCTGTCGCAATGTGCAAGTACAGTCCATCTAGGAAATAATGACGATATGAAACATTATTGTTACTTCAATCATGAACCATAAAACAATAATCCTCTAATTGGATCATAATGAGATTTTTACCACATATTTGTAACTATGACATAGGAATTTCAAAGAAAAGTAACGGTTAGATATCAAGTTATGACTAATTCTATAAGCTGGAACGATATTGAATTCCTACAGGAATAACTGTCGAAAATATCCTATTTGGGATACTTACCATGATCCATTTGTTTTGAAGTTTTTATAGATGAACGATCATCCAAATTGGTTCCTCATATCCAAAAATAAGAGAAATGCATGCAATCTAAGTGCCTCATTTTAATCTCAAGCTCTTCCACGTTGTACAAATTCTAGTGAAAAGGTTCTTTGTACTTCAACAGTTTCTGACACTTTTATTTATCTGAATATCCTAAATTTTCACTGGGGTTTCCTGATATATCTAAGCATAACATATCCAAACTTCACTTAATTATAACAGTTAGATTTCAGTTTATGGTTCCAACAGTGCAATAGTTCGAGATGTAAGAAAAACAGATCCGCAGTTCAAGCGACCATTTCATCACCTATACTAAGTTCCCAATTATTTATAGCATTGTAATCAAATAAAAATTATAATGAAAATGGAGCAAGATTTAATTGCCTTTTTTGATGCTTCACTCAATCCATATATCATAAGATCTCATACAACACAAATGATGCATGAGATCTAACACTTGTTTTTAGTACACTTTTTTGACGTTCATTTAGGTTAGCCTACTCAGTTGCAATCTAACACCTCATGCATTATTTGCAAACAAAAAAAAGATGCAACTGGCATATTATAGCATATAATGTAGACAATCTACTAAGAGCAACTGCAGTGGACGATCAGACCAAAGAATAAACACCAGAAATGGTCTTTGGTCCGATTTTGTGAGCCGCAACGGACGAGTAAATGTAGTATTTGGTCCAAAAAGTGAACAGTATTCGATCATGTTTAGTCAAGAAAATGGTCCAAAACAGATATGTCTGACGCCAATGTAAAACAACGTTTTGGGAAAACGTCATTGTAGGAGGACGTTTAAAAAAACAAACGTCATTACTGAAAAACGTCTACCAAAACGTTTATTAAGAACAGCGTTTTTGAAACGTTGTAATAAAAGAGCGTTTTTGAACCGTTCTTTTTAAAACGTCGTATTGAAACAGCGTTTCTGAAGTGGTTGTTCTTGAAACGTTGTACTAAAACAGCGTTTTTGAAACGTCGTATTAAACGTTTATTAAGAACAGCGTTTTTGAAACGTCGTATTAAAACAGCGTTTTCAAAAGTAACGGTCCTCTGCACCAACGTTTAGTCTATCAAACGTTGCTATATGTGGGCGTTTTTTTTTGAAATGCTGTTTTAGAAGAGCGTTTGAGTTTTGACGCTACTTTACTAGGACGTTTTTCTATGTTTTATATCAAAACGCTTCAGTATGGTAACGTTTAGGTAACGCTTTAGTAAAGTGACGTTTTGAATATATAACGCTTCACTACAGCAACGTATATTATAAACGCTAACCTAAATGAACGTCAAAAACATAACGCTTGTACAGTTAAACGTCTGTGTAATATACGTTACTTTAGTACAGCGTTTGATAATTAACGCTTATTTACAACAGCGTAATATCATATTTACTCATGTTCTCGTTGCGTTTTTTTTTTAAAACGACCAAACAGATTTGGTATTTGGTCGATGGTCTGGTCCAACCGCTGCAGTTGCTCTAAGCGAGGTACACAAAACAATAATATAGAGAGACATAGAAGCATCCAGTAAGGAACGTGTACCATATGGAAACAAGATTATTAGTTTACTAAGAGCAACTGCAGCGGTTGGACCAGACCATCGACCAAATACCAAATTTGTTTGGTCGTTAAAAAAAAAAAACGCAACGAAAACAAGACTAAATATGATATTACGCTGTTGTAAATAAGCGTTAATTATCAAACGCTATACTAAAGTGACGTATATTACTCAGACGTTTAACTGTGCAAACGTTATGTTTTTGACGTTCATTTAGGTTAGCGTTTTTAACATACGTTGCTGTAATGAAGCGTTATATACTCAATCGTCACTTTCTTAACTAAACGTTATCATAGTGAAGCGTCAAAACCAAAACGCTCTTCTAAAACAGCATTTAAAAAAAAACGTTAACATAGAACAACGTTTTAAAAGAAAGCGTGGGTTTAGAGGAGCGTTACTATTGAAACGTTGTTTTTTAATAACGTTAACCTTATTTAACTTTAGGTAACGTTATTGTAGACTAGCGTTAACTATAGGAAACGTTAACATAAAACAACGTTCTTGTGGAGGAGCTTACATCAAAACGCTATAATATGTGAACGTGTTAAATTAAAACGTTTGTGTGGTGGAGCGTTTCAATCTTAAACGCTCCACTAGAGTAGCATTTCCATTAGTTTCAATCTTAAACGCTCCACTAGAGTAGCATTTCCATATTAAACGATATTGTGGAGCAGCGTCATTGTTTAAACGTTTTCGTGTTGCAGCGTTTTGACGATTAACGCTGCAACAGAGGAACGTTCATCCTACACGCTCTTTTAACTTGCCGTTTGTTTAAATTACGCTGTTTTAATACAACGTTTCAAAAGCGTTACTCTAAATAAACGTTTTGGTAGACGTTTTTCAGTAATGACGTTTGTGTTTATAAACGTCCTCGTATAATGACGTTTGTGTTTATAAACGTTGTTTTACATTGGCGTCAGACTATATCTGTTTTGGACCATTTTCTTGACTAAACATGATCGAATACTGTTCACTTTTTGGACCAAATACTACATTTAGTCGTCCGTTGCGGCTCACAAAATCGGACCAAAGACCATTTCTGGTGTTTACTCTTTGGTCTGATCGTCCACTGCAGTTGCCCTAAAAGACCATTAAACCATTTTAGCTTATAGGACTTCTTCTAATCCCACAGTGACATTATTATCATCTGATCACTTATATCTTCTACTACAATCAATCCGGATCACGGTACTATTTAACATAAATCAGTACATGACACACCAGATCATTTTTTAAGATCGAAAGTAGAAAGTCCCACTTGCCGACCTAAAACAGTAAATAAAAACATAAATGTACACACCGGGACTACCCTCCAACCACCAACATACTTTTAAGATGACTGATTACACAAGGTTTTATAGGCATATAGTTCTCCCTATTAAATCCTACCACATTCCCATTCACAGTAAAACCGAAACAAATTACCATCATCCAAAGTTAATAACATACATAAATATTGGATATTTGAGTAACAAGTAACCACCAATCCTTGAAGTACTTAATTTAAAACTACTTCCTCAAGCTAACCAAAAAGGAAATAAACATACATTCATTTATGTCATAGAAAAGAGAATTCAGACAACCAAAGGGGTAAAACGTACCATTAAAATGAAACTCACATAATTACTAAATTTTGATCTATGGAAAGAGACCAAATATTGTACCTCTGCAAGTGTATAATGGGGCCTGAGATAAATTTATCAAAATATCACCATACCCATTAGCTAATTGCCTTCCATACCATGGATGAATGTTATGGCAACACCATCGTCTGCATGACCAGTTATTTATGCAATTGTACATCTCCTTGATCCAAATTTCATATTTCACCCACCATTTGAAATATTTTAACAAGCACATAATAGGCACTTAACTAACCAGTATGATAAATCGTATTGATTCAAACAGTATATCAACAAGTTCCAATTCATCTCGATTCAAACAATATATCAACAAGTTGCACGCACATGATATTTGTTATATCATAATCCATATATATCAACAATTATAAAAACAATACAATAAAATTAGAATTAAAGAAGACAGTGAAACAAGGTGCAAAATTCCTTTTACTCCATAAATTTTTCCAGCAAGAAACTCTTCAGTACTTGATTCAAACTCGAATGCAAAAAGAACCCGTCTTTCCATACCTTAACTTCACTATGATTCAAACAGAATTTCACCTTCCTCTTATCTACCTTCCACTGTAATCAATCTAAGTAGCAGACTCTACTTTCTTTTAGTTCTTTTATCTTTTCTAGGTTGAGCAAAAAAATTCTCATCCCTTGGTGTGAGCCAATAATTTAACCAAATCCAGTGTTTTAACCGGAAACCCATGAACCGGTCATTTATCCGGTCTGGTTCAGCACTGACCCAATAATTTCTGTAAAAACGTTTTATTTAATGAAAACCGGATGACCTGGCCGGTCTGACCGTCGAACCATACGACCCAGTACGGTCGAAAATTGGGTCGACCCAGTATCATTCCATTTCAAAGGGAGGAACTACTAGATATTCCAATCTAAAGGACTCGTTTAACGGGTGGTCCACCCATCTGACCCATATACTCGCTAGTCCAAAATTGTGTTATTGGACTATTTTTTTCTCTCTGATCAATTCACGTGCTAGTGTTATAATGTAATTTATATATATTCCATTCGTACCCACTCCTCTAAAACCAATTCAGTTTCCAAAATTTTCAGATTCGTTTTTATTCTTCTTTGTTGGTGTTTTTAGGGTTTTATTTTGATGATCGAATTCGGTGATCTATAATCATCTTCAACTCCATTCGTCCCAGGTAAGTTCTATAGTAAAGTGACGGTGAAGAAGAGAAGCAAGTGATGGTGAACAAGAAGAAGTAGATCTGAGAATAGATCTAAGATGAAAAAGAAAAAGAAAAAAAAAGAAATAAATTTATCAATTTTGGGTTTTGGTTTAGACTTTTTAATCTTCTTCTTCATCTGTGGGGTATGTAATGTGAGATATGTATTGTAGGATCATCTTGAGAACTAGGTTTTTTTCTACTGATTTGGGAGTGATATCCTTCTTTTATGTAGAAATTGTTCTTGTACGACTTTTCTTATTTTTATTCTTGTTTAGATATGGGTATCTCAGTACAATATCAGTATGTATTGATGCTTATTCAAGCATAAATTAGGTTTTTACACATGGATATGTACTGTTTGCTGGGTTCTACTTGTTTTTGGTGACTAACAAAAGTTTTCTTCTTCTTTACAACATAAGTTTTCTTCTTCTTCTATTATTATTCATTTAATTCTTCTAGTTGTAACCATTTTTGTTGATGATTTCTTCATATTTCAGAAGAAACCAACTTTGATATGGGTTTTTGTTGATGATTTGTTTGAATCCTCTGTTTTGATTTTCTATTTTTGTATCTCAGTACATATCAATATGTACTGTTGGGTCATACATTTTTTCCTTCAATACATATCTATATGTAGTGTTGGACCAATATGTAATCTTGGATCATTTACTCTATTTCCTTCAATACATATCAATATTTACTATGGGATCATACATTTTTTCCTACAATACCAATTTTCATTTAGTACATACCAATATGTACTGTAGGATCATACACTTTTTCCTTCGGTACATATCAATATGCACTATAGGATCTTCTTTCTTTCTTCTCTTCTTCACTGGATCTTTAACACAGTTTTTGATTTGTTTTTGTTGATGATTGTTGATTAATATGATTTGTTATACTATTATCTCTCTTATTTTTCTCTCAATTGTTCTTGTTGTAACCATTTTCCTTCAACTTTCAGTAGAAATCAGTTCAGATCTACTTAGGGGTGTTCATGGACGGTTTCGGTTCGGTTTTGTGCCAAACCAAAACCGAAACCGGCAAGGTCGGTTTTCCAATTATTTTCCCATAACCGTTCCGTTTACCGCCGGTTCGGTTTTACTCGGTTTTCTCTCGGTTTCGATTTTTTCCAACGGGTTTCGGTTAACCGTTTGAAAAACTAAAATTAAAAAAAAAAAAAAAAATCATTTTTTTTTTAAAAAAAAGTGGATTCTTCCATAACTAGAAGAAAAGTCTTCCATAACTAGAAGATAACTAGGGTTAGAAAGTTAAGGTGGGATTATATATCAAGGGTAATGAAGGGTTCAGATTAGATCTATTAAAAACTAGATCAAGGGTCTTAAATAGTCGGTTTTCCATGGTATAACTGTTCGGTTTTTGGCTAAACCAAAACCGAAACCGTGACTACCAGTTTCCATACTTTTTTTCCATAACCGTTCCATTAGTAAACGGTTCGGTTCGGTTTTGGCGGGTTTCCATGGAAACCCGTTACCATGTACAACCCTAGATCTACTAGTGTTTGATCTATTGATTTTAGGTTTTGATCTTGAGTCTTGATTTTTTGATTCTATTCCTCTTTGATCTCTCTTTTTGATATTTTTTTTTTATGATTTTTACTTTATTTTGATTTTGATCTTTCTTTTTGTAACGAGTCACTTTTGAATTTTCGCTGTCCTAATCAGTTTCTGGTTTGATTTTTATTTTATTTTTGATTTCAGTTTTTGATAATGAAAAAAAATTCGTATTGAAGACGTAAAGGACGTGGCTAGGTTCACATTTAGGGACAACTTTTAAAACCTTTTCTGGACATCCGGATAAAAATTTTTTCCTAGTGAACTACAACATAAATGATAGACTTTGGATCATCTAGCAAAATTTAAATCTAAAATCCAACAAAACTTTTTTGACGTATTCTTCGTTTAAAGACATATCATTCAAACAGGAAGATAATTTCATACAGAGACATTACCAAAAAAACACAATCGATGATATTTTCAAGATTACAGATCGAGAGAAGAGTGAAGTTAATCTTCCAAAAAATTAACAGATTCTTTTTTTTTTCCTTTCTATGATGCAAATGATAACAATAGTAACATTAGATGAACTTTACAAGAAATTAATCATAAAATCTGTCAAAAAATAGTAGTATAAGAACAGATCTATATCCATGTTGATTATGCTGCTTAGATAAATGAATTGGATGATTTTGCGACCCTGCTGTTATGATCATCAAAGAACAGATTTATACTCCAAACAAATGTTGGTTGGATGATGGTGTGATGAAGTGTCAAGCGTGATCATTAATTAAGATTGAACAAAGAAGATCATAATAGAAGCACTGTATGCTGCTAATGTGAAGAGAGAAAGAAGACGGAGGAAGAGAAAAAGAGATGGGCGTGAATGACAACGAGGAGGCAAAATTAGGTTTTTTAATAGTATAATTAAGATTACTAGTGTATCCTGTTTATGACATTTAAGTCCTTTGCATAGCATTTTATCCAGTAAATCTGGGTTAAATTATTGGTTGAAATGTTTGATCCTGATCCACTAATTTTATTGGTTCGTGTCCGGTCTGATTTTTGGAATATTGGCCAAATCTAAAGAATGAAAATAGGTTTAAAAGAAAATATCTTCTACTTGAGAGATCGAAAAGAAATCAAAAAATGAAGTCATGGAAAGGAAACGATGGGGGAATCATTCTAAAGGAAGAAAAGGGATATTTTCATATATATGATCCGTACAGTACCGGTACGGGTTTTGAATTGTTGCTATTATTATTTACTGTGACCTTATGAAGTCATTTAATGACCGTGGTTCTTTTGTATTAGAAGGCAAGATATATACCCTTCGTTAACAGACGTTGCGGTGTATATTCTATTACATCTGAGTAAGACACTTTTTATGTAATTTTTTATTTTTAGCATATACTGTTACATCTGAATAAGACACTTTTTAAGTACGACACTTTTTATGTAAATTCTTATTTTTAACATATATTATTACATCCGAGTAAGACACTTTTTATGTAATTACTTAGCTGTATCTTATTTTTAACTGTTGCGTACATTTGGATTTATAATTTTTATTATTATGATTTGTAGCTTCGTAGTCTAGGGGATGCCGTACGGATCAAAACACCATTTCACGATTGTCACAATAGGGTTTTGGTACTTCTGTATACATGAAACGATAATACAGGTCACGATATTCTATTTTATTTTCCGTAATTGACCCGTAGTAATAATATTTTCATTTCTTGAATTCACTGATATAATAAATAAGAGAAATTTTATGTTTGGGTCGTAGGTTTTGGTATGGTAGAGTGTTTGGATCGTAAATTTGTCCAATGGTGTGTTTGGGTCGTAAGATCGTCAGTCAACACGGTCAAACTAACCGGCCGTTAGTCCAAAAAATTATAAGTTTGCCATTCCAATTAAGCTACCCATGTTCAGCTGTTTTTTTATCAAAAATTCGGCAAAAAAAAAAAAACACGCCAAAATTCGGCAAAAGAACGTCAAAAATTCTCTGTAGCCTTTTAAATTCAAAAAATCGGTGATTTTTTTTTTGAAATCGGCGATTAATCGTCAAATCCCAAAAACTCTCTGTAGCTTTTGAAAAATCCAAAAAAAAACGGCGATTTTTTGGCGATTTTGCCGATTAATTTGTGTTACTTTATGTTTGTTTACAGTTTTGTGGATGAATGTCATTTTGTTAGCAAATACATGGCAACTTATGCTGGCAATATAGAGCCAATAACCAATCCGGTATATTGGCTTGAGGTATGATTTCTAATCCAATATATTTTGTGTTTCATTTAACTACTCCAATAGAATGTATAAATATGAACTTAATATTTCCAAATATAGGTTCCTGATGTTTACAAGGTAAATCCTCCAAGAATCGTAAGACCAGTTGGTAGGCCAAGATCGCAAAGAAGGCGAGAGAGGAATGAGCAACTTGGAATACAAAGGGGAATGAAACAATGTGGAGTTTGTAAAGAGTGGGGCCATAATAGAACTGGTTGCAAATTTCAACCTGAGGGTCATCCATCCAATGTTGGTAAGTGGTAGCTATCAGAATCTCTTTTGTACATTTCACTTTCTTGAACTGTGAATGAACCATATGTTAATCCATGACACCAGTACCTAGCTCATCCATCTAATGCATGATATATTGGTCTTAGGTGTCCATATATATCGTGGACCACATGATAGGATGCCTCTTATCAGTGATGGAGCCGCAATACCTAGACCAACACCTACATCCAGAATATATACAACTACATGTATTAGGCCAACTAATGGAGGAGTACCTAGAGGTGGAATTCCACCTATGGATGACATTACAATTGGTAGAGGGAGAACTGGTGCTATTGCAAGAGGTAGAGATGGTGCAGCTGGTACTACAAGTGCAGCTGTAAGAGAAAGAGGGGGTGGTGTTGCAAGGGGAAGAGGAAGAGGTACTCATAGTGCTACTGCATCTCAATCATCTCAGGCATCATCTCAGGCATCTACAATCACACAACAGCCTACTACATCAACAAGGCCTGCTTCCCTTTTGGGGCATAATCAAGACCAACCACATCTAAAGAAAACCAACAATTCTACTTTTGGGGTTAAATGGTATTAGGTATGTTACTTTTGTTAATGGCTATCTACTTATCTCAATTAAGCTTTAAACTACTGCAATTAAACTCTCCTAGTAGTTTTTAACTTTGTTGCTTGTCTTGTCAAACCAAATACTCTACTCTACAATTGTATAACTTGTTTAAATCCTTAAAAATCTTATTTTGTTGTGATGCCAATGTGTTTTTTGTTAAGTTTTCTTGTTATGGTGGTGAATGCAATGGTTCTACTAAATATTTAACACAAATTTGTTAAAAGTTAAAAAAAAACTCAAAATCCCGTAATAAGCAAAGGCAACAGAGAGGAATTGGCGATTTTTTTGGATTTTTCAAAGGCTACAGAGATTTTTTACGTTTTTTTGACAAGAAAACGGCTGATTATGGGTAGCTTAACGGAATGGCAAACTTGTAATTTTTTGGACTAACGGCCGGTTAGTTTGACCGTGTTGACTGACGGTCTTACGACCCAAACACACCATTGGACGAATTTACGACCCAAACACTCTACCATACCAAAACCTACGACCCAAACACAAAATTTCTCATGCTTCAAAAAATAAAAAATAAAATAATCACTTACTGTATAGTCTAAATCATCTCTCTTTTAGTAATTCAACGACCTATTGATTTTTAAGTTTCATTAAAATAAAAGAATTAATACAATAACATGAAAGTAATAACAGAAGATTTCACCCTTGACCCTTGAATTCACCAGTTCCAGTTATACAGAGAGGAAATATTTACACGTTCATGAAAACATGAAAGTAATTACAGAGGGTGACCAATTACGATGGGTGATTTTCATGTAAACATTTCAGCTACCTAGGTGGGTCCGAAGCTCATACAGGTAGGAGGATTGACCTTCAAAATAGAGTATAGCTGACGGCATTGTCCAAATTCCGTCACCACAAATAAGACCCGAAGCAACAGCTGCTGCGAAATCTTCAGAACTCTTATGCTTCACATGTTCCCACACAAACAATATTACTATACTGACAAACATGTCGATCGCAGAGTAAACATGTCCAAATTAGCTGCATCTACAACTAAATTTTTATTGTCAAACACTTCTAAGGAAGCATGCAGCATAAAATCGGCCCATAATATTCACTCACCAGCAGCTAGTGGAGAGCTTCCGTCTTCTTGTATGCCAGCAGCTGCAACCTCCTTTACGAATCAGGAGCCTGTGAATCAAATTTGACACAGATCAACGCACAGCTGCATATAGAACAATGAGAATAACAGCAGTCTCAGACTACACAAAAAGGACATAGAGGATAACTTGATTGCTTCTAACATAAGAACATAAGAACAGTAGCATATATAGATAAAGGTAAGTGTTGTCAAATAAAGTTGCTACAACAGCACCCCTCTGAGGTCTACCAGTTTAATACGCCTAAATTTGGCACTTCTTCCACGACAATAACAATGTTTCACGAATTTCATAAAATGAGGTTTTCCACCAACCTTTCTATTTTCACTCTATTTACATTTGATATTCATGAATATACCTCCCTTTAGAACCTTCCCTAAATATGATAGCTGATAGACACATTTTAGTGTCTAAATTGCACCTTAATTTCTAGTGAGTTAGTATTCGATTTTGTGGCTATTACGTGTTTTTGTAGGTACATTAGAAGAATAAAGATTTGTGGAAAAATTGGCTCAAAAAGTGTTAAAGGCACCCGGGAAAATGGATCAAGGCACCCACACTTTGGATTGGGGCACCCTTGGATCGGGATGAACTGGATCGGGTCAACCCAGCGGGTCAACCAGGCGAGTCAACCCAGCGAGCCAGCGAGTCGAATCAGCCGAGTCACCGAGTTGACTCATCGGGACTCATCGGCAGCAGCACTGGATGGTTCAAATCAAGTGATTCGCAAGTTTCTTTTGCTTCCAGATTGTTCCAAACATTGATAGTTATCTAACGCAAGTCATAAACAGCAAAAAAATCCCGTGAAATCAGCTCGGAAATCATGTACTTGGCCGGAATTATGTTTCGATTCGGATTGAGATTTGTGGGTTGTTTTAGAGAGTTCTATTAGGTTTAGAACTCTCTCTAGAGTTTCTACTACCTATATAAACCAAGAGAAGCCAAGAAAAATCAGGACGAAAGCCTAGAGAAGAAAACAGAGAATTCCGGTCAAGGTTCCGGTCGTCGCCGGTAACTGCTGCTGTACCGGCCGGTGAGTTCTTCACCCAGCCATCACCGGAGAAGAAGACTCTGTAACATTTATTTCTGTTGCTGATTCAAACTGCTCCTGTTACCTATTCTTTTAAACCTTTGTTGCTTAGAAACACTTCTGTAACGGCTGAACCCTGTTC
>JAJJMC010002939.1:9465807-9496855 GCA_023531435.1 Papaver californicum
ATGATGGATAAGGTACTTTTCTCAATTTTATGTGATTTAATTATTTTTTAATAATTATTTATAATTCTTTTGTTATTAGAATTGCATAGTTTTAAATAGTGAAAACGGTTTTCTTTCAACAGTTGTGCTTTTGCCTGATGGATTATGCTTGGTTAATTAATTTTGATAGTCCATGCTTGTGATTTACCTCTGTTTGTTAGCATAACGAAACCAATTTTGGCAATTACTTGCGCTTCAATTAATTTAAAAAGAATTATCTGATTAATCACATAGGTTGTTAGAATTACCTGATTCCTGATTCCTGGTCCTTTTAAAATTATTCTAAAATCATCTTTAGGTTATTTAGTCTTTTTCATACTCCTGGAATTTTCTAGAGTTAATTTAAATCATTATTTTCTAAGATCATTACCTTTACAAGTTCGAGAAACGATCACCTTATTTACCACTATTAAAACGACATCAATTTTTGGCGCCGCCGACGCGGACTTGTTTTTAGGTTTAGGGTTTTAGATTTATTTTTAGGTTTTTATTTTTAGTTTATTATTTTACTTTGTTCAATTTTACGTTTCTTTTGGTATTTCTCCTTTTTGCTACAGGTTAAATTTTTGATCGAAAAAAGAAGTAAACCAAAGTTTTGGAATTAAAGCTAAAGAAGAGGAGAGTAGATGTTATTATTTATAGTGATATTATAAGTATAGTCAAAACAGGGTATGGAACAATAACCATGAATTAGTCCCCTAAACTTCCTCTTGCGTTTCTAACCTTTGAAGTTAAATTTGAGGTTGGAATTATATTTTTAGAGAGAGAGAAAAAATATTTAAAGGTAGATAATGAAACATGAGAGACACACATAAAAAAAAAAAGTTGCCACCAAAAAGTTTGTAACTGAAAATAAGCACAAATTAGAGGTGAATATGGTGCAACAACAAAAATATAATAAGTCGGGATTGCAGTGGTGGTGGATGGTGTTTAAAACTGAAAGGCAGCAGTTGAGTTCAGCCATCAAAAGTTGGTTTCAGTCCGTGTCACACACTCTCTTTTCTTACAGTATTTTACCAATAATGTACACTCATCATAATGATGATCAATTCAAGATCACATCAAACATAGAAAAAAGAACATGCAGAGAGTAAAATGAAGTTTGTGATTTATTTGTTAATTTCTTATATTGATATGCAAAGATAAGACTATATGGTACTCATTGAAAATCTAAACCAATCAAATATTTACCTGATATTGTTGCACTATGGCGACCTCCACAGGCAATGCTTGTTACTCCCTGCATAGTAAGTGGAACCAATAACACGGCATTGAAGACTCCTAATAATAGAAGTACTTTGGTTTTGGCCCTTGGTCTTGGTAAGAGACATTCTTCACATTAATCTGCAGTCATTACAAACAAACTTAATAGCATATCTATATGAAAAGCTTCCATCTACACATGAAGCTCATCTAAATTATCATGTTGGCAGGGATGTCTGACATCCAACATTATTCAATAGATCTATCATTGGACAATTCTTAACCTCGTTCATGCTGTGTTTGGATGCAACATCATGGGTCCAAAGTCATAAATGAGTCCTCGAAAGTAAGAATACTTCCCTAGGAAATTGATTCGCGTGCTTAGCTCTTGAGAATTTCCTAAATCCTTTTCCACTGTAGTAATTTGAGACAAATAAAAGCAACAGATAAAATCATAGGTACCACTTGAATGTGCTGTGCATCGCCTCCTCTCTACTGATAGGTTTTTTCTCCCCTCTCCTAGAAATTTTGGGTTATACGAATTCCTAAGTGAGTTGTTTTCTTTCGTTAGTCGCTTTGATTCCAAGGTTATTAGCTTTCATAAGTTGGCGGCTTCTTAGTATTCTGGAAGAGGGTGGGGAATTTTAGTTGGCCGCGAGGTGTAAGAGTAAAGGGTTCTTTATGAGGTGGCATATAGTGCCGTACTTTGTCTCTTTTAACCTTCTCGTTGGTTTCGACTTTCCTAAAAAAAAGTTCACAACGGAAGCATCTGTCTAAATGTTGTAACACGACCTCGGGCTAAGAATGGAATGGGCCTCTCCTTTCACCTTTCTTTGATCCAGATCTGACTCCAGTGCTAGTGAAAGACGAGGCAAGGTGTGGGACATCCCGCGCCTAGTGAGTAGCAGAGCTTGGTGGCCTCAGATGAATATGGAATCTCCAGATAGGTTGACTTGTGTGCTTCATAGCCCAGAGTCCATTCCTTCTAATCAGGCTAGTTATGAAGCGGCTTCCTCTATCCTACTCTAAAAAATGCTGGATTTCGTCTGTAATGCTCCAAAATTAAAGCCGTTGATTAGACTAACATGCAATTTCAAAAAAAGACTTCATGGTTGAGAGATTTAAGAAATTACCATGTTGGAGCATAATGAGTAAGATCAGTAACTTCTTCAGAAGCGGAAATACAATTATTAGTACCTGGATAAAGTGCTGATGCACGTGGCTTCTTCATATGCAGCAATTCCAAATTATTGTTTGAACCTCTGAACATTTGTTGCATCTGGATTCTTGATTTTTGAGTATCAATTTAAAGAAAATACAACTACTAAGCATAGCCGATCTCATAACATGCAACTAACCCGAAACCCGAAAATGCAAGGAAAAAAAACAAAATCATAGTAAAGGAAATTTAAAATGAATAAAGGATCTAGCTAAAACAGATCTAGAATTGAGATTCTAGATGTAAGAGAGGAAGACAAAAATATGATAGGAATGGTGAAGCCAGAAGAAGAACAACAAGAAGGAAAACCCAATTGGATCGTTGATAAAGTGAAGAAATGTTTTTGTTTTTTCTTCTTCTTTTTTCCTTCGTTTTGACTCAAGGATTAAATTCGACAGGTAACGGGTGGGGATTAAATTCGACAGTTAATGGGTTATGAAATGTGGAAGGGGATTAAATGCAAGAAGAGATTGTGGCCCTGGGATTAAGGCTTAAAACGTGGGGAATTTTCAGTCACGATTTATGTACGACACTGAGAAATGACATTTGTTGATAGCTGAAAAAATAAGTTTTTGGATGGCCGAATTAAACTGAGACTATTTCTTTTTGTAAGTAAGATAATTACAGTTGGTTTTGGGAACTTGACATGTTAACTGATATCCATAGCATGTTAACTGATATCCATAGCATCTACTAATCATATACATTGATACTACTAAGGGATAACCTATTTGGTACACATACCAGGTTTTGTTAAACCCGAAAAAAAAGGTTTGAGGCGTCACACGTACTCTTACTGAATCTAGCAGCAAAGTAATCTCTAACACCTTAGACACTTATTGGTATGAGAATTTAGATGAGACACAATTAGAGTTAACCAATATCGTCGGCGATTCTCCCCCTGATCGTTAGGCCGGAATGTCTCATCAACAGAACTTTCAGTTTCGCATTACTCTACCTATCAAGGTAGTAACTGGGTACTGACACAATAACACGTGACCCATGAGAGTTAACTAATAATGTTTTCTCTCTCGTTTACAGTCCATCTAAAATAAATATAAGAATTTACATTGCCATGTAAAATCCATAGTAAACTGCAAATAACTTATTTGAACATTGATAAGTACATAATTCATATGATTCTAGTGTCAAATTCATACTTGTATTAGTTATAATTCTTGCATATTACTCTTGTATTCTATCTTATGTGTCATATTAGGGGAATCATCCAAAAGGAGCTACAAAGTGCTAGAATGAGCAAGGAAGTAAAACATTACAAATGGAGAAGGAAAAAATACCAAATTCTATTTCTTCACTTTATTTTGAAGGGAATTGAAATACGAAGCCAATGCAAAAAGGATGAGGTCATTCCGACATCGGACGAAGAAGTTATGCGCAAAACAAGTTTGAAAGACTTGAGTGGACAGAGAGAAGTTCGGCCAGAAATCAATCATACAATTAGTAGACGAACCTGACACTAACTGAAGAAAAAATAACTTGTCAGGTTCATCCAGAAAAGTCCATATCAAATAGTAGCTGAACCTGAGCATAAAAATCACGTTTCCGAAGAGTCTACAGGGAACTGCTCATCTAGTAAGCGTTCAATCAATAATAGCCGAACCTAGGGCTGTTCTGGGACATATTTGGAAGTGAAATTGACTTCTAACTCAAGAAAAAAATGGTCCCGGAAGGATTCTAAACCCTAGAAAGATGAGACTTGAAGGCCAAGCATTGAAGGCTATAAAAGAAGACATCTAAGGCTAAAAGAAGACACATTTCATCACATATTCTATAATCTACATCTAGACCTAGGGTTTACCCCTTTAGGGGGAAACCATTCTTCTTTGAAATATGGGTAGATAAATATTTTGTTGATTAAGGATGAATTCAATGTTCTAAGCGTGAAGCTTCATTAATAATACAAGTTTATTTGGAGTTTTAATCATTATCGTTTGTTTTCACTACATCTAGGGTTTATGATTGATTTTTATATTGTTTGGGTGTGCAACCAAATTATTATATTGATCATTATAATGCTAGTATTGAATTATGAGATACGTAATCGTCCATCGACTCGTACACAAGTAGAAATCGCGAGACCTTGTAAAGGGATTCTGTGGAGTAATTGCGAGTGAAGACATCATCAGCAAGTAGACCTTGATCTAAGAGTTTAACTACTGGGATCAATCCAAATTTACAAAGCCTAACACGTTACATCTAGAGTGATATACTACTTGGAGGTTCAAACGAATAGAATCTGGTAGTCGAGAACTTCTGTATCCAGTGATAAAAGGAGTTTTGGGGATAACACTGATCTAGCTGCTATTCTACGGTTGGTGATGTTTGATTCTGACGAAAGATAGATAAATATACTAATTAAGTCAACGTTTAGTAACACCGAAGGACTCCCTAATTATTTTTCTTTTATTTAGTTAATTAAATCAATCCCCTTTAGTTATTTACTTTTATTCTTAGTTGCTAATCTAAATAACATATCAGTTACACAACTCTCTGTGAGAACGATCCTTACTACCGCTATATTACTAGTTAATTAATGGAAAATATCTTGAGTAATTTGTTGTACTTACGACACGCATCAAACATCGACATTATCTCAATATCAGTCCTAGTGAATGACACTTCAAGTGCACATATCGTGTCTTTTATGTCATAGCGATAGCAGAGCTCAACCATGCTCAAAGATGGCGTATTTAACCAAATATTATACTGCGTTCCGTATTTCTCCACTTCTAGTGGTACGATGCTTATCAGGTTCCTAAACCCGAAAAGCTCATTATGGTTCCCATATTTAAATGTGCATACCACATTTTGTATTTTGATCAATTTGTCAAAAGCAAACTTATTTGCATGAGCACTGATGCAGATCTAATTCAACAATTTTGTGATTTTCAGTAATAGCTTAGGCGATGAGAAAACTAGATATTAATCTCTTAATATCATTTAAAGGAATGCAACACCTATTATCACTCGATGTTTGTATATCTATGCGGCGCGGTTAAAATACACAGCTTTTATTGTTGCTATCACAACATATACAAAGTGCATATTATATGCTAGCTTTTCAAAGCTCGTCAATGCATATAAGAGGCGCATTGATTATGCATACCGTGAAGCTCACATAGGCATATAAGGGTGCAAAATTTTGCGGCTCTCCTTATTTCTCGCCGTAACATTTTATACGACGCATATATCTTTTCTAAACTCAAGCCGAACTATTTTCCATAAAATCAGTGGTGAAATAAGGAAGTAAATTTTATTTTTACACCATCCAGAAAGGGATACGGAAAAACCTTTCATTATTCAATTAATGAGGAAAATAAAAAACCTTGCAAAACTCAAATATTTAGCCAAATTCGGAAATTGAATAACATCATAAATATGAGTTATTTTAAATACGTACCTATTTAGATATCTCTTTGTATACCACGATAATTATTTATGCTGCCATTAGTATATACAAGATACATAAATCGTCTACCTTTTTCTTTAACAAGTCCTAATCAAATATAAATTAATTTAGACATAATAAAAATTTGTATGCATAAAACTAGTTAATAATTGTTAAATTAAATAAGCAAGTGTTGAAGAGAATTATCCTTTTTCGTATTGCCAATCCCCATGTCGATCACCGTAGAACAATTCGTGCTGATAACATATTAAATTTTACAGACTAAATTATACTAAATTATGTACACATATTGGTAACCATATGAAAAGCAGGCTTTTATATATGGTGCATACTAAATAAGTGTATAAAGAACATGTAAAAAAAGAGAGGAAAGAATAAGAGAGTTTCTTATTTTATTTACTATTTTTTCTACTTGACAGTTAACTAAAAATGGGTATTTGTATTGTTGCATTGAAGTGATTAGTCATCACTACGTATAAAAAAAATTAGAACACGTCCATGATTTTGTGTTGTGCGTGTGGTATAGAGAGTGACACACATGGGTCATAATGGGTCCCACGTTAAATGTAGTCATCCACGATTATCCATATTTTCAACAATACGAATTATTTTTCATTTTTTCTCAATGAAAAGATAATACATTAAATAGATGACTATATTTGTATTTTTTTGATAAAGAGATAATTTATTAACTAGATTAAGGAGGTACATCATGTCCATCCTTAGCTAGCAATGTAGATATCCAAGGTTTAAAATTACAATATACTTCCAATGAAGTTTTTCCTCTCTTACAATATTTAGAGTTGCCATTTGCAACATTATTAGTTTATTATTATCTCTACCAGTATGTACTGATATACAAATTTTCCTAATAGAACCATCAAACTAGGGGAGTATAAGAATTTTCCTAATAGTACCATTGAACTAGGGGACATCTCCAAGTATGGACTTCACCACCAATTTTAAGTAGACCGCCCATATGAGTGTTTTCTTAACAACAACATACTCCCCTGCTTCTGAGTTAGGATCTGCTCTGCACAGGATCATTTGATACCATTATAAACACCCACATAGTTTCGAAGTACCAAGTCAGTACCTAAACAATTAGTACTATGACATCCACATTAAATTTTATTAATATCTATTCTTGGGGGTACCCAATAACTACTAACAGAACCTGCAAAGTTGGTGTCATCAAAAGTGCATCAGAACATAGAAAAGAACGAGTATTAGATAAAATAGAATGAGTGTGAAAGTTGTTTAAGTGAGGCTTAATCCTAGTGGCGGTAAAGATAGGGTTTAGATATTTTTCTTCAAAGATGCATTCGCACCTGTCTTTCCATATGATACAAGAACCAACCATGAGCTTAGTTTTCCACTTCTCTTGCTTTTTGATTTACTAGCATAATTGAACCAAGAAATTATCCAAGTCTTGATGGAACTAAATTTGCGGTAGACTTCATCAATATTGGCATTGATTTCCCTCCAAGCAATCCTGACATGATTACAAGTCACAAGCAAGTGAAACAACGAATTTTTATCCTGGTCGCATAGGCTGCAAGTGGTTTCCATGAAACTATTGTATTTACTAAGCCGAATTCTAGTTGGAATAATGCCTTTTGGGCGTTTCCATATGAAGAGTTTGACTCTGTGTGGGACATTGCATTTTCATAGATTCTTCCAAACTTCTTTAAGCACATATCATTTAAAACATGAGCAGTTTATTTTTTCCTTCAGTTAGCTTGTTGTAGTCACTTTTGATAGAAAAAACACCATCTCTAGAAGGAATCCAGATTATAATATCTTCTTCTTGGTGAGCTAACAGAATTCTCTTGATCAAATTCACAACATTGCTATCAAATAAAGAGAAAATGATACTATTATTCCAGCAATTGATACTTGGAATAATGAGCTCACTGACCATTTGATACTACATATCACTAGAATTATAGAGGGTTAGGACCATATCCAAGTCTATGATCCATTTATCAATCCATATTTTAGTACCTTTACCATTGTTGATAACCATAACGTAGCGCTTCTGGAATGGTTTTACCTAGTTTTATTCCTTTCCAAACCCCCTTTTTTTTTTTTGCATTTTTCAAAAGTAATATGAAGGAACTTGTCATTACTACTTTTAGAATTTTAACCGAAAGAATGTCTTCTTGAGTGCAAATTCTCCTAGCCAACTTAGTAAGAAGAGTATGATTTAAAACCTCAAGATACCTCAAAGACAATCCACTAGCATTTTTAGTATGACATAAATTGCTCCAAGCGATGAAGTTTGTCCTTCTGTTGGATTTGTACCCCCATAAAAATTTTCTCTAAAAATAATCCAATTTTTTATTAACTTTTTTAAAAGCTTGAAATTACTCATCTGATAAAGTGGTGCTTAATCGTGAACAATTTTGACCATAGTAGCTCTCCCTGCTTCTTTTAGAGTTTTGGATTGCCAATCTGCTGACCTCCTTCCAAAAACTTTTTGTACATCTTCAAAAGCATCATGTTTTGTTTTACCAATAAACAATGACCCTAATTAAGTACTTTCTTTATTATCCATGTACTTAACTCTTAGTATGTGCCTTAAGGTGTCACAGATTATACCACTAAAGTAGATAACAGATTTCTCAAAGTTGATAACTTTTCTTGACTGAGAACTGAAATCCTACATAACTTGAAGAAACTTATTAACACTAGTCAAATTATATTAAGTGAAATCAAACAATCATCATATTAAATTATTGACTGGAGGGTCACCTCTATCAACAAAGATCCCTTTAATAAATTTATTGTGATGAGATTCAGTGAGAGTTATGGACAAGAACTCCATAGCCAATATGAAAAGATAAGGTGACAGGGGGTGTCTTATGTCTTTGTAAGGATGGAATTCATTACAAGGCTACCATTTAGAACGTGCAATTATAAAAAGACATCAAAAGAAGGGTCTTCCAACCCAACTATTTCTTCAATAGAAGGGGAGTTGACAAAAACTAAATCTACATTTTTTAAATTGCATAAAGACTTGCATTACTAATATTGAGTACATCTGTTTAGGAATACTATTAAACAGATGGCTCTATGGACTGATTCAGATCCTGATGGGTTTCAACTGGGATTTTATAAGCAGAATATGACCCTTCTAGAAAATGATGTGTGGAATATTGTCAAAAACTTTTGACATTAAACATTTTCTTAAGGAAATAAACCACATATTTATGTCCCTTTTCCCTAAGGTCAATTGTCATGTTACCCCATCAGAATTTAGACCAATCTTTCTATGTAATTCAAACTATAAAATAATCTTGAAGATTATTATAAATAGGATGAAACCGTTGCTAGGCAAAAATGTTTCACCCTTTCAATCTGCTTTTGTTCCCAATAGGAATATACTGAAAAATGTGGTGATTTCCCATAAGATGGTTCACACTATGAAAAGGAAAAAAGAAGTGTGGTATCATAGGCCTTAAACTTGATATGTATAAGGCCTTTGATAGAGTTGGATGGTAATTCCTTATTGCTATCTTAAAGAGATTTGGATTCCCTGAGCACTGTGTGATCTAATCTATCAATGTATCAACACAACCAATATGTCAATCCTTCTTAATGGATTCCCTTGTTCTGCCTACAAACCTTCGATAGGTTTGATACAAAGAAATCCATTAACTCCTTATTTGTTCATACTCTGAACACTCTCATCTGATTCATGGTATAAAAGGTCAATAAGGAGGCCCCTAATATTAATCATCTGCTCTTTGAAGATGATTATATCATTTCCACTAAAGCTACTAACATTGAGTCATGTAATATAATTTCCCTTATTAAATACTTTAGTCAAATGATAGATTTTAAGAAGTCTAGATGTTTCTTTAAGAAGAATGTGCATCATGACCATTGTGTTTCCCTCATAAGGTATATGAATATTAAGAAAGTGGAGCTTAATAAAAAACACATAGGCATCCTATTTTTTATTAACATAAATAAAACTGAGTCCATGACTTATCTTGTCAATCACTTTGACAAGGGAGTTTCTAAATACAAAGGAAAACAACTAACTCAGGCAGGTAGGTATGTCTCCCAAACAGATTAAGTAGTGACTCTCTATTCTAGACAGAATATATAGATGGCCATATGGATGATTTTATAGATGATTTTCCTAATTCAATAGATGAATCTATCTCCCAAGATCATTCACCCGACTTAGAAGATGTTTCTAGACTCCTAAATTTCCAAAAGTTACCTAATTTAGGTTTAAAATTGTGTGTTTCTAAATTTTTATTGGATTACTTTGCATTCAAATACCCGAGGATTTGCATGTTCCTGACACCGTGCATGAACCAATTAATGTTTCCCCAGTCCCAATAGTATCCCTATATTTTGTTCTTTACGCACTTCCATGTGCAATAAAAACTAGGTTTAGGGGTAATCCTATGTTTTTGATAGTTTCAGTGTCTCCATGTTGTCATGACATAATTATGAAGCTGTCATTTGTAAATATTATATTTTGGGTTGATCCCCAAAATTTCAGGTTGTTAACTTATGAAGATTCTTTCTGTACATATCCAATAGGTAGATTCTTATTTTCTTGTTTCTATTTTTCATTTTAGGCTTTTTGTTTGTTTTTATTGTCAGTGTTCTTTGTTATTACTATCGTTTGATGTGTATTACATAAAATATTACTTTTCTTGCGTCAATCAGGGGAAATCTTCCAAGCCATTCTCTTCGATTTATATTTTCCCTCATATTTATGTTTATTATATGCTATTTTAGGTTGCACAATTTGAAACATTGAGGAAAATGTTAAATTTAGGTTTAGGGTAGAGTTTTCGAAAATTGATGCCAACAAGAAATCCAAAATTTAGAAACTTGTGAACTATTAAGGATGGCATTGACCATTTTAGGTAGATGGAAACGAAATTCATGTCTATAGTAATTGGTGTTCCCAGCTAAATGGTATATTCATATCTCAATGCCTAATTCAGGTGTTAGAAATAACATGATAATCATTGAACAAGCATATCTCGGAATCATCATGACCATATCATTTTCTGTTTTTATTTTTACAATTTTGTGTTTCTCTAAGTGATTTGGTGAGGCCCTAGTATTGCCTTGTTGTCGCCGCCAGGATGAAGTAGAATGTTTGAGATCAAACCCCAATATTGTATTTAGACCATTTTTCAAACCAGTTATTAGAAAAAACAAAACAAAAAAAAACTGACGATGAAGTTTTTAAAGCTGAGTCAGTATTAACATAAAAACATATGTTCAATAAATCAACCGCTGGGGATCTTGTATATACCATTTGAGTCAATATTAGTATTAGGATTAAGACAAGTGAGAGTGAATCTCAATCCATAAGGTATATGAATATGAAGAAAGTGAAGCTTAATACAAAACACCTAGGCATCCTATTTTTTATTAACAGAAATAGAACTGAGTCCATGACTTATCTTTTCAATCACCTTGACAAGAGAGTTTCTAAGTACAAAATAAAACAACTAACGCAGGTAGGTATGTCTTTGTTAAGCATGTTTTCAAGTCGTTTTCTAATTACCACATGAACTCATTTCTGTTGCCTGACTCCATAATTCAAAAAATGGAGCAGTTTCAAAGAGACTTATGGTTGGATAAGAACTCTTAAAGGTTTCTATTTTAAACAAATGAGAAAAAGTAAATTCCCATAAAATTAAAGTGGTCATGATTTTATATATTTTAAAAAAAAAATCAACATTACACTGTTAATATGGACATAATTTATACATATTTACCGCTTAGTTTATATTTGCTGATACTTGATTTTGTACTAATTTTTTTATTATTTTTATGTTTTTATAGATAGTATACATAAAATCCAAAATTACGAGAAAACTCGGCTATATGGGACTACGCATATCACTACCCTAAATGGGCAAACTAGACCTGTTAGATATCTTGTGTAAGCTTGATAAATGACCGTGTACAGAATGTGAAAGGGTTCGGTCTAGGGCGTTCATTTACTAGGAGTTCAGTCTTGGTTTGAATGGAGTAGTCTGACGGCTGGAGCAAAAATAAGGGATAATTGGGAAAATACCCCGCAAAATTAAAATGATGGAAAAATGCCCCATCATCCATTTTTTCATCCATTGAGGATTAAATCCCACACATGGATTTGGCACACACGGGGAATTTTCCCACAATAGGATAACAAACTCTTCGGTATTTAAAATTTCAGAATTTTAGAAATACACCCCCAACCCTAGCCGTTCTTTGTCGTTCTTCTTTGTATCTTCTTCTGCTTCTTCGGTATTTTCCATACTTCAACTAATAGAATAACAAACTCTCTTGTTCTTCCTAGAGATTCAATTCCTTCAGTCTCTTCCACTGATGTAATCGTGACTCCAAAAAATGAAGAGAAAATTGAAAAACCCCGTTCAAGTAAGAGAGTCAGAGAGAGTGTGGGAAATGGGGAAAAGAAAGAGTATAGATAATTCGATCTGTTCACAAATAGGAAAAACAATATGTTCAGAAATTGGGAAAAGATTGAGAAGTTATAAATTAATTCTTTCATATACTTCTCCTCAATCAAGTTTACTCAACCGACTTCCAGATTTCAACTGATTTTCTCTTTCTTTTTTCCCAATATATGTATGAGTAAGATGTATTTCAAGTTTAAATCATCTCTTATATGTAATTTGTAGTGCTTGATTTCACCATTTCAGTATTTTTGAAGTTCAAAATTACGGAAAAGTATTTGTACTTCGATTTTCAATTTGTTGAATCTGGATCGTTTGAAGGTTTCACTTAACTACTTATAGATTTATCTGGATGACAAGTTTGATTCAATGATAATTTGTTCAATTCTTTTTTATTCCTTAGATTTTGTATGACTGTCACAATCTGTTTCTGTAATTTTTTTCGCTGGGATTTAAATCTGAAAGTGATTCAACGAAATTAAAAGAATCTAAATTTTGAAGGTTATGCAAGTGAGTAAAATTGCACTAAAACGGCTGATTCATGTGAGAATCTTTCAAAATTTAGTAGATCGATTAGTTTGTTTGAATGTTTTGAATCTCTATTCAGAATTTTTATAAGCTGAAATTTGAATTTGAAGTGTTATACGAAAATTTCTGAACCAGACCTCTAGAACTAATTGGAACTTCGACCAAGTCTCAGAAAACCTTTGGAGCTTTGGAATTTCAAATCGGATTTTTCAGACATCTGGTGTTCATGTTTTCTATGATTGAGCTTAGTTTAGTTAGGAGTTGCAGTTTTGCTTCTTCGTATTACTCTGATTCAAACAATTTCAACGTTGATTCTCAAGCGTGAAACGTCTTTATCATTTCGCTTGAATTTTAGTTTCACTGGATTTTGAAAAAGTTTTGCCAAATCTGAATTTAAATCTCCATTTCAAGTGTTCTCGATTAGTTTCTTCTTCGATCTTCCCTCTTTTATCGAATCTAGTGAGCTTCTTTGGTCATCACTATTTCAATTTCTCATTAACTCTATTATTCGATTTTCTTAACAGGTTTGAAAAGGATATTTGGACTGAGATAGCGAAGTATGTAGACGGGAAATGCATGGTGATGCTTGCATCATCCTGTCATTGGTTTCGTCGTCTAATTTTGGAAGAAGACAGTGTATGGAAATTCGTCTGTCTACGTGATCTTCAAGTTCCTCCGTTTCGCCAACAAGTCTCTTTTAAATGGATCCTGTTGATATGCCTTGAATCACTTGTTTGCCGGAATACTACGGGGAGTCCGAGGGGCAGAGTTAGGGGACGAGTCAGGGGTCCAGGGGGCGACGCCCCCGGCTGGGGGGGCTAGGGGGGCAGCGCCCCCCGCCTAAACGGTATACGTAATGTATTATGACTGGGATTGTTTTCCGCTTTCTAGTCGAATTAGGGTTTATCTCTTTGCCCTATATATAGGCATACGTTGTACCTAGAGTAAGTATCTTTGGTATTCTGCTCAGCAATAAAACTCTGGTTTCTCTGCCGTGGAGGTAGCTAACGTAACAGTTAGTGAACCACGTTAAATCCCTGTGTTCTTTATCTGTTTATTGTTCTCGTTTGATCTCTCGTTATAACAGATCCAACTCTACGCTTCAGCATTTGGTAACATTGATTCAACTTTGCATAATTTCTCAAAACAAATCGAAATTCCCTTTATCTGTGTATATCTGTGTAATTTAATGAAAATCCTAGAGAGAGAGATACAAAGAAGAACGGCTAGGGTTGGGGGTGTATTTCTAAAATTCTAAAATTTTAAAAAGGGGTATTGTGGGAAAATTTCCCGTGTATGCCAAATCCATGTGTGGGATTTAACCCCCAATGGATGAAAAAATGGATGATGGATATTTTCCCATCATTTTAATTTTGTGGGGTATTTTACCAATGTGGCATGTATTTTTGAGGCATTTTTCCAATTAAAAAGAATAAAAATTCAAAAGAAGTTAAAAGTCAGAATATAGTAAGATAGGTAGAGGCGACGTGGACCAGTTGAAGGTGGGAACGTGAGCCATTGAGAAGGGTGTGGTTGACATAAAGAAAGAATAGAAAGAGAGGCAGACGTGGCTGAGACGAAGGTGGTGTGCAGACGTGTTGGATAGAGGTGGTGGTATGGCTAATAAAAGGGGTGTATAACATTATCATTGTATGGTATATTAATTAAGGAAGAAATATTGTTTTTGGACGAGGTAGTTTTGACTAGTTGATTTTAACTTCAGTCCAAAAACGTTGGAGCCTGTATGGCAATCAAATAAAGAGGGATTAGACCTATGCGATAAGAAAGAGGATTTCATATTTTGTTTGAGTTTTCGTCTGACACCGGGGAAAGAACGGAGAGTAAGAGAAGAGAACAAGCGTTGGCCTCTATTTGGAGGTGGATTGGCATAGAAAACGACGGCTGGAATAAAGAAGGGTCTTTTTAATTTTTATCTTTGTTAATTATTTTTATGGGTCTAAAAAACCCAAAATCATGTAGTTAAGGGTTTATGTTGAAACCACTTGAAATATATGCTATTTGAATTGAATGATTTAGAAAAAAACTATAATGATTTGAATATGATTAATTATATTATTTTATGTATTGATTTATCGAAAAATTAGTTGTTACTTCATCGGTTTTGTATGATACAATAACTTTTGTGCCTAATTAATAGTTCTACAAATATATATGTCTTATTATTTGATATTTCATGCTTGGGTTAATTCCTTTTACGTGGTATGCTTAGAATAGCCAAATACTATTTGTGAGCTAATATTTAGATTTATATAATTTTCTCGCTAATGCAATTTGATGATACATTCTTGGTTTAGTCTTTTGATGTGCTATGCTTAAGATATACTAGTGATATTTGTGACTCTAATACATATAATAAGTGATGTCGACAGAATGAACAATAAATAAATATTAGGAATTATGTTTTACTTCAGTAATTAAATAAAAATAGTGGTGGATATTAAAAACCCTGGTTACCAACTCTCTTGTTGTTTTTAGTTTATTGGTTTAGTTTAGTTTATTTCATTCTTAATTCTAAAAATCCAAAAATATCATTTCTGGTTAGTTGATTAGGAATGTTGACTACGGTATTCCCACCGCTCCTTGTGGGTTCGTCCCGTATTTGTCGCTTCTACATTGGAGACATCGTGTGATACGGTTATTATATATAGGTATTCCAAAATTCTATCAAATTTTGGCGCCGCTGCCAGGGAGCGGTTGTGGAATATTGTAATTAGTATTTTTGATTTTCTAATCGTAATTTAGGTTTTTATTTTATTTATTTTTATTTATTTTTGTATATAAATTTAATTCTAATTTAGGATTTTTAGTTCTATTTGACTTGTTTTGTGTTTTAAAATTTTATTTGAGGTACCTTTTTGAGGATGATAACTCCTTCTCAGGAGACGTCATCTGAGGTGACGATTGGGGAGTATATGTATGGGTCATAATATAAGAAAATTTGTGCTTATAATCGTCTCAGGTATGAAACTTGGCATCCACGTCACTTTGGTATGGGTGGTTATTCAGCTGAGTATCAACCCCAGTACCATGAAGTTGATTTTTCGAATATGGTAAGTCAACAATCACCTCAAATGATATATATGAAGTATTATAAAAAGAGATCGCCTAGATTAGATCAAAGATTGAGAGTTCTTGAATTCCAGAGGTTATACGTTGATGATGATCAGTTTTGTAGTGACTCTCTATTCCAGACAGAATATATAGATGACCCTATGGATGATTTTATAGATGATTTGCCTAATTCCATAGACGAATCTATCTCCCAAGATCATTCACCCGACTTAAAGGATGTTCTAGACCCCTAGACTTCCAAAAGTTACCTAATTTAGGGTTAAAATTTTGTGCTTCTAAATTTTTGTTGGATTACTTTGCATCTAAATACCCGGAGGATTTGCATGTTCCCGACACCGTGCATAAACCAATTCATATTTCCCAGTCCCAATAGTATTCCCATATTTTGTTCTTTACACACTTCCATGTGCAGTAAAAACTAGGTTTAGGGGTAATCCTTTGTTTTTGATAGTTTCAGTGTCTCCACGTTGTCATGCATTAAGTGTGAAGCTGTCATTTGTAAATATTGTATTTTGGGTTGATCCCCAAATTTTCAGGTTGTTAATTTACTAGATTCTTTCGTACATATCCATTAGGTAGATTCTTATTTTCTTATTTTTTATTTTCTTTTTAGGATTTTTTTTGTTTTTATTTTCAGTGTTCTTTGTTATTAGTATCGTTTGATGTGTATTACAGAGAATATTATTTTTCTTACGTCAATCAAGTGAAATCTTCCAAGCTCTTCTCTTTGATTTATATTTTTTCTCCTATTTATGTTTATTGCATGCCATTTTAGGTTGCACAATTTAAAACATTAAGGACAATGTTAAATTTAGGTTTACGGTAGAGTTTCCGAAAATTGATGCCAACAAGAAATCCAAAATTTAGAAACATGTGAATTATTCAGGATGACACTGACCATTCTAGGTATATGGAAACGAAATTCGTGTCTATAGGAATTGGTGTTCCCAGCTAAATGGTTATTCATATCTCAATGCCTAACTTAGGTGTTAGAAATAACATGATAATCATTGAACAAACATATCTCAGAATCATCATAACCATATCATTTTCTGTTTTTATTTTTGTAATTTTGTGCTTCTCTAAGTGATTTGGTGAGGCCCTAGTATTGCCTTGTTGTCACCGCCAGGATGAAGTTGACTGTTTGAGATCAAGCCTCATTATTGTATTTAGACCATTATTCAGATAAAATTATTAAAAAAAAAAGACGATGAAGTCTATAAAGCTGAGTCAGTATTAGTATAAAAAAATATGTTCAATAAATCGACCGCTGGGGACCTTGTACATACTTGTTTAGTCAATATTAATATTAGGATTAAGACAAGTGGGAGTGTATCTCAATCCATAAGGTATATGAATATGAAGAAAGTGGAGCTTAATGAAAACACCTAGGCATCCTATTTTTTATTAATAAAAATAGAACTGAGTCCATGACTTATCTTGTCAATTACCTTGACAAGAGAGTTTCTAAGTACAAAAGAAAACAACTAACTCAGGCAGGTAGGTCTGTCTTTGTTAAGCATGTTCTCGAGTCGTCTTCTAATTACCACATGAACTCATTTCTGTTGCCTGACTCCATAATTCAAAAAATGGAACAGTCTCAAAGAGACTTCTGGTGGGATAAGAACTCTTAAAGGTTTCTATTTTAAATAATGAGAAAAAATAAATTCCCATAAAATTAATGCAAAGCGGTCATGGTTTTGTATATTTAAAAAAAAAAATTCAACATTACACTGTTAGTATGAAAATAGTTTATATATATTTATTGCTTAGTCTGTAGTTACTAGTACTTGATTTTATAAGAATTTTATTATTTTTATATTTTTATAGGTAGTATATATAAAATTCAAAGTTACAAGAAAACTCGGTTAAATGGGAAACTAGACATGTTAGATATTGATAGACACATTTTAGTGTCTAAATTACACCTTAATTTCTAGTGAGTTAGTATTCGATTGTGTGTCTATTACGTGTTTTTATGCTTTTGTAGGTACATTAGAAGAATAAAGATTTGTGGAAAAATTGGCTCAAAAAGTGTTCAAAGCACCCGGAAATATGGATCAAGGCACCCACACTTTGGATTGGGGCACCCTTGGATCGGGCTGAGCTGGATCGGGTCAACCCAGCGAGCCAGCGAGTCAACCCAGCGAGCCAGCGAGTCAACCCAGGATCGGCCGATCCAACTCATCGGGAAAGTCCTGTTTCAAACAGGAATGGATTTGGTTGCGATTTTTGGGTTGTTTTCGGCAATTGAAGATGACCCATTGCAATTAGAGTTGGAAGAAATCAAAAGACAATGAAAAATCCCGTGAAATCAGCTCGAGAAACCCATTTCTGGCCGGAATCAGGACTCGGTTCCTGTTTGGATTGGGATTGAAGAATTGGAGTGATTCGAGAGAGTTCTATTAGGTTTAGAACTCTCTCTAGGGTTTGTAAAGTCTATAAATACGAAGTGAAGCCAAGAAAATCAGAGACAGAAGCCTAGGGAGCGATTCAGAAGAAATCCGGTGAAGTTCCGGTGCCGCCGGTGACCTGCTGGTGCTCCGGCCGGCGTGTTCTTCATCCACCATCACCGAAGAAGACGACTCAGCCACACTTATAAGTGTTGCTGTTCCACTGTTGCAGCTCTGCTCCTGTTGCGTTAAGTTTTGAACGTTCTGTTGCTTAAAGCTCTTTGTAACAGCTGAACCATGTTCTGTGACACTTATATACGTATCTGTTCAGCTGTTGCACTATTCTTAAACCTTGTAATCAATATTTTGAGCAATGAAATCAACTTTTGAGCAAGTTTTCTTCACCATGGGGTAAGTTTATTTACTGGGATGATGGATAAGGTATTTTTCTCAATTTTATGTGATTTAATTATTTTCTAATAATTATTTATAATTCTTTTATTATTATTTGCATGGATTTAAATTAGAAAAAAATGGTTTTTATTAAATAGTTGTGTTCTCTTTTGATGGGTCATGCTTAGTTAATTACTCTTGATGTCTCATGCTTAGGATTTACAATTATTCTTTTAGGAAACATATTTTTGGCAAACTTGAATTAAATTGTTAAAAAGAATTACATGATTAATCACATAGATTGTTAGAAATAACTGATTCCTGATTCCTGGTTTCTCCCATATTTTCTAAAAATCATCTCTAGTGTATTTTCCTGATTTTTATTAGTTTAGGTTAAGTTTAATATTTTCTAAAATCATTACCTTCACAAGTTCGAGAATCGAACCTCTTTTTACCACTATAAAAAATAACATCAGATATGTTGTGTAAACTTGATAAATGACCGTGTACAGAATCTGAAAGGGTTCGGTCCATGACATTCATTTACTAGGAGTTCAGTCTTGGCTTGAATGGAGTAGTCTGACGGCTGGAGCAAGAACAAAGAAAAAAAAATAAAAAGTCAGAATGTATTGAGATAGGTAGAGGTGACGTGGACCAATTGAAGGTGAGAACGTGAGACATTGAGAAGGGTGTGGCTGACATAAAATAATTAGAAAGAGAGGCAGACGTGGATGAGATGAAGGTGGTGTGCAGACGTGTTGGATAAAGATGGCTAATAAAAGGGGTATATAACATAATTATTGCATGGTCTATTAATCAAGGAAGAAATATTGTTTTTGGACGTGGTAGTTTTGACTAGTTGATTTTAACTTCAGTCCAACAACATTGGAGCCCGTATGGCAATCAAATAAAGAGGGATTAGACCTATGCGATAAGAAAGAGGACTTCATATTTTGTTTGAGTTTTCGTCAGACACCAGGGAAAGAACGGAGAGGTAGAGAAAAGAACAAGGGTTGCCGTCTGTTTGGAGATGGATTAGAACTGAAAACGATGGACGGAATAGAGAAGGGTTTATCTTTTTTTAATTTTTACCTTTGTTAATTATTTTTATGGATTTTGAGAAACCCAACACCATATATCTAGGAATTTATATTGAAACCAGTTGAAGTATATGCTATTTGAATTGAATGATTTAGAAAAAAATTATTATGATTTGAATATGATTAATTATATTATTTTATTTATTGATTTATTACAAAATTAGTTGTCCCTTCATCGATTTTGTACGATAAAATAACTTTTGTGTCTAATTAATAGTTCTACAAATATATGTATCTTATCATTTGATATTTCATGTTTGGGTTAATTCCTTTTATAGGGTATGCTTAGAACAATCAAATACTATTTGTGAGCTAATATTTAGATTCGTATAATTTTCTCGCTAATGCAATTTGATGGTGCATGCTTGGTTTAGTCTTTTGATGTGCTATGCTTAGAGTATACTGTGACATTTGTGACTTTAATACATATAATAAGTGATGTCGACAGAACGAATAATAAATAAATATTATGAATTATATTTTACTTCAGTAATTAAATAAAAATAGTGGTGGATACCCTGGTTACCAACTCTCTTGTTGTTTTTAGTTTATTGGTTTAGTTTTTTTTTTTTTTTTTTCATTCTTAATTCTAAAAATCCAAAAATATCATATCTGGTTAGTTGATTAGGAATATTGACTACAGTATTTCCATCGCTCCCTGTGGGTTCGACCCGTATTTGCCGCTTCTACATTGTAGACGTCGTGCGACTGCGGTTATTACATATAGGTATTCTAAAATCCTATCAATACTGACTAAAATAGCTTGGAATCTCATTAACACTCCCAATAATCTATCGGTATCCATTATTAAGTGTATATATTTCAATAATTGTCATCCATTGTATCACAAAAAAAATCTAGGAATATGTCTTGGATTTGGTCTAGCATCTACACAGGTCTAAAGATTATTAAACATAATGATTTCTAAGATATTAGGAATGGTAACAATACTAAGGCTTTTTCTGATAACTGGATTCCTAGTGCCTATGAACCTTTATTTAGCTTATCCCAATACATATTATAATGTAGAAGAATTTATAGAACCTAACACTAAACACTGGAAAGTGGATTTAATTTAGTATTTTTCCACAAGTGAGGATAGTTAGAAAGTTCGAAATTTAAAAATTTCAATGTCTGGCGAGGATAAACTTATTTGGCCTCACACCAAATCTGGTGTCTTCACTATTAAGTCTTCTTATAAACTTCTTGCTAATGAATTTACAATCAACTTTCAACCAAACCCTCTCACCACTACAAAGACCCCCAGAAAGCTCCAATCTTACTTAAAGTCCAGCTATTCTAATGAAAATGTGTTGAAAACATTATTTCCACCAAAAGTAAACTTGCTAGGTAATACCATAACCAGGATGTTGTTTGCAATAGTAATTCCAATGGTCAAGAAATCAATGAACACATCATTTTTAAATGCAATTTCTCAAAATCTGCCTGGTCTTTGCATTATTCTAACTCCAATATAAGTATTCATGATTATATTCGCAAATGGTTTAACCATTATTTATAATGGCGATTAACTCATTGTCATATTTACTACATCCTGGTGTATATGAAGGGATAAGTTTTTTACAGCCTTCCAGGATAAACAAAATTATCACCTAAACACTGCAAGATTTGCTATCAAATTAGCCGAAATAAACTACTACCTCAATACTCTTTGATGTTTCCACTAGACATCATCTTGATACTTCACTGAATGTTGTGAATAGTGATGCATGATTTCAAGACTGTATACTAGTGCATTGTGATGCTTCATTTGATACCAACACTTATAGGTTTGGTATTAGCCTTATCCTTACTGATGTTGCAGGTAATTATCAAGGATGCTAAGTGATGCCTGGGATATCCAGAATTCCAGAAGAAGTTGAAAGTCTAATAATTTTGCAAGCTGCTAAGTGGCTCAAGTTGATGTTGTTTAGGAAAATTTGCATTAGGAGTGATGCCAGGAATGTCGTCACATATCTCAATAATAATACTCACAAGATTAGCTGGGTCAAGTTGTTCTATTTTAGATGACAGTCATGTCTTATTGAACAATATTTCTTTTTCTAAGTCTGAGTATCTCAACATAGATTTTAATGGTTTGGCAGATAAAACAACCAAATATAATATAAGTCATAATATGTCAGGAGAATGCGATGATTTTGTCTACGCTTTCTTCTTACAAACAATGTAATTGTTTTTACATAAAATGGTGTAAAACACCAAGGTGGCCATACTTACTAGAAAAAAGTATTCAACCATAAGTTGGGATCCATATGAAACAAAAATAATACAAAACCCCCAAATTTTTAGAAAATAGTTTAGATCCTTTAGATTTTCCAAATATACCAAGCTTACCATCCTACTTCTTTACTATCCTCTTCATAAGATACCCACCGAATATTCATTCCTTCTCATTCCCGTTTCATTAAAACTTTGAATCATTGTAACTGAAGATTAATGGATGACCAATCGAGGTGGTACAACCAGAGATTTTTCGGTTCGAATCATGTGAGCCGATTATGAAATTAGTTCACCGACCTCAAGCAAGAAAAAACCCAAACCTCACATGGGTTTGTAGGAAATTCAAAAGCTTTTGACGTGAAACGAAGAACACGCGTGAGAGAGAAAAATAGATGAGAATACTTCATGAGATTTAGACACGTGAATGGTACTTATTATATGGTGATTGTATTTTTCACTATCAAATCTAAAATTCTAAACCCTAACATTTTTCTTTCATCCTTTGTTCATCTTATAAGTTTAACTTTCTTTAAAAAAATCCATTAAATTTGAATTGGTTTTTTCTCCAACACGATTATTGTGAAGAGAGAGCGTCAATAATTAACCTTGGACAATTTATTTGTCAAAATGTATGTATATCCAAATATGGACCCCGCCTCAAAGCGGACCAGGTTCTAATTATTCGTGTTTATTCATCATAGCTTGTTAATCATCTTTCGCTTGTTATATATAAATTCTTATTTTTATAAATTTCATTTTTGTATTTTCAGTTTTTGTTGTCGGAAACAATATTTGTTTTGGTGAGATGTTCAGTTTAAGTTGAAACTAAACTTGGTTTCAACTGCTTTTGTCAAATTCTTTGTCATTGAAACCAATGTTTTGTGTTGGTGATGTAGTGAGTTTTATATTGAAACCCGATATGGTTTAATGTTTCAAGACCTATCGATCACTGATCAACAAGTTCTTCATTCCTTGAACTTCAATTTCCTTATGTCCACAACTTACTGGCCTTGTGTGCATATTGAGATGATGCACAAGAGCTTCATTTTTCTTTGAGCTGCAAAACATGAAAATCAGGAAGAAAACATTACCAAGCTTGAATTACTTACTCAAATATGTAACACCCAGGGCGAATAAATATTTAGATCCCTTACTAGATGGACAAAAAATATTCAGCTCTTTTCCGGTTTTGTTAAGGACAATGGGACAAAGTATTATCGGCTAATCCAAAGAGCGAAAAAATTCCAGACCTCTTCCAATACTTTGTATAAAACTTTTGGATAAGGTGATAAGAGGTACAAAAAAAAAAGGCCGGAGAATCTACTACTTAAAGAATGATTACTTTTAAAAAGGAGAATAACAAGGCTTTTGTGATATAGAGAACTGCAAATAACTAAAAGCAAACATGTTATCATCTAATTGATCTATAACATCATCTGGGTCTGCAGAAATAATGTAAACTTATTTATCTTTTATTGTGCAATTTATTATTGATTAATATTATTATTTTCTGATACCATTGATATCCATCTTATTTTTGACCTACATATTAAAATTTAAGATGGTATTAGAGTATAAATGCTCTCGATCCAATCGATTCCACAATATATTTTTTTATCATTTTAATATATATCTAAGAATATAATTTTCTTTTGGTAATCAAAATTAAAATCGTTCTTTCACTTATCAATGAGTTATTATCTATTTTGTTTTATTTAAATGACCAAGTTCTTCGTAGATATAATCATTCTAGTTCCAATCCAAATAAATCTACTCTTATAGGTCTAAGTTTTCACATTATGCTCATGTTTTTTATGTGCTAATATTATATTCTTCGATAATTGATTATGTTAGTTATGTTTACGACCACTGTATCAGATCATTGTTTTTGTCATAATGTTTGTTTTTTTAGAATCTCATCAATTTTGGTAATCTAATTATTTCCAAAATATTTTCTATTTATTATCATCATTATTTCAGATATGTTTTTTACTCCATATTTTTTGTTATTTAAATTGATCAAACTAATATTATTGGTGATACGTTGAGCTTATGTCAACCAACAACCAATGTTGTTACCTTTAGGGGTAATTTATGTTAAAACAATTGTTTGTATAATTAATTCCCTTTTTAAGATCTAAGACTCTAAGCAGTCTATGATTTTGGTAATTCATTGCTGACAGAAGATTAATGCTGCTAGGCACGACATCGATATAATAATATGAATTCTGCAAATAACATTTCAACATCAAACTGAAGTTGAAAGACAAAGTCATACAGTTTTCAAAAGAAAAACAAGAATCGGATACTAACCGATATTGTATCTTTCCCTTGTGAGGAATAACATAAGTCTGCAGCGACTCATTCCCCTCTTTCCGAACCAAATCCAAATGCTGCAAGTTTAGACGATGAAAGTTGGTGAATAAATTTAATGAATTGTTAAATAAATCACTGAATACTTTCAACTGATATGAGCACTCTGCTATTATTTGAAGTAGTTACTGACTCTGCTGCTATCAAATACATTATATAAAGTATTTCTTAAGTATGCTAAGGTCAAAAACAAACAAAGCAAAATCATATGATTCGAAAAGAGGAGGCCCAGGAAGTAGATGTTCATAATCAATTAGACAATACTGAAAGAAGCACAACTAAAAAAACTCATCTTACCAATTCAACCTTCTGATTAATGATTATGCATCCAAATGAATTAATATATAGAGAAAAACCATATCAATGTCGAGAAAGAAAAAGATGGAAGGAATGGCTCTCCTTTTAACTTCAAATCTTCATTAGTTGAATACCGAATTGTAGTTAAAAAAAATGTCATTCTTTTCTAACATTATAACTTCACCACACAAATGAAAATATAATCAATTCGATGAGAATCATAAGACTGGGAGAAATCAATTTAACCGAAAGAAAAAAGAAATTTAACTTCACCATGTACCTTGCTAATCCAGTAAACAGCAAACAAAACTCAATCCGATCTAATTCGACATAAATCACAGTAAATAAAAAATAAAGAAAAGAAATTACCTGCGTTTTCTGTCATTCATATAATTAATTCTGATTTGGGGGTTTCAAAATATTGAGGGTTTAACGACAACCTAGTAGTGTTGGGATATCATTAGGTCGCTTTATTTTTTATTTGTTTTGGTTAAGAGTGGAAGAGAGAAAGCCATGGAATGAATTTAAACCGTTTCGCTTGATATTTTTGTGGGAGATTAAGTGTTTTAGTTACAACCTACAAATGTATCACAACTAACAGGGATAATTAAATGAGATTTATATAGATTTTTATAGATTTTTATTTTTAGTGATTCCCGAAGACTCTTTGGAAGTATAGAGATTTCCAGTTATTTTAAAAGAGAATTGTAGAGAGTCTCTGGGACTTGTAGATACGAATCTAATGGATTTATAGAGAGTCTCTGTGATTTGTAGAGATAAAAAGATGTAAAATATCTAATCATAAATTTAAAACATCTTTTATTATGCACGTTAAATTAACACAAGTATCATGAATACCTAGTAAAATTTGTGTCATTTGTCAAAATTAAAAACTCATTGTTGTCATGTGCCTAAGTTTTCATTCTCTTTATTCCACTCATCCCACATTTTATTTGCTATGTTATCTCGCCACTGATTAGCATCTTCTCGTTGTTTTCTCTGAGTTTGATTTTGGGAAAGATTGTCTTCAGGATCTATTTGTTCAGTGGAAGAATCCGGTTCCTCTTCACTTTCATCAACTGGAAATTCATCGGAACGACATTTTTTGCGCAAAAAGTTATGTAGTCCTGCACATGCCAAAACTATTTCCGCTTGTGTTTTGTATGGAAACGGGGGTGCACTGTTAAATATTAAGAAACGTGATTTAAATACAACAAATATTCTCTCAACTACATTCCTTAGAGATGCATGTCTAAGATTGAACAATTCATCAGCTTTTACTGGTTGGCGCCCGGAACCTGAGTATTCTTGGAGATGATAACGAACACCACGGTATGGAGCTAAGAACTGGCATTAGTTTGCAAACCAACAATCCACCAAGTAAAATTTACCTAATTTTTTATGATTAACTTAATCATTATATGCATAATAACCAAATTCAAAGAGATTACTACAAAAAATTATGTATAATTACCTTGCGGAATGGTGAGATTTCTTCTGTCATCCAATCTTCCTCATCCAATATTTCTTCAATATTAGATTTCTCCATGCCTAACAAAATAAAATAAACAAGAAAATAAAGAACATAAAACTTAATAATTAATTAAAAATGAAAAAAACTCGTGCCAACCAATTATTCTGTCAAACGCTTAGATGTTAAACACTCGCAAAAGACATAAATCCTACGCTACATAGTTAATAAAATAACATTCACATGTTTAACTTATAACGAATCCAGTCATTTCGATCATTTGCGGACAAATAAATGAACATCTCTTTTTTGCTTTTGGTGTTCAACATCTCTACCACTTGAAAACGTTCATCCGTAGTAAGATCTGGTATTTCCATAATGACAGCATATACACTTTCACTAACACATTGCTTCTTCTTTTGCTCTCTAATTTTCTCCATCTTTTCCATTCGTCTATCAACATCCTTTTCTTCTATGATGGAACATAGTGCATCTATATGAGAAGCAATGGAAGTAACCCCAGTAGAAACACTGCTCATAAGTTCATCTTTGATATCAGTTGCTGGTGTAGTAAAGTCAGGTTCATTCCGTTCTCTTTTCCTAGACCTGAGTTTTCAAATTGGTTCGCACAGTTTGTTTTTGGTAAGATGGGACTGTAAACATCTCCAACCTCAACAAATGGAGATTGGGTCAAAAGGGGAAAGTTAGAAGGATGTTCAAAGCTTCCAAGACCAGAATCTACAAAATCATGTACGGACTTGTCTTCATTTTCACAAGTTCTTGCTGTAGTAGCATTTTGGCTCACATCCACAGTAATTTTTCATGTTGCCGCCTTACCACCAAAAATGATGCATATGTAGTCATAATCATCAAACGCAGTAGTTCTGATCCATTTTTGAGTCTTGTGTGACTATAAAAAATAAAAGAAGATAATCAATATTTACGATTAATCAAATTTAAATTTAACAATATACATTGAAAATATAACATAAACTATCCACGTACCGTAACAACAAAGTAGTCTTCCCATACTTCTTCCGGGGCTTCTAACAACCCATTAGATGGGTTTATCCCAAATCCAGAACCAATCTTAAAAGCTTCACTTACTACATCAAACCTGTTTCTGAACCATTTCATAGCACCTTTATAGTTTTTGTGTGTCTTATTACAGTTACATTTCTGGTTTAGAACCGGTAAAATACTAGTCTCAATGGTTCTTTTGCTAAATGAACCATTCTTATCCTTCCATCCACGTTTTGTTGCATCAACCAAAAACTTAGAAGTACTTCCCTCTCTTGTTTTGTCCAAGAAGAGTAACCAGTCTTTCCTTTGTTACCATTAGCATCACCTTGGCTTGAATGATCCATTCTTCTGATAACTTAAAAAACAATATCATATAGTATACATGTATATATAACTAATATCAATGAAGTTAATATATACCAAAACTCTAACAATAACAATTAAAAAAAACACTTGATTGAACTGGACAAGGAAAACATATTCAGAACTTACTTGGTACTTTGCGAAAGGCCTGTAATGCACTGCAGTCTTTATGCAAGGCCTGTAATAACAAGCAAACTTTTAAATATTTGAGAACATCAACAAAATTCAAAGACCAAGAGAATGATAATCAACTAATATGAGCATACCTTCAAAATCAGAAGAACAAACCAATTACATGTTTTACTTTGAGAAAGTATATGTACATATATATGAAAGATCATATGTCTGAAAAGGAAACCAAAAAATATATTTAAGAATATGCATGAGAATTTTTATATTTGTTGTGAATAGGTTAGATTTAGCATAATATGGAATAAAAATAACTTATGTGTAGTAACTAATCTTACATATCATATTCAGAATCTTATATATCATATTCAGAATCTTGCATATCAATTATCTCATAATCATTAAAATGAAAATAAAAAAGAATATTTTGTAAATATCTTTTAAAAAATAAAAAAATTGCCATATGTTAGTGTTGTCAGATAAAATCTACTTTTGGCAACTGGAATTTCAAATTGCCTGTCATGGAGCCAACAACTATGCCCTGCATGAACATACACATAAAATAGTTAAGCAACATCGGAGAATATAACATCAACCATTCCAACCAACATCCTATACTTAGCAGGATGGCTAGCATCTTCAATAATGGGTATAACATTTGTGCGCTTCTTTGCCATGTTAACTAAATCCCTTCCACTTTTATGTGAGAACTCCACAACATATACAACACCAGTCTATTAACAAATAAAAAACATTCATAAATCAGAAAACATGACAATTAAGAAAACCCAAATCAAATTTTAAAAACCAAACTTCCAGGTCCAATAAGATCAGACACATGGGAGACAGTAGTGCCAGAAGCAACCCCTAGATACAAAACTCTAGCTTCAGGAACCTGAAATATCAGAGCAAAGCCCCTTAGTGTTAAACAATGAAAGACAAAACTTAAGAAAGGAATTAAAAACACAAAATAAAATCTCAAGCAATACTTACAATCCATTGCCTCATTGGAGGAACGACCCATAGATAATTAACATGTTTTGGCCATAGCATTTTAACAATTAAGCAATTTTGTAAGAATCCTACTGAGGGGTGCACATCAATCACATTCGTTAAAAGGTAGACCGAAAATGATGATCAGGATCAAAGTGGTGACTCATGTAGAAATTGGAGCCCAATTGTGGTGCTTAAAGAAATCATTTTTAGCTATTACTCTTTATGTCTTAACTAAAGAGTAACTTGCATTCCTAGAAGTTACAGTGTTTTGTACATGCACTTGTTTTGGAGAAACTGTCAGGTATGGCTTATGCCTACAGTTGAGGCACTCTGATTTATGTGTTGTGGCCAGATGCAATGAACTACCCCTGGCCTAGACCTAATTGCTGTTTTAATCGCACGGTGAGAAGAACATACATATATCATGATAAAACATTTCTCTATACAATCAAGTTGCATACTTTCAATTGAGAAGTGTTATTCATTTCACATACTCATTTTAATGGACCAGAAAAAACCATTACCAGGAGTAAAGTAAGTTTTGAAGGTATTGATTACTAACCGGGGAGGTAACGTATCATGGAGTATTACTGCATTTGGTTATTCATTTGTTTCTGCATTCATTATGGCTGAGGAGATTCCGATGGAAGCCACGACAGGAGTTGGAGGGGAAGAGATTTCAACATCGGAGCAACATAAGCATAAAATTAGATTAACTTACAAGATTTTTTCCTTCAACAATAACACGATTCTGAGTACGATTTTTGCCTTCAACCGCCTCCTTTTTTTTCATGGAGTTTTATGGTGTTGGTTTTTTTTTTTTGGGAGGGGTAGGGGATTTCTCTGAGACTGTATTAAAATGGGTATGGAAAAAATGAGCCTCCAAAAAAGTAGCAAAAACTCTTGAAAATGATTAGAGGAGACTGACAGTCAAATGGTGTGAAGAAAAATTGTTCCGTAAAATTGATAAAAACAAAGAAATATGGAGGAATGAAGAAGAAAGAAGACATTTGCTACTAACCATCCGATAAGGTTGAGGAATGAGGACCTTTGGATTACCCAAATTTTCAAGTCTCTCAAAATATCAACTATAAGGGAGAGATTTCACTCATGCCTATTTTCATCCAAAAAGTCTCCCAAATCCCAATAAGTAACAAATCCATGATTTTGAAGTCTTAATCCAATAACAAGAGTGTTTGAGTGAGTTCTAACAAATCTTAATCCAATAACAAGAGAGTTTAGGAGAATTTAAAAGAATTGGAAAAAGTCTCTATCCAATAATAGGAGAGGTTGGAAGACTCTCTGGAAATCTCAATTGAATAACAGTCTATTTGAGAATTCTATATAAATCATTCTAAATCCCAATTGACTACCCCTGTAAGTATATATTATGGCTTAACCCGTGCCATCTTGGTTATGTATTTTTCGAACAAGTATATATTAAATTTGACATTCATTATTTATCATAGTTTATCCAGTTTGTCATTGTGTAGGAGAAATATATTTCCACCCTTCAATCCATAAATCATTTCTCGTGTACCCATATATGAGTTCGTTCTACTGTGTTTAACACTTTGACATCCTCCCAATAATATTGCCTCTTCTCAAGGGTATCAATGGATGTTCAAAAACTCCAAAATTCGTTCGAATTCGTATCCGAAATATCAAATATTATTTGAAAATTATTTTTGGATTCGGATATCCGAATTTTTTATCCGAAAATATAACTAACCGGATACGAATTCGGATATAGAGGTATCCACATCCGAAATATTCATATCCAAAATTTTAAACATATATATATATATATTTTAAACTTATAAAAGTATATATCATATTAATATTTTTTATATTATTTTATTTTTATTAAAAAGTCATTTTCGTATATCTTCATCCTAATTAATTTTTACTATGTAAAATTAATTTGATACAAAAATATAATTTTGTATGGTTTTATTTTCTTATGATTTCGGATCGGATAATTATCTGATATCCGGATAAAATTTCGGATACAAATTCGAAATGAAGAAGACTATATCCATTCGGATTCCGAATCGAAATCGGATAGTGTATGAAATATTCGGATACGGATATGTGTATAGTATCATATTCGCATCCGTATGCATCCGTTTACACCCTTACCTCTCCCTGCCCGAGTTGTATCCTCGAACCATCCATGGAATTATATCAAAAATAATTTTCACATATTTTTTTCCAAAAAAAAAAAGCGTTTTCTGATGTGTTTTTTTTTAATACTGCAGAAAAGAACATTTCATTAACTTCAACAAAGAGTCAAAAACTATCAATG